>JAPSGF010000150.1:250660-317995 GCA_035772895.1 Perdix hodgsoniae
CAAGGCAAGTCAACACATTTCAAACATCCTAGTCTGATTTTAATTTGGAAAACAGTCTTAAATATACCACTGCCAAGTCAGGTTGATTCAAAGCTGTAAGGAACGGAGCTGAGGGGGAGGAGGGGAGACAGGACTGCCACAGCAAGAAGACGCTGAGAAAGAGGCAAAAATGAGAGCTAACACCAGCTCCCCCGGGGTCTGCTGTAATCAGCAGACAAATGGTCTATACTCATGGCGTGTATTCATTCTGCAGCAAAGGGCTGCCAACAAGAGCCTTCCTATGCCTGTTAAAAAAAAAAAAAAAAAAAAAAAAAAAAGTACTAGCCTGCCTCTATTCAGATGCTTTGAAATAAAAAAGAACTGCTGACAAACACTGCTTTGGGCATTTGACACTGCTTTTTGATCTAGTTACTCAGACAGTGTAAAATGACTCTACAAAAGAATCTCAATCCTAGCTTGCTAAAATGTCAGTGTTAGCAAAATTAAGGCAGGGTGTTTTTTGTTTTGTGTGTGTGTGTGTGTGTGTGTGTGTTTTCCCCCACTCTCATTCTATTGTTTAAATTAAATTAAAAATAAAAAATCTTCTTCCCGTTGTTCCTTATAGTGGCAAATAATTTTTCTTCCATTTCTGAATCGTTGCGAAGTTTTTTCTAAAGTCTGTGTGCATGAACAAGACAATGAAATATATATCACACATAACAAACATGTTTACATATTCATCAGCTAGATACCTGCATCATTTGTAAACACCTTATGGAAATGCTGAAAACCTACTCCTTTGAAATGCATCTCATTTTGGATAGTGAAGAAAATGAGGTAAGCTGTTAAAGCAGAGCCAAAAGCAGACACCATACAATAGCCCTCAAGATAACACAATACAATTAGATATCTTTTAATTCAGTGATCCAAATGGATTCATTGATGGAATAGCAAACCGTTTCTGAGATCACTAATACTCCACTATATAATTGCAGGATAGCAACTGCTTATCCATGACATTTAGTTGCTCTACCAGTGCTCCAAAGTTTGATTAGTAGTCTGCCTTAGAAAATCCATTTTTCCCTCTCCTTCTGCAGCAGCAAAATCAAATTTCTATCACAGTTTGCATTATAATACCTTATCATAAATCTATGATTTAGGATGAATGGTTATAATCATAGATGTCTGCTGATGGAAAACAACGTGCAATTGTTCCCTGGTAAGTCTAGCTCTGATGGAAGAGAGAGTAGAAGCATGGAAGTTCATCACCATTTATTTCCTTATCTGACTGTGATAAAGACAGAAAATAGTCTACATTTCAACTGTGATTATTCCACCTCTGAGTAACCTTACAATCTAAGAATAACTCAGCCATAAAGACATAAAGCCTTTACAAAAATGTTTCAAGCAAAGACTCAATTAAGCCTGTAAAATAGTCTGATTTTAATGAATGAGATCCCAGCTCTTCCACCTTGTTGTTCTTTTGGATGATCGAACTCATGCTTATACATAAGATCAAAAGAAAGGAACTTGTTCTAGATGTAGTTTTTTATATGGTGCTTGTACATGAACAGAATCTCATTCACTCAGGGACAGTGTACTGGAAGAGCAGAGTACAGACTGTATCTGAAAGAGAAATGTTTTTTCTCTCCTACTCTTTAGTGATTATTGTGTTTTCAGTAGATACTGATTAGACAGTCTCAGAAGCTGTGTTCCATACACAGTGGAAACATAAGGTGCTTGTGCAAAAGCCCCAAACTATCCCAGACTGGAAGGATCACGTCTACAGCTGCTATGGAAGATAGCTTCCAGGACTCAGTATTATTTTTTTTTTTGTCTTGCCCAGCTGTGAAGTAAGGTCCTGTCTGAACACTTCTTTGTTTTTGGCTCAAAGCTTGCTTTCTGAGGCATTTCTTGAAATAAGACTCTGACTTTTCTTGGAGATGAGGGGTGGATGTTGCCCTGTGGCAGTTGGCATCATTGTGTGGACAATTCTACATTTGAAAGCATTTCTTTGGAGTTCTTTGCTCTGGAAGAGAGTGCTGAGTTGTGTTTACTGGAGGAAGATTTGGCTTGTGACCAGATAACTCCAGCTTGGTATGGAAAAAATGGGGAATGATACCATATTGTCCTGTGGAAAACAGAATGTAGGTGGGAACCTCTCTGCTCCCTCCTATCTTCTGGCAAGGCCTGGGAGACAGGAACAAAGAAGTTTCTACTGAGATCCCAAAGCCACAAGCTGCCACTCTGAAGACAACTGACTCAAACACTTTGGATTTATAAATAAGTTTGTACTGCCATTGAAAATTTGTTGTCATCAACCGAAAAGCAACACCCAACGAGCCATTACTACTGAAGATCAATGACTGAACTACAAACCACACTGGACCCATGATGGTGACTCTCTCTCTCTTTCTTCCTACAAAGACTCCTTGCTTTTATTTCCTGTCTTTTCTATCACCTGTCTTCTCTCCCCTGTCTCTGTGAACAACTAGGATTTGTAATAAACTGGTCAGGCTGACTTTTGACCCATTGTGTCTTAATCTCGCCATGAGGTATACATATATTAAAAGAACCTCCTCTCCCTCCTATAAAATGGAGCAAGACAGTACTAATTGTTATAGCTTCCAAGGTCTTTCTCATTTCTCTGTACACATACTAAATGTGTAGATAGATATGTGTGTTTTTATTCTCTTACCTGAAGATTGTCCACAGAAGCCATAACTAAAGGCATGAATGACATTCACTTAACATAAAAATATGCTAACAATCACTGTGCTAACATCCGATGTTTGATCACCACGAGCATTCAGCAAGTGTTGATGAATGTTGATGGGTGCAATTTTTTCCACATGGAGTATAATTTATTTCCCCACCTTTGTTTCATCCACACTTCCATGTCAGATGGCATTTTGTCAGACTGCCTCTCTGCTGCCATCTCTCATGTGGCAACAAAATGTAATGGAATATTGTCAGGAAGGTTCAACTTCTACTGCCCTGCCAAGAACATCCACCTCATGGGCCAACATAACGAAATAGGAGACATTACTTTCAGTGCAGCCCTTCTGATTACTAGGTGCTCAAATTCAAGCAGTATACTCTAAGGGGAAAGAAAAAAACAGCAACAAAACATATGAAAAATAAACAAAACAACAACAAAAAAAAACAGAGAAAGAGAGAGAGAGAGAGAGAAGTATGCTGTCTTTATTTATACCAAACTGTTTCAGTGGAGTTTGAATTAATAGAGAAGTTGATTGCTTCATATTCACCAAGAAATTTTCAGAGACTATGGGGCACTGGAGCTTAACTATTCCTCTCATGTTTCACTGCTATCCAGAGATGGCAGTTAGGAATACTGATGGTTTTCACAGAAGGTTAGGATTGTTTCTGTATTTTCAACATGGATAGTGCTGTTCAAATCCTGTTATGTTAGCTACTGAGTATTGTGTGAACCGTAGTGTCCACCCCATTGTTTTTGTCTCCTCCTTTTTTACAATCTCTTAAGAGGAGTAAGCATGCAATATCTAAATATTTAAAGTACAGAAGGTCTGTTATCAAAATTGTGCTATTTTTTTCTAAGTAAATGGTAGATCCCAGTCAAGGGTTATTGGCACTGGAAGGATTCCTTTGAAAACTGTCTGGAGAAGTGAAACCTGCACATGACTTTGAATACAGCTTCTTCCCTGTATTTAAATTGTCCTGTTAGCTTCATTTATTCTGGACAATCTCCAGGGCAAACTGATGAATAGATCTGTGAATACTAGTTACACTGAAGGATTGACAATTTAAAGGTAAACATCAAGACTTCTTGTCCAGAAAATGGAAGAGCTGTTAAAGATACTTATATAACATCTGACAGATAGTGATGAGCGATGTGTATCTTCAGTTCAGGATAAGAGGCCACTACTTTGTTAAAAGCACTCCACTAAACGTAAGCCACAAGACTGGACCTTGAGTTTGCCTTGAGTCTGCTGGTCTGGAAAATGATGGGCTTACGTGCTAAGAATGGCACTCAGAACAAATTTGTGATAAGGTCCTCCCATCCATTGTATGGACTGTTTTAACTGCAGAATTGCTGCTGTAATAATTGCTCAGCAAAAAGTTTGCAGATCATTATATTCCAACCAAGCCTTTGAATTCTTCCCATCTGCTATGCCTGATAGTGTGTGGGGGCTGCAGTTAAGACAGGTCACATCTGAAAATGTCTCTAAGTCAGTGTTGAGCTTGACAGTGTTAAAGTGAGGCTCCTGGAGTCCATCTCCTACTACAGTGCAAATTTCACTTTGAGTTTTATCACTAGCTATTTCAAATTGTCATGTGGATTGTGTAAACCTGACTTAGATGCCACACCAGTTTCTGAATTATTATTCCATCAGTACCAGAGGCAGTCAAGTGACTTGGAGATTTGATTTGATGTAAGGCTCTAAATTTTAAAAAAATTTAGGCCTACTTACATTTTCATGGCAAAAAAGCCACACTCAAAGAAGGTGAGAACTGCTCAACTCCTTGGTACATCCATTCCAACCAAATCTCATAATATCAGAGGGGTAGAAAGAAGAAACAGAATGGAAAGTGAATTTAGCAAATGTAAGCAATGTACAGATATTCCACTTTATTTCAACGCTAAATTGCAACCATACTGTTTTTTTTCTCATTCCCTGTGAATAATCCCTGTATCTAGCTTTGTCAGACAAAGATACCACACTACATAAAAAGCAAAGGAAAACAATGAGCAGTCATGACTGTACTTAGGTTAGTGGATTATTTGTCCCTCTCATTCTGTGGGTGTTCACTTTTTTGTTCTTCGTTACATTTCTTTCAACTCTGCTACTTTCACCAAAGTGTAAAGCAGAGGTCTATTATTAACACAAACATGAAGTGATACTTCAAAGAAGGCTACTTAAATACATAGTTTACTTATTTCATGTTGTTTGGTTTTTTTCTTTCCCTTTGACATCAGTTTTTAACATTAAATATTTAATGAGAGCTTCCAAAAGGAGAACTGTCCTCCACTAAGTGTCTTTGGTTTAATATAAATGCATTCAAGGGACAGCAGCACTTATACAGTGAGTAGTGTTTTAAATCATTAGCCAAAACATGTTTTAGTGGGAAATTTCTTTTTTATGTTAATATTAGTCATTACACACTATTTTCCAGGCTTCCTTGGCTGCTTCCCATCTGTATGTGTTAAGAATAAATCTCTTTGATTCAAGAACAATAATGTTGATGCTGACCTTGTATAAGATGTCCTCAGAATACTATCCTTTCTGTTTCTGTGTCACCCTCCTATTAATGGGCAGTTCAATCAACCCCAAAAGTTTGTAGGCAGAAACATATTTTTCCATGTATTTTTGTATATTTCTTTATAAAAAGAAACACGGACATGAAAACAATTAAAAGGCAATATTCTTATTGCTTCATGGATTTAAAGACTTTAACTTTCCCTTGGGGAGCCTATGGCTGGTGTATCTGCAAGAGTGCTCAGATATTTTGATTTATTTACAGGGAATAAACGAGACTTCAGCAGCTGAAATAAGCTGTTACCTGGGGGAAGCAATGTTTTCAAGTCTGTCCTATTTTCTAACTTTCATTTTTTTTACTTGCTTGCTTTTCTCTTGCAGTATTATTATTATTTATATGTTTTCTGTTTGTTGTTGTTGTTGTTGTTGTTAATACTCATGTCACTGAGTCAGTGTTAGAGAGCAACTGGCACCACCACGACTTTTCATTCTCATTTTCCAGTGATTCTTCACCACCACTTTTGATGCTGTTTAGTGCATCAGATGTTTGGTAGTGGAATAATCATAGTGGGCTTTGAACTGTATGCATTCTTGGGAAATTCTCCAAAAGGGCAAAATTCATTCTACACATGAGCTCCTGCACCCCCACCCTGGCCTCCCATTTCCTCTGCTTTTTAACATCATTCTTGAATTGATTCATTATAAGAATAAATTAAAAATACATATGACAAATTAATATATCATCACAGCACTCCCAGTCATTCAGCAAGAAAACACTAAATTAAATGTGGTAAAGAAACAAGATTAGCTCATTTTTTCAGTAACTACACACCTCAGCATACACTGCAAGGATTTTCAATGGGATGTTCTTTATACACTCCACGTTAAAGAAAAATAGGTTTTTGTAAGCAAACGTCAATAGTAGCATTGTTTTTTTTCTCATTGCATCCCAAGAGTGAATTAAATTCACAGATTAGCCTTCAGAGCTAACAAATCCAGAGGTAAATATCATTTAGACATTAAATTCAATCTTGATGATGTGAGTTTTTTCTTTACATAGTAAAATATATGTAAAACTTACTTACAGAAGTTAATTTTGCAATACATAGGATCTTATATGCAAAAAAAAAAAAAAAAGTATATGTACAGTTTGCATGTTTTACATGGAAGATTATCTGCAGGCAATGAACCAAAAAAAAAAAAAAAAAAAAAAAAAAAGAAAAAAAGAAAAAAAAGACTGGAAAAGTCTAGGAGGAAATTAGAAAGTCAAAGTCATCAACGCTGTTATTTTATGGAAGGAGTGCATTTCTCCAAGTCCAGTGGAAGTGTATAATTCATAGGAATGTGTTTTAGTCTAGTAAAGCTAAGATTTCTTTATTTAGTACATTAGAGGGTTTTGCCAGCTAAACCTTGATGAAATTGAATTAGGCTGAAGTTAGATTAGATTGTTATGAGTAAAGAACAAGATGTGCTGATAGCAGAACTTAAGACCAGGCCAAGAAATTAGCCAGAGCATCTAACACCACATAAGTGAGGATAATAAATATAAATATAGAGAAAAATCTAATTTAAAAATGATCCCCAATCATCCCCAAGCATCCCTGTCAATTATTGCCTTTCTGTTATCAGAGTTTCAATATCTGATAAAAATATTTTAAACAAATCAGATGTTCCACATCATTTTGTTCACATATTACTCTGTCAACTTGAACACTGATTTATTAAACCTACTTATAAAGAATGTAGGAAGTGGAAAAGAACGTTTATGGGTAAGAAAGGCTATTGGAAAAGATCGTTCCCTTAAAAAAAAATAAATTAAAAAGAAAAGATTAACTAATCAGAGGAGGCACAGACCTGCAAGCAATGGCAAAAGCAATGTCTCCTTCAAAATCCCAATAATTTCTTGTTATTTAACAATATATTTTTGTTTCTTTCCTAACATGAACATACATATCCCCAGAGGACAAATAGATTAGGGCAAAATAACATATTCTGTCTAAGAAGGTTTTCTTACTGACTCTATCAGTAAGGAAAAGTCAGTTCCTTGTCTGGCTAGAGTCAGACAAATCCTCTACTTTTACTTCCATTTGTTTTCTTTGTGAATACACCCGAGATGAATAGCTTTGGAAAATAAACTCTCCACCTTTTTTACATAAAAACCGGTAATTGGCAGATATTTTCTATAGAGCTTAAGCATCTTTCCTCTCTGACTTGGAAAAATTGCTGCATGGGTCAGAAATTCAGCCTTTTCATTTAAGATTGCACCATACAATTCTTAGCTGTGAATGTGCTTATCACTTGTGCCTCAAAGGGAACTGGCTGAAGCCACCAGTGCATTATAAAAGAGCATAAACTCATCTTCAGATGGTAACGACTCCTGGTTCACTGATGACTTAGACTTGAATCAAAATAGTGACCCAAAGTGAAAGGCTCCATAAACCCTTGGCAATTCATTGAGCCTCTCAGGACTTGAAGAGTAAAGGGAGGAGGAAAGCAGTTTCTAAAAAGGGCTTAAAGTTTACAAATAATTTAAACAGATACACCCAGTATTATCCTCATAGACACCAGCAGATTCCATTGCATAAGAATCCCTGAATGATTGAGATTACTATGTACAGAAAAGTGTAGAATGCAAATAATAAAAATTTGTGTTATAAATAAACACGGATCAAAGATCTATCTATCTATCAATCAATCAATCTATCTATCTATCTACCTATATTATTATTTTTTTTACCTCATTTTATGAGGTAAAAACTTTTTGAGGCAAATTATTGTCACCCACTTCAACTATTCTAAACTCTCAAATCCTAAACCTTTCCTGTAAACAAATAAGAGAACTTTCAAATTTAGCTACATAATCACTTCATCATAATATTTGGACTATCAGATAGATTCAATTTGTTTCAGGAATAATATTTGGCATTCATCACAAGTAGAAAGCATGTGTGTGGGACTGCAAGCACACACAGAGATCTATCTGAGATACTACTGTATATACAATCAGTGCTTTTTCTAACCTAGCAAATAATAGCAGTTATTATTGCTCTGTAGCATACATTGTCACCATTAAGAAATATTCTTCCTTTCTTTTATTGATTCACTATAGTTATTATCAATTCTTTCTTAGATACTGATTAATGTCCCTCTTATATAGATAATAGATTCTTTGTTTCTTATTCTTCTAGGTGATTTACAGTTGCCAATAGTGACAGTACTGTTTCCTTCCTTTTTCACCTCACACTTTCTAGCCCTAACACTTTATCTCATCCATAGGACTTTTCAGAATTTCATTTAGCAAGGTCTAGTTAGGAAAATTAGACTTAAAGTTTGACATTAGTTGTAATTTCTGCATAGATTTTTCCTTTCATTTATGACATTGCACTGACAGAGTTGATGTTATTAGCAATCAGTGTTTTCTTCAGGTTTGTGCCTCTCTCCTGAAAATAAAACATCCTTCAATTTTTGGATTTTAAAACATCGTGCTAGACTGCCAAGATAATTTCTAAATTATCATACTTGCCAAACTGTGAAATTATAGCTGCACTTCAGGTTCAGAGGAAGAAAATGAATAAGATATCCAAAAGAGATATACACAAAGGGTGTCTTTCAATTGTCATTTGGATTCTAAAGTTCAAATTCCATCTTTTCAACAGTAATCTGCAGTAGAAGCCTCCAAAAACTGCAATTCATATTTTATGTTTGCTTTAACAATGAAAATCGAGCAATTCACTTGGCATTTATTTTAGTAAAAGTTAACTGCTGACCTTCCTACCTCTCCTATGGACTACTATTAACCTTGTCTACAGGAAGGTGGTGATTTTAAGAGTTGTGATTGTTAACGGCTTTTGAAAGTAGCAGTCTCAGACCAATTATTTTCCTGTGTACCACATGGCTCAGACTTTTCCAGATGGGAAAATGATAAGGAGAAGAGGAAGATAGCAGGTCATTCACGAGACAGCCTTGAGAAAATTGCTGCAAAATGAATTGAGCAGTGCTTTACCCAGCATTTTTCTGCTTTAATTTATCAAGCCAAAACTTGCTGACATGAAAGCGAATGAAGTGATTGTGCAGTGTGACCTAAGAAGCCAGCTCAAAGGTTTTGTGCATTAGCTCAGCTGGAAGTAACAAAAGTGATATAGGGAATATTCTGCATATCGGTGCTCTTCACAGTATTTTATATTCATCTGCTACATGCTAAAAGCTCACTATTAGTTTCAGCTGAAAAAGAAAGGAAGAGAAAGTAAAAAAGGTCCTTCAAACTCACTAACAGTTTGTTTTATGTCAATAAATATCAATATCAATCTATATCTATTGAATAAAACTGAAATAAATGATATTTCTTCGCCTTGATATTAGACCTCAAAGTATTTATGTAATCAACAAATAAAGTACATACAGAAAGATGTCCTTGTAATCTTCTAGAGTTAAGCACAGTGTTACTGTTAAGAAATTTCATACCCTAATCCTGAAACAAAGGGGGGGGGAAAGTAAAAGTAAGATGCTGCTGCAGGGAAGAATTGACAGATGTCCATTTCCAAGCATTCCTAAGGAGTAAATCTTTCCATGGGGGACATGCAGAGTGCTTTGTGCCACTGTGGCACACTGTAAGGTGCTGTGCTTTTATCTCAGCTCCCTCTTGCTCTCCTTCAGTACCGATAAGCCAGGGCACACAGCATTTTCCTGAAGTCATCAGGCCTTGGAAGTTTTCCATAACTACTGGCAGCATAAACTACATGTTATTTCATGCTGGTCAGGAGATAAATTTAGGAATTATGAAATTTAACACCATCTATTTCAAGCTGCTCTGTTCTGTTTTCTGTATTTGAGACTTCTGGAGTTCAGTATTTCAAATTTTGATTTCGATAGCTAGAAACTTACTCTTTATTGCAATGAATTGCACTGTTTACTGTAACATATCTTCATGGCTCCCGGTGCTGTAATTTTGAGAACCACACTTAATGCTGCATGACTCCAAATAGAACCACAGGAGAAGATCAATAACCTACAGCTCTGAACAATTTCCTCAGGGCTGGAAGAACAGATCCATGTTTCACCTTCTTTCTTTGCCTCTCCCTGTATTTCTCACTGTCTTTGCAGGAAACTAAGAAAGTACTGAGCAGAGAGAGAGGTTGTATTTAGGTAGGAAGAGTTGTGGCAACGATTTCAGGAAAGTCTGCCATGTACAGCACAAAGAGTGATGAAATAGCTCATGCTTTAGTTCACGTAATATGCAACATTAATATAACCAGCCTAGAACAACATGGAGTTAAACTAGTTTATACAGGCTGATATAAGAATCCACACTACTGGTTTTCTGAGATGGAACAGAAATAATCTCTTGTAACTCAGGTGGGTAGGCTTGCAACAGGGGAAACTGATTGCTATTATAACTATTATATCATTTTTTATTACAGTGACTTGCTCAAACAGAAAACTGTTATGTAGTTCATGAGCCTTCCACTCAAATTCTTCATTAAATTACAGCCTATTTATTTTATTAAAATAAAATAATAATAAAAAAGACTGGAGTAGTTTCAGTGATGTAAATAAGGCAATTATAGTAAAATTCCACTCCTGAAAATTTGTTCAAAAAATTTGTTGCAAATACAACATCCTAGGTACTAATATATGACAAAATCCTTTTGCTCTTAGTGCTGTCACACTCATATGAGATGAAGGTTGTTGTCTCACCCACACAGACGATAGGATGACACTTTAATTGGAAAGTGTCATTGTTGGGAACATTTATGAATAATTTAGTATGTCCTCCCTGCTCATCTTTTTATATGTTCTCCAAGTCATTATTTTATTTATTATTTATTAAGAGCTGACATTGTGTTGAGAGCTGTACAGAATAAAGGAGAACACAAAGTCCTTGCCCTTGTGGATCTTACACAGCAAGAAACATAGAAAGATCTTTTCCTTCCTTTTTATAAGACTGTAGAAAAATTCTGGACATGTTCCAGAGTTTTGTGTCTCTTGGAGCTTGCTTTTGCTGACAAATATAATAGTAGCATTAATAATAAAAATATCTTATCACGAGTGTTCTGTTAAGCTTGTCTTGTTTTAAGATTGTGTAGCCCTCTGGGATCTCTGTATCCTGCTTTCGTTCCCTTTCCAGCACAGAAATGCAATGATCTTATCTTGTTGGACTGAAGTTAATACGACTTGCCTGGGTTGACACCAGGCCAAGTCAAAAAAAAACAATTCTGCCTTTCTCCACAGGAAGCTGAAATGCACTGCCCTTTTACAAAACAGCACTATTCCTGAATTTTTTTTGACTTTTTTTTTTTTTTTTTTTTTTTCTCTCTCTCTCTCCCCTTCATTTGCACATGCATATCAACTTCCTTGCAACAGTTTGAATGAAAGGGCTCTGCCTTTATCTGTAGTGGTGGAGCTCTGGCACTGCAGAGCTTCATCCACCACTCAGACCTGTAACGCAAGTGTACAAAGAAACATTTATTTGGTTGATGAGTTTGTACAATGTCTTACAAATGGAGGACAGCCTTGCTGATATTTCTTATTCTTGAAATAACTTTCATCCTGTTACCTCAGTCATCCTGTTACCTGTATTAGCTTGTTAGACATTAAATACAGGATCAGTATGTTATCAAAAGATATGAAAAATCCTGCTTCACTAATGCATTTAGGAAGATAGAAAGAATCCTGCTTCACTAATGCATTTAGGAATAACTACTTGGCTATTCCATTATAGGTTTCTATGGGAAAAACTTGTTATATTTTACATTTCAGGATGCGTACTTTTTAAATAAGTGATTTTTACTATTTCACATTTAAAATGGTATGGTAGCTCACAGAATACATGGAGGATATACTTACAGTGTATATCCTGAAGATACAGGAATACTTACTTACATGATATTTACATGTAGAGCATCTGATGCCTTTGGAAGAGTGTTTTATTAGAGCCATCTATGTTCATATATTTTCTCTATAGGCTGCATTTTTCATCCTTCAGTCATTGCATTTCCATAAACATAGATTCTTTCTTTATTGGGGTTTATCAATATTTGTGACTTTTTTTTATCCTGGAAATCATGCTTCCCTAGGATATCACAGTCTTCTCTGCACAAATTATGATGTTGAGTGCATGAAATTTGTAAAGAACTGAATGAGAATTTAAGCTGGGAGAGTCAACAAACCATTCAAATTAGATTTTGTTTAGATGCAAAAATAGATCTAAGTTTGGCACAGAAGTGACAAAGAAATTGTACTTGGCATTATGAACTGATTTTTTCAAACCTTTTATTATTTAAACAGAAGAAGTTCTTGCTGTCATTTTCATCCCAAATTTGACATTGCATGGAAGTTGACAACTTAGGAGAGATAAACTGTAGTATTTTGCATGCACGTGCACACACACACACAAAAAAATCAAACAAACAAACAACAAAAAACCCCACCAAGCTCTCCAGCAGTAACAAATCAGCAATGGGCAGTAAGAGATAAAATGCAGAAGGGTGAATTTACAAGGCCCAGTGCTGTAGAGAGGCTTAGTACAGTGGGAACTAAATGAACATGCATGAAGCCTAATTATCTGAGAGTGAAAGGTCATCAAAATCAATTTGCAGCATGATGTACAAAGGTCATTATCAGACTCAAATTTTCTATGCCCATTTGAAACACATTAAAAAATGAAGGTTTCTTTAATAACTCTGATTAAAATAAAGAAAAAAGGCATATCACTGAGCCATCTATTTAAACATTTGTGCCACCTTGGTTTTTATTCAAAACGCTGCAAATAATGACTGGTTTTTCAAAAGGCTGTGTTCCTGAAATGGTCTCCAATCATCTTCAAGATTTATAACACTGACAGAAACTGAAAACACCTCTCTAAAATTACAGATCTTTGAAATCAATAGTGTAATATTTGTAATCTGTTTCTTTTTTATTGCAAACCACTCTATTATTATTTTTATTTTCAGTTTATGGGATGAGGCGGACTAGACTAGATTTCTTTATCTATGGCTATATTGCTTACTTAGGAGTGCAGATTTCCTGTTTTGTTTTGCAAATTTTCCTATAACTGCTCTATATTAAAATGGTCCGTGTGCAAACAGATATCTGTATCTGAAGAGGAGACATCACAGCAGAAACTCCTAAGCTTGAAAGCGTATCTGTCTTACCTAAGCAGATTATGAAGGTTAATGCATCGCAGCAGAAAAATAAGCGTATTCGTTAGATGATGGTGTCTATCAAAGAGCTTTCTTAATGTTGTTTTTGTTTTGTCAGTAGGGATATCAGAAGAAAGGAGTCCGACATGGACTAGATGTGAGTCTGAGCACGATCATTCAAAAAGTTAATAAAGTTTGGAAAATTGTACATTAATTGCCTTTTCTGCCACCTTGCAAATCCACCCTTCCTTCTGCCTTCATTCTTTCTTTTCTTTCCCAATCCCCCAGGAAGAATAATGCTTGAAGAATACAAAGAACCCAGCAGGATATAGGGTGGAGAGTGGCCAGTGTCCGATAATCACGAGTTTATATGGCTTTCCCGCTTTCTATGCGTAGTGTTCAGCATTAGACGTCCTCGTGAGAGTGAAGAAATAAGTGTTCTGTCCACAGAAGCAGCATGTATGCAAGTGTGTCCCTGGAAGCAGCTCTCTGCATGAAGTGGAGCAGCAGCTGTGAGGTCATGCACACGTCATGCCCAAGGCCACTGCAACTTCTGAAAGCCCTGAAAATATCATCACTGCTTTCTCGATCCTGACGTGTAGTTGTTGGTTAAACAATAGGAAGAAAATAGATACTGAGAAACTGAAGGTTTTCAAAAATGTCAGCTCTGTTTCTTTCCCACATAATACGCATCATCTGAAAATAAAATGTTGTTCAATTAGCATTAATATGCTAATAACTGTAGTCATCACACTTCGAATCTCAAACAAAATAATGTCCTTCTGTCTATATATTCTTCTTATGCTCTTGGCTCTTATGACAGCTCAATAATTAGTTTGTTATGGTTTTTTAATCAAAACTTGCACCTGTGAGGATGCTGCTATCACTTCATTATTAATATATGTCTTTCTCTACAAACCAAAAAGAACCAAACTGTAATTTCAGTTCTTTCGCAGATATTTTTGTGAATAAGGTGACCACTGCAAGATGGTGTGCCAATCATGCCTTTTGTGCTAGTGATGCAAATCTTCCTGCAAAGGAAATGAGATTCAGTGTTTTTAATGGGAAGATAAAAATACTCAGTTTTTATTTTTCAATTTCCTAATAATGAAGCAGACTGAGATGATGATTGGCTGAGTGCACTTGGAATAATAACATAGGGCAGTGCATATGCTGAAAGATATCTTTCATGCTTCCTCTTCTAATTGATGTTTGTTTCTTATGTCCTTTGTGTGTATTTCCTGAATTAGTGTAGTATTCTCTGAGGACAAATCAATGTAATTTTCTCCTCCTGACAGCTGCATCCTTGATGATGTGCAAGGAATGGTTTTGGCCTTAAAATGTGGCATCTATGAAAATCTTGCAGTGGACTCAACTGGTTTTAAGCTGTGATTGACTTCTTTGTCTCTGCAGCTGGGATTGCTCCAAACCAGCTCATCCTTTCCTGCAGGTGCTGTACTGGACCAAGTAGGAGGGTGATGGCAGCCCAGCCCCCCAAAATAAAGAAGATTCAGTTTGAAATCCTAACTGGATTGCAAGACGACCAGTGTGCCAGCTGCAAGTATACATACTTTGGGCTGACATCAGTGAAAATAATGGCCGTGGACCCAGTCACAAATATGCATACAGACAGGAGAAGATGGTTGGTACAGATGAGAAAACTTAGTTATCCTGTAGACTGATGAGCATTAGAAAACTTGAAATTGCAACATTAATTTTTGTATCACAGTACATTAAAGCTCTCTTGGCTTTTCTCTACAGTTACTTTCCAATACCTGTCATTAATGAGTATTAATGTGTTGCAGCACTGTATCACCTGCATATCTTCACAGATACTAGGAGAGTATCTAACTTCATTTCACCAGCCGATCAATGGGAGTTTTGCACTGAATGTAAAGTTTACTTCTGTTCAGTTTTTACAAAAATGATGCTGTTGCTCATAAATTTTAAATGTTCTGATTTCAAAAGCAAATGAGAACAGTGGTCCAGTGTCAGTGCTCCTCTTGGCCTCTCTGCATCTGATTCCTGCAGTAGCTGCTGTAACGTAGATCTAAGTCCCACTGGCTGATTTGTACCCACCTCCTGCAGAGACATTTCTTGAAAGAGCCCTTAAAAAAAAATGACCCATAAGATGGTTGCCTGGAGCTTTCCCTGACAAGGGCAGGCTCTAAACGTATAGTTTGTTTGCAAATGGGCTGATTAGCCATTTGTCTGAAGGACATCTTGCACTGTTCATCATGAGCTGCTCCCCATGTTGTGTGAATTTCTTTATCAACAGTAGGCTTCACTCAGACCTGTACTGTAGTTCTAAAAAGCTGTGTATTTTGATTGTGTCTGTTTGATCCTATGTTCCTCCCTCTTGCTGTGTCTTAGCATGTATTAAGAACTTAGGCACCGTGGAAATAATGCTTTACATCCAAACATTATATTACATGTTTTATGAATAAAACATGAGTTTGATTAACCCAGCAACATACACTGTTTAGCAGAATTTATTTTTTTTCCTGCCCACCTCATATGCATGTTATTTTATTCAGGATTTACAATCTCAATATCAGTCAATCTGCAGGGAATTTGACCTCACCCAAGTTTCACTGCCCATATTTCTCTTCATGCTCTAATCATGCAAATATGCTATAAGTAATTAAATATTGCTTCAGCAAAATTAGGGTCTCAAGAGGATGTGCTTGTAAATAAGCATTTAATTTCAACCACTTTAAATATTAAAGTGGAGAAGAGTGGTCCTAGGTATTCCATTGAGCCAAAATGAAATCAGGAAGAGCTGTATGATTGCAGCTCCACAGACAAGCCATAAGGCTAACAAGTATATCTGATAGACAAGTGTAACCTTCCATGACAAAACAGAGAGTTTTATATTACTTTAATGAAACAACCTGGGTACAGAAGTCACCAACATGAATTTATTCATCGTTTTGCTTTTAATTAGTTTTTCTGGCATCTGCTTCTCTGTAAGGCAAGATCTGTAGGTGCTAGCAGACTTTGGAAGATGCTATTGAGGATGATCTAGATTTGTGGGGAATTTTCATTGTCCCCGTGGTCAGGTGTTTTGTGGAAAATAATGAAGTCCAAAAAACACCGGCGATTTGCTACTGAATTTATATGAAATACTAGCAGCTCCTTAAAAATACAAATATAGTGAATTAAAGTGAGAGCAAAGCACTGAAAAATGCCAATGGAGAACATTAAGGAAATGATAATAGTAAACCCTTAGTCAAGTTTAATTTGCCAACACTGGGGCATGAGCATAACAATTCTGTCATTAGTAACAAGCTTAAGTATGATTTTTTAGCAAATATTACGTAGTATCATAATATTTGTCCTATCTGGGATAGCCTGACCTCTCTAAACTCCCTTTATCATTTTGCATTCAGCTTTAAAGATTTTCTTCACTCCATAGAGAATAAATTCTGTGCTTAATGAAACTACTTCTTACCAATTCTTTTTAATGTTGTATCTCTTTCCATTTCTTATCTGATTTTTATAACATTGTTGATTTTTTTTCCCCTTACTGTTTTTTGTATAGGCACCATAAGGCTAATGACCAATTCTGAGCACAAAAATAAAGTAAATAAGCAGCACTGTGCAAATATTATCCTAAGATCTTAGGTTTGTCTTTCTGTTTGTAAAGAAGTTAAGATTGCTGATGTCCTTACAGTAGAAGGACTTAGGTTAAGGCTAATTGAACTGTCTTACTGCCTTTCAACTAGGGTCACATTGTTTCGTGCTGTTTTCTGGACCATTTCAAGCTTCATATCAGTTTTTGACGTGAAATCTGTTGATGAGTGTGGCTTAAGAGGACCATAAAGCAATGTGTGGAGTAAATAAGAAGATTATGAAGCAATGACGTAGCCAGTGATTTTCCACTCCCTGTCTTGTGTATATATCTTAATTTCCAGACAGCTGCATCATAAAACAAAAAGAACTAATAGTCTTTTTCTTTGTGTTTCTCTCCTCTTTTAGGTTTCAGTGGACAAGATCTACAAAAGGAAAAAGGAACGCTATTCACTGGAAAACAGTTATTTAGGTACAATAATTTGTACTTTATGTCATATTATAATGGTGAGTGTAAATTTTCTTTTGAACCGTGTTTTATTAACATTTTTTTTCTCAGTTACATCAAAAGACTCTATAAATAAGTGATGTGCTCAGACTGCCAGCTCTTACATGCATACCAATTACCTCTATTGGTTTCAGGACACGTAGTCAGTACTTTAAACAACCCTGATAATATTGCAAACTGAAATATTCAACATCTCCATCTTGGTATGCTGTCACCATGCAGAGAATGATTATAATTGGTAATCAGTTTCGCTGCTGGTAAGTTGAGTGGCATGATGCATTTTATATCCATGCTTATGTCAAACTCAATTAACATTCTAACACAGTGTTTTTCAAAGACACAGACCTAATCTGAGGGAACATCACATTTATTTTCTTGATGTTCAAAATTCACAGTTCCGTGAAGAGAATTTGAAGCACAAATACATTTATTAATACTATAGAATTTTCTGGTTTAGATTGCTACAGGAAAAAAGTGAATGTGTGTCTTCAGTCTCTAATTTCTATTAATTGATGCATGTCAATAGTATGAAAAACTGCAGTAAAATGGGAAATCCAAAGCAGTCAAGAATTTTCTTCACGATTACACACTGCTGCATGAAGGTGTGTTATACTGATTTATGATACTGTGAACAGGAAAAAAAGTTTAATAATTTTTATACAAACACTTGTGATTATTAGTTTAGTCATGAGCTTCATAATGCTTTGTCAAATTCCACATAATCTAATGGGAAAACAAAATTGAAATGAGAAATCAAATATAAGGCAACTTGCTAAGAGAAATTATGAATCTGAAGTGTGAAGAATTGCAGAACATGGGCCTCATCGTGACTTGCTTCATCCCCACGTCCCTCTTAGGGACTATGTATTTCTCTTATGATCCTTAACATATTTATTATAATACAGCAACATTTTATACCACAGCATAGATAAGAGAAAATAGATAAAACATCTTAAGAAAAAAAAAAAAGAAAAAAAAAATCCACAACTCTGATATATAGACTTTATACATCTTGCCTAGAGTAATCTTGTTCCAGCAACACCTATTTTGTTGCATTATCTCTGATCTGTTGGTCCCAATGGAAGCAACAGCATTCTAATGGAATATCTTCTCCTCATGAGCTATTTTCTATGCCATGGCTCCATGGTCTCTTCTTTAACTCTCACATGAGATATTCCTTTGGGTGATGGATGTGCTGAAATTCAAACTCTCAGAACAATTGAGGTTGAAGGGACCTCTCAAGGTCATGCAGATCAACCCCATTCCTACAGCAGTAAGCAAGAGCAGATTGCCCAGACATTGTTGCCACAAGACATTCAAAATGTCCAAAGAAATCTCAGGAAAGAGAAACTCCAAATCTAACTATTGATTTCTTCCTCCTTACAGCAGATTTGTAGGTGTTTCTTTTTCTGGGGTAGAGTGCAGGAGGCAGGGAAGGGGAGAGCAGGGACTTATACTGGAAAACATGGAAACATAATTGATCTGCTGAAAGTAAAATTCTTACTTGAATGAAACAAAAATCCTATAATTTCATTTTTAATTTTTTTGAGCTTATAGAAAGCACTCATTTTGTATCAGGTGACATTGTTGAGGTTAAAATAACTGTAAGCATATTTTACTTGAAGTATTTTAATCTTTGCCATATGCGAAACTGGCCTGGAAATCTCAAAAAGCAAAGCTGTTTGACAGATCTAATGTAGTGAAGCCTTTTTCAGGAATATAATCAGGATAAAAAATCCTTCACCAGCTTATGGAACAGTCAAAAATTGCTCAGAATTTCTTACTAGAAGACTCAGACTGTGTTATCACAGTTGATTTTTTCATCTTCAAACATGAAAAATACGTGAATGTAGTAACTGAACCCTGCTGCAAGCTGTACAAAGTATGAACCAGAATGCAGTGAAATACTTCCACTGAGCAGAGTTCTCAAACCTGACTATTCCTGCCCTTTAGTCCTGCTAAGAAATGGCATGTAATGGAATGTGCTCCGGTGAAATCTGACCGAAGACTAACACAACTGACATTATGTTAGGAAGTGGATAGACTACAAAGAGCTGCCTCCACAAAACAGCCACAATCAGTTGGAGAGCTTGTGGATAAAAATTAGGAACTGGACTAATTATTAGTACAGTCATTGGGGTCTACTGCAGGCCACCTGATTAAGGTGGATCCACCTGTGGATAATGTCTTAGAAATCAGTTACAAGAAACATGGTATTTGCAGATTCTTTTTCTGATGGTGAATTTCAATCACCTGAATAGCTGCTGAGGAAAAAAAAAAACACAGTGAGCTCCAGACCATCTACAAGATTCCTTGAGAATTACATTCTGTTCTAAGTATTTGAAAAACCAACCAGAGGAGAAGTGTTAGTGGACCTGATACAGACTAGCAGAAAGATCATTAAAGAGTTTAAAATTAGAGGCAGTCTGGGCTGTAAAGACTATACATGGGTCGAGTCAGTGATCTCAAGAAATACGGGCCTTGTAAAGAGCAGTTGAGACCCTGAACTTCAGAAGTGTGGATTTACGTCTCTTCAAGGAATTTTTGAATGAGATCACCCAGCAACTTGTCCTTAGGGACAAAGGAGTGGAGCAGAATTGGAAGTTCTTTTGGGATACTTTCTGACAGCATGAGAGTTCTCCTTCCCCAGGTTTTAGAAATCAGGAAAAGGAAGCAGGAAACCAGCATGGCTGAACAAGGATCTCCTGGTCAAATGGAGGGATAAGAGTGAAATGTACAGGCAACTTGTAGCCTGTGAGGAATGCAGCAATGGTGGCTAGATGTGTGGAGGCAAGAAAGCCAAGATGCACAAAAATCAGAACTTGGTTAGGCATGTGAAAAATAACAAGGGATTTGTACAGATATATTAGTCAGAAAAGCAAGGCCAGGAGTGTGCACTTTCTCTGACAAATGAGAAGGTAGAACTGGCAACAACAGCCATGCAGAAGGTTGAGGCAAGTTTTTGCCTTAGTCTTCACTGATGGTCAGGCTTCCCATGTCTCTCATAAACCTCTGGGCAAGGGTTGGGTGAGCTAAATCCAATCCACTGTAAGCAAAGAGCAAGTTCAAGACCACATGATGGGACTGAATGTGAGCAAGTCTATAAGGCCACATGCTTCTCATGGTCCTGAAGGAAATGTCTAATGTGGTTACCAATACACACTCCATCATACTCAAAAAGTCATGTCTGTCAGGTGAAGTCCATAGTAACAGAGAAAAAGGAAATATCACTTCCACTTTTTAAGAAATGGAGAAAGGAAGACCTGGGGACCTATATGTTAGTGAATGTGTATGTGAGCCAGGTATGTTTACAGACTGGGAGAACTCCTTTGAATGACTAGTCCCATAAAGATGGACATAGGAATCCCAGTGGGCAAAAAAGCTAGACTTAAGTCAGCATTGTGATGCAGCCTGGGCTGCATAAAAAGAGGGACTGCATTAGCTCAAGGCATGTTTCCCCTCTACTCTGCCCCTGAATACTCATGTTGAAAATCAGTGAATATTAACTTTTAACCATTCTTATAAAGATGATTTAATATGCTTTTCTAAATGTAAAATATATTTTACATGAGCAACCTGACTGAAAATCACTGAAGTTTGTAAGAGGTCCTCGGAAAGTTATATTTGTACTGTAAACTTAGCAGCTCCTGCCTGGAGCCAATAACCCCATTGTCACATCTGATCACCTTATTTCCCTAAAAAGCAATATGTTCAACATGTCAAGAATATTTCTTCAAGGACTGTCATTTACACAGACTTAATTTATATCTATCCCAATACCAACTTCCAACAGTGCTGCATGGCATTTTGACTATGGGGCTGACTAATGCAATATGTTCCTAACAGGACTTCAAGCACTGTAGACCTGTTGCTTAGACCCTTACTGTGTACAGTAGTATGTTTGTTCAGTGGCAGAATCTCCACCATTTTAAATATTGTCAAAGATTAGATTATATCTAATTTAACAATTTTGAGAAAATTTTTCTTTTAATTTTTAACTTCTGCGAGGGTCTTGGTTATTTTTCCCTATTGATGGAGACTTCATCACAGTGTGAACAGAATGTGTGATATGAATTGTTCTGCATTAGACTTTAGAAATTGCTTAATACAAATAATTAGTATTCATGTGGCATATGTAGTTTAGTAAAGGAAGCAGAATTTGATATGCTGTATGAAAATCTCATTCTCTGAGTAGTCTCATGAAACAGCATGTTTGAAGAATAAATATGTGAAACAGGACGTTGGAACCTGACAAAATGATTATTGCTATAATATTATTTAGGCAAATTGCAAAATTGTAGCATTCTATACTATCACTGCACTGTTGCCTAAACAGAAATTATTATTTAAAAGACCCAGCACTTCATTTTACATAGATCTACATTTATATTTAATAATCACTGGGAATGATAGTATGGGAGATTTTGTCATTACCAGCCATCCTTTTTTTTCTTTCTCCCTTGAATTTCCCATCTAAAATCAAAATAGGAAAATTTGAACTGAATCTATATTTAACTCATAACAAATTTGTTATGTCATATAATGGACTAAGTCCCCAAAAAGCACTACAAGAAATTTTAGCAATATAGTAGTGATTATAAAATAATTATTCTGCCAAAATCTTTCTGTCATCATACAGCTTTGTCTGTAAGTTGAGCTTCTTTCTTAAAAAAGAACCTTTGAGGATCTGTGGCCTCATCTATCAGCTTTGACTTTCATTTCCTTTTTGCTTTTATCGGCGTCTGGATTCATAGAAAATTTAGGAAATAATAGTTCACATCAAAACAATGGCAGAGAAGGCATCCTAATAACATCTGTGTTTTATACTTTTTATACTGAAATGATTTATTACATCTAGGACTATTTTAAATTTTCAAGATTACAAGCACTGATCTATTATTTGAATACTGTTGTAGCCACATTTGAAAAAGATATGACAAAGACCTGATTGTCTTTCAATATACTGTGCACCTTCTTGTGTTGTAGGCATTTATAGTTAAATATTTCTAGAAAGGTAACTCTAGAGTGGAAAATTTTGGCAGACTGATCATGCATGTGTTTTAGCGAATATTTTCACACAAATATCCAATCAAATAATAGAAATAGTATCTTGCTACAATAAATGTATTTATTGTATCATAAATCTTAATAAAATCATTTTCACATATTTAGAAAGTAAGATCAAATTGTCACAAGTGACTTGTTTTTTCTATCTTCATCTCTGTCACACCTCTTCTTTTTCAATTGACTTAATAGCATCTACTCCTTAAACGATATCTCCAAGAAACAGATTGACAGAGGAGCATTAGCATCAAGAGATGCATTATTTAACTATTTTTAAATTACCATGTAGTTCTCTGAGAAGAACATGCAAAGCATACAAAATTTCTTTTTTTGCAGAAAAAAATATGCTTTATTTAATAGCCTACCTTCTTCACTTTCATGAGGTCATTATTTCCCTTCCATTGGTGAGTCCTCATTTATTTCTACAACTTTAGTGCTTGGTCCTATTTGTAGTTCTGAACTTGCAACAAAAACAGCAATCAAAACATGTGAATAATTTTACTCATTTTATGTCAAAATAAAGTGTGAAGATGGATAGACTGATGAAAGACAACTCAGGGTTATGGCAGCCTCTCCAATCTACTTTCACATAAGGCTTCTAAGAAGCAACTTGTGGCATGATCAACAGCACGTAGAAATCTGACAACATTTATTAAAGCTAATTTCAGTTTGCAAGTAGGCTGCCCACCCCTTGTTTTTCAGACAGCTTTAGGATTCATGCAGAGGGGCTCTTGCACAGGGGGTGTTTGTCATCACTGGAAAGAAAACTCTCCCAAGTAGAAACTGTAAAAATTTACGAAGCCTGTACAAAATACAAACTCCACCTCAGGTCCCAAAACTCCCATTTTCCTCTGGGGACACTGTAATGGCTCCACAGTTTGCACATTATGGGAGTAAGTACCAGAGAAACAAGGAGGCAACACTTAATCTTATATTGAAAACATAGAGACCAGTCAACATCTTCCAAACATCAGATTGCGTTGTTGCTTTATTTTTGTTTGTTTGTTTTCTCCCAGTGGAAATTTCAACATACGAATAACTAACTAACTAACTAACTAACTAACTAAATAAATAAAATAGCTAAAAGACAAAGATTGTGTTATGAAGTAAAAATGTAAATGAGACAGTTCAGGGCCGCAGGATACATTATATCCAGCCTCACGTAAAAGCTGAATATATTCATTTTATTTTTTTAAGAAGAGCCTGTTATGAAACATCAGCAAAAAACATAGTCTCATCCAAAGAGTGTAAACAGGTTCAGGACCTGAAACGCTGCCATGTATGTGAGCATACAAATAATGGTGAACAGAAGTGTTGGTTAGAAATGCTGCTCAGGTATATTAGAGATTGAAGTGGTATTTACATGTCTTCAAAGCCTCACCAAAACTTGAGAAAGCAATCATATCAACCAAATGGTTAAATCCTATTCCATACATCTGTGTGCCTATTACTGTCAGGTATACTCAGATTTTCATATTGCCTCTGAACGATGGTCATCCTAGGAGCACAGTGTTACAGAGAAACACACATTTAGAAGTCTAGTTCCTCACTGAAGGTAGATCAAGAATGTCTTTAAGTTTGGAAAATCACAGCAGCACTATGGAAGTGTATGGCTGCACACTAGCTACAAATACAATTTAATTTATTATTCCTAAACTATTATCTTTGTCCTTTCCTCCTCTCTCTTCACAGAATGCATTTTTCAGGCACAAAACTGTAAGGAGAAAACTGATTACATTGTCTCTTATTGAGCTGAAAGACTGGAACTGCTGAAGGCTGCAGCATTTATACTCCAACTTAATAAACTGAGTCCAACCTACAGTTTACCTGCAAAGTGACACCATCAGCCATGCTAAATGGGAACACATCTTTATAAGCTGGGGAAATTAACTTAAAATGCAGAATGTTTTGTGAAGACTTCTGAATTCCTTCTGCCTTTCTACTGAAATACACCAAACAGTGGAGCTAGGCTGTGAAGCTAAGTCTCTGGTCTACTGATGTTTGGAAAGTTTCTTTGAATAGTAGTGGAAATACTGCTGCTGTCAGTTCAAAACCATATACCGTTAATTTTTAAGTAGTAAATAATAGGGTGGAATATTTCTCCATTGAAACAGATCAGGAAAGATTCCTTCATAAAAGTTTTAGAGGAAATTACTTTTTCAAAGCAACAGACTGAGGAGCTTCCTAGCATTAGCACTACACATAAACATCAAAGCTCAGTCCTTGGAGTCTATAATAACAGCTAAGCAGCTGCTTCTTCCTGTCTTGAGATATTCGACTGCAGTTTCTCAACTCTCACTCCCTTAAAAGTATTAAAGCCCTTTCTTAACTCTGAAAAATGCCCATTTATGCATATGTTATTCAAACTGACCATAGACTTGTCAAAGTTGAGTGCTTTTTATTCCCAAAGGGAAAGAACAGTTGCAGTTTCTCTCCAAGTATATAACGTCAGTGTAATAAATGCAGAGAAAGTGGTTCATTCTGGATGCTAGACACACACAAGTACTAGCTTTCTTGTCCTTGTCTCTCTGCAGACAAAAGACCTCAGCACAAAGAACACAATGTCAACCAGAACCTGCTCAGATTAACCAATTAAACATTGACTTGATAGCATCCCTGAAATCTTTTCCACATTAGGTTAGA
This sequence comes from Perdix hodgsoniae, assembly GCA_035772895.1. Lineage (NCBI taxonomy): Eukaryota > Metazoa > Chordata > Aves > Galliformes > Phasianidae > Perdix > Perdix hodgsoniae. The sequence continues at coordinate 275,806 of JAPSGF010000150.1, forward strand.
CCTGTTTTGGAAATACTATGATTCCCAGAAGACTTAAGCCAAAGAGAATAAGCATACTGCTTGGGTCAGAAAACAAGTGACATTTAGAATAAATTAGATGAATGAGGTCTCTGTTAAGATAGAACAACAATTTATCGCCACAGCTGAACACACAAAGGTAATTTGTAAAACTGCAGTGTTTATTAAACCAATTACAAACAAACACATTTTAAAACAGTCTGCTTCTAGGCTTAAGAATAAGATGAGGTTTCTTAACTTTTTTTTTCTTATTTTATTTTTTTCCTATTTTTTTCTTCTGTGAGTTCAAAGGAATGCCTATTTCAATCTGATAACAAATAAGTCAAGATTTGCTCCAGAAATTGTATACAGTACATATGAGATACTATTATTAAACTAGGTTATTCATACAGAAAAAAAAAGAAAGAAAAAAATAAAAAGCAGTATGAAAGTTTGTGATATGTTTTCAGTAAAGATCTTTTACTATCACCAAGGGTGCTGCTTCTCAGATAGATCTTACATTTGCTACTAGCTGACTTAACCCATCACTGAATTGAAATGAATAAAGCTTATTAAAATCTACATGGCTGAAGCACATTTGTGGGGTGTTTGTTTGTTTGTTTGTTTGTTTGTTTTGCTTTGCTTTCTTTGTTTTTAAAAATGAGGCCAGAATAATACAAATATTTTCTAGGGACAATTTTTAATGCATTTTGTTCTGGAATCAAGGGGAGTATCTTTTTTTTTCTCCCTTTTCTTCCACTTCTTTAATACTTTAATACCCTATGGAGTTCTCTTCAGCATAAATGTTTCACAATAAATGTTTTTTATATTAGATAGCCAGCAGAATTTATGAATGTTTTTGAATGTGTATATTTTTGTTGTAAGTAATTTAACAAGGAACAGAACTTTTCTCCCTTTCTTTCTCTCTTTCTTTTTCCTGTTTGTCTATCTATCAGTTTGCTAAGACCATTCTGTGTTCTGAAGTTGCCCCCCAGCACATGCTACTGCTTTTAGCACGGTATCACCTTCCAATGTACTAATTATACCCTAGTCCATTATCTAGGTGACTGAAATAGTACATGATTGGGAGCGGAGCTTTGGGGAATCCGTACTTGATTTTCTCTTCTATTCTTGTTGTGAGCTATTGATAACTTCTTGGTGAGGTCATGCAAGTGTGGGATATTTTCATTAAGCTCTTTTTTTTCTGACCTTATTCTCTGTAATAAAGTGGTGATATGAGGTTGAAAATCCTTTTCAAACTTCTCAGACCTGAAGTCTTAATACTTCAGTAACTGAAAGGGTCTGAAGGTTGTATCGACTGCTCTTCAGAGATCTTAATATTTCTGTATCCTTCTTGGCAAACAGTTTGCCCCTCTGTATTCAGTAAGTCACCAGTACTGGTCTGATTATCAGTTAGGAACTTAATATGTTGCTGCAGAATTAGGAAAATTCATAAAAAAATAAAATATATACTTACGTTTAAAAGATTCCCTTTAAAAGTGAGCAAGAACACTTGATAAAGGTTTTTGATTCTAGGAAACTTTTTATGCTACATCTGTGCCTGTCAACTTCAAAAATTTTTGTTCAAAATAGTTATTTTATTATGAAACAAGGGTTTTTTTTGTTTTTGTTTTTGTTTTTGTTTTTGTTTTTCCCCAGCAATACAGTGATTATGTGGTTCTTTGCATTGACTTGGATACCATTTTGTGAGCGGAATAAAAAAATCTCATGTCAGAGAACAGATCTATAATTCTGTGCACCTACCACAAAAACAAACAAATTGACGCCCTACCATGAGTAGCCAGAGGAGATCTTAGAAGAGGTTCATAATGATACTGTTGCCATATTGCATGTCTGTAAATAATTAATTAAGTCAACCACCCTTTTATTTTAAGCAAATACGAGCAGATGTCTTCCTAAATTGGATGCAGGCAGCAATTTTCATCAAAACATTTTTTTAATATGACACTTTAAAAGAGCAACATTTTTCTCTTATTGATTTTGAAGCATTATTGACTCTGATAATTCACATGTGTAACTTCTGTTACACATCAACTTTTTTATTGTTTTTCATCTATTTTTTCCAGATTTTTGCTAAATGATGGATTTCACAGTGAACTGCAACAGGGCAGAAAATAACAAAAGAAATTCACAGGCAATGTCCTGTTTTCTCAGACAAAGTTGATTTTTCTTTGATAGTGTCAGCTCTTTCCCAGCTGATCCCAGGATAGGCAATTAGAACGGAAAAGTTTTGCTCAAGCCTGAAATAGTAATTATGTAATATAAGACCTGCTGTTTAAACATTACCTTTGTATTTAGGAAAATCAATGAACAGAACTAAACAGGTAATAAAAAGACAAGAGACAACTGTTGTGGGGAGGTCCAAGCAAAAGGTTAAGGTTAGTGTTTACACAGCTGATGATCCCCTAATACTCAGCTTGTAAAGTCAGGTCACACTTTTCAAAAAACAAAACAAGACAAAACAAAAAAACAAAAACAAAACAAAAAAAAACAAACCCATAATGTGTGAAAATGTGTAAAACACGTTCTGATCTGTGACCTTGGTTGTGTTCTCTTAACTTCCTCAGTGGTGTGGAGAAGACTTAGTTGAGATTAAGAAGCAGTATTTTAATATTTGCTGTTTCCAGCTTGCATTTTGCAAACACCTTGTGGTTCACATTGGTGGCAGCTTCACACCATTCAGACATTTGTTCACTGCACTCCTGGTGGGATGAGGGAGTGAAATGGAAACCAAACAGAACTCACGGGCTGGGGTACAAGCTATGCACTAAGAGAAAAAAAAAGGAAAATAGAAACAAAAATGTGATGTATGGCGTGGAACAACCCCGTGCCTACTTCAGGCTGGCTGTCCTGCTCTGCCCTCACCCTTGTCCCGTACCAACATGGCAGTGTCCTTTCCCTGTAGAGAGACCAAGCTCAGCCTGGAGGCAGGTGCACTCCCATCACTCTGCCACAATAAAAACATCAGTACCTCAGCTGAAACCACAAGTCGCCTCTTCCCAAACATCATTTCTTTTATGTTCAAATTCACTCAGTATAACCTTCCCTTACACACACTGAGTTTGTTCTGTTTGCCTTCCCGTGTGTTAAACCTTTAAAATAGGAAATCAGGATGCTAAGCGTATAAAAAACAAGTGTTTTTTCCTCTCTAAGTTCTGAAGACTACAGTAAAATATTCCACATAAACATGATTTCTGTCAATATTTTTTAAGTGCTCTGAAACTTATCACTACTGTGAAGTGCTTCCAGCAATCTATGTCAAACAGTATAACTCTCCAATCAATTATTAAGGTAGTTTTCAAGTTTTTATTAAGCTTTACAATGAAAGCTTCTTGACCTTTGGAAACTTTCATAAAGGGATTGACAGATAGATACTCTATTTATTATTACAAATAAATAATATGTGTATGAGCATGTTCATTTTATTAGTGCAACTGGTGCTTCAGCACCATTACAGTGATACTTTGCTTTGTAAGACTTTGAATCAGAAAATTCAAATCACTCTTCATATAAATTACATAACTTTCATAGTACAATAAATAGAATGGAAATGAATCTGGTTTGCTCTTTTAAATCACTGTTAGATACTATGAGTAGATACTATCTGTAGGAGTGAAGTTTACTTGGAAGTTTTTGTGGAGGGAAAAATATAATTAAATCCATGTTTTCCTATCCATCCCTCTAATGTATATCATAATGTCTTTGGGTTTCTTTCTTTGTAAGCAGGGTTGCTGAACTGCAAAAATGCTATGGGTAAATATCTTAAGCATCATACAGATGAAGTGTAAAATCTAATTGTAAGGTTCTTAGGATCTTAAGTCAAAAGGAATTTTTAAACCCTTCTAATCTCACAGGCTCTGTCACACCATCTCATTTAGTTATTTTTGCATTGAATTGACTGTACTTAGCTGTAAGTTATTCATAAATTCAACATGGCAAAATGTGGGATTCTTTATGTTCATTCACTTGTATCTAATTTAAGCTTCTTCTCATGACTTCTCTGAATAGCTTATGCTTGAATTTAATTTCTCAAATATAAGTAGCATTGCAGACAACGAACATATGTGTGCAAAGGTAATTTCATAGTTAAGCACTGTCAGGATAATGGCCTTATTTGAAATGAGAATTGGCTTCGTGGTGAGATATCACAATATATTTTCTGATTATTATAAATATTACAGATGAATTTTGATTTACTTATACAATGTCATACACACAAATTATTCACTCTTTAACACTGATTGAAGATATCTCATTCACTTAAAAATCCAGGAAATTTATCACTTTGCCAAAATGGAGGTCTTGATATACTTGACAGAATGGTGAGATAGTTTTGGCTGTGGGTGAGGAGGGGGTGAGGATAGCCTTGTAGGTTCTGTCTTTTAATTTGGATATAATAGATTATTTAATTACTCTAACATAGCCTGAAAATTGTGTAATTTATGTCAGATTGACAGTACGGTGATCTTTCTGATTACAACTGAAATCTCCTTCAGAAAGATTTACCTTAATAACCACAAGCCATTTTAAGTCACAGTAGGTTTTCATGGAAACAGCATAGAGATTATGGAGGTTTTTTTTTTTTCTTCTTTGTTTCTTTTGGTTTTTGTTTTCCTTTCCCTGTTTCTACAATGTTGGATTTTCAATATGAGCTCATTGATTAAAATTGTATTGTACACTCATAATTCAAAACGCTCACAAGGTTGTGACTTGCTTCTCTTCCTCTTTCCCCCTACCCCTTTCCTCAAACATTACAAGAGGAAGAAAGACTGTTACGCTGTGTCAGTCAAGACTGTATAAATGGCTTTGAATTAAACTGACTCAGTTGGGAATCAATTCATTTCAACTGCATTTCACTTACTCTAAGCTCACTAGATAGTTCTAAGTGGTCATCTGAGAATGCAGGCATATAAACAAGCAAACACACAGCAAGCGTAGATAGATATCCTTAAGAAGACAAAATGTTTCTTTGAAAATGAGTAGTCACACATCCCAAGTGGCTAAGAATAGAGAGGTTTCACAGAATCACAGAATCACAGAATGGCCAGGGTTGGCAGGGACCTCAAGGACCATGAATCTCCAACCCCCCTGCCACAGGCAGGGCCACCAACCTCCACATTTAAATGAACAGGTCCTTAACATTACAAAGTGTTAGAGCTCTGGATGAAATCCTAACTTCAGGATGTTTCTCCAGGGAACATGATTTGATTTCAAGGAGAAGAGCTTTTTGTCACTGATGTTTATAACATTTCTAAAAAAATTATTCTCTTTGAAAATGTATTTTTTTTCATATGGCTATTATCTTAAAAAGGAAATATCATTGATATTTTTAATGACCTTTTCAATTTGAAATGTAACTCTCATTTGGAATGACTGTTCTTCTGCTAAAAATATATGCTACAGCCTCATTTTCTGTGTTTTACATAGCAGTGTCATGAACAAGACACCAAAAACTAAAGAAATTTTATCAGAGAGGTGAGAAACATTCCAATTTCTTGAACAGAAAATAGTGATTTTTCTTCAGACTTTCATGTCATCCTATACTTGGGAATACAAGAAAGATTCTTCAGAGAGCAGCTATGAAGCAAGATAAACAGCATGGAAAAGCAAAGCTGAGAACCAAGGGCATATCCAGAAGAGAAAAGCAAAAGGAACAGCCTGTGGCTCTGACTGGATAACTAACTGTATACATGACTGAGTGTGGAATACTTGGTTGACGTGTAAAGGCAGATGGGAAAGCTAAAAAAGGAAACTTGTGAATATATGTAAGTTCTCTGAGAATCTGTAATAAAAGATTTGGTTCATTCACATCTGAGTCAGTGCCTGGTTGCCACACTATGCCTTTTTTTTTTTTCTTTCATATGAAAACTAAATATTCTTGGTCTTCAGAAATCTGATGCACCCTGCACATTAACCAGAGAAAGCTGAAAGAAAGTCTGTGCTGTTTTACTAAGCAGACAGGGAAAAAAAAGTTACCCAGCCTTGGTTAGATTAGATAAATTAATTTGAGGTTTTCCTGGATGAGCAGATGAAATAAAGTAGACATGGTATGCCAATACTCTAATTACAGGAACCCAAGACTGTTCATATATGCATTTTGCTTGATGTTGGTTTTCATGATTTAAAGTATTTCCTCTGTTCTTTGGGCAGAATTTCATCTCTTGGTTGCTTATGTTGTTGTTATTGCTCCTGCTGTTTTGTTTTGTTGGTTTTTTTGGTTTTTTATTCTGTCTTTAGGAGTGAATGGATGAACACTCATGCTGAATACCGTATGTAGGCATTAAGATCATGTTCACTGGCTGACTTAGCAGTACTCTTACTCTTCAGTAGGTATTCTTCAGAAGATTCTGCTTAGAAGAAATAGTTCAACTAAGCTTCAAACTGTTCCCTTCCATTCAGGCTAGCAATACAGGGTTAGCCTATGTTAGCCTATGTTAGCCTCTGTTGCCCTTGTACCTCCACTGCACATTTCATAAATTTAAAGTCAAGAATTTTCCTTCCTCTGTACTTAAATATCAGATAAAATTTTTAATGTTGTCTGATGATTTTGTTTGGTTTGTTTCTGTTTGCTCATTTTTATACAAAGATAGAAAGATTTCTGTTTTGTAAAGACAGACTTGCTCCAACTTCTTGTAATTCCATTCGTTCTTTCTAAGCCAAGTATATTGTCTGAGGTTCTGTAGCATCAGACATCTGGTTGCCAGGTTGTCCAGCTGTGACCAGAACTGCTGTTTTACCTAAAGCATATTTTGTTCTCAATATTACCTACCCTAATACTTAATTAGCACAAAACTGTAGTTTTCTGAAGGCTATTGCAGCTTGTGTGTTGTGAAGTTTATAGAAATGGAAGGATGGACATCAGTATTACAGTTAGTCCATACTGTTAAAGAATTAGCATCGGGACTTGTAATATTTTGGTTTTAACTTCTGAATGCCTGTCAAATTCAGTCGTTACAATATCTGCCAGTATTTTTCACACAGATAATTTTTGTTACTTACTGTAAAAGAAAGGAGAAGTAAAACCATAACATGAGCATATAGAGCTCTACAGCTCTAAAAGCATGTCTTCCTTTTACAGTGGTGAGGATACTTTTTTTGGGAGTAATTTTGCAGTTTGTTTAAATATGTGCAGTAGGTTCATACTTGCATTGACTGAAAACACAGTCTTCAAAACTGGGCAGATCGTGGCCCATTGTAGAAACCATTTATTTTTAAACTATTATAGACCAGTGAACTAATCACTAGAAAACATCAAAAAGTTATTATTAATATTTATAAGAATATTTTTCCTGTGGTTGCTGTTACAAGAGTCACATTGGTCTAATCATTTTGCTGATTGAATCATTCTTTGCCCTACTTCTCTCAGTTAGCAGTGTTTTCTCCTGACTTCTCTTAATTGATGAAGTAAGAAGGCAGGTTTTTATACTTCTAGTTTCTGCAAAACTTTAGAGTTGTATGCCTTGATGGCCAGGATAGGATAAGCCCTGACAAATGTAAGAAATGGGAAAAGAATACTACAAAAATAAGCTATCAATTTAATTTAACTGGCAGTGTGGTACTCAATATGATACTGAAGCAGCTGCTGTGAGAAAGGTGAAGTTTCTTAACCTATATTTAACTTTTAACTGTTAATGTTGGTGTTTTTCCTTTGTCAGTTAAAGTATGAATATTATGAACTCTGAACAACAGCGGACTTGTTTATGCACTGACTTAATGGGCTTGACTCTTTAGCACAATAAAATGATTTTGAATAGCACTGACAGAATTTAGCACCAATTAAGCTGGTGTAAATTTCTCAGCATAAGCAAAATTATATGGAGTCACAGAATTCTTGCTATGCTTATTGCTGAGGCAAGAAAAAAAAAAAAAAACAAGTTGGAAGAAAACTGACATATCTGCGTCAACTGTGGCTATATCAGTGGGGTTCTTTTGTCCTTGGGGACAGATCAAGAGAGTCCTTAAGTGCCTGTCCATCATGTACGTTACTCTGCTTTTATCTAGAAGTGGCAACTGGATTGAGATATTGGTACATTTAGCCTTTTAAGTTGCTGTAAATATGAGCCTCATGCAGATTCATTTCATGGCAGGATAGCACTCTTTAGCATTGTTTATTGTGTACCACATACCTAAAAAGCTCATCTCTTGTTTAATAATGTATATAAAATTTCCCATTTTTGATGTCCAGAGTACTGAGATGTGTATGGTGGTGTCATATGCTATGGCTTTTTTAAATTCTTGCATCTGTGTTATTTGATCTAAATGTTCATTCTTCTTGTACTTTCTGCTTAAGCCCTGTGACCAGGGCTTCTTTCCAGTTCTGTCAAATTAACTTTACAGCACAGTTCCAGACGTTGTTCTTTGTGTGTTCATTGTCATCAAAGTGGAAAACGAATAACAGTCACTGGGATAGACAGTCTTTTGTTTGTGAGCATGGAACAGGTTGCTCTGACCTAACCACAGCAGAGCATTTTAATGTGGTAACAATTTAGGCTCAATCTTTGTTAGTAAAACTTATGAGTTTACATGGCTGGCATGTTGTGTAAAATTATATGGTGTACTGGTACTCTTTCCTTTGTCTTTTATTTATTTATTTGTTTTGCTTCATGGTATTCTTCTTTCTACTCTCCATTTTATCTGCTCATTCTGTCTAAGGAAAAGCAGACTTCATATTTCTTATACAAAATTTAATATTTTTTACTTTTTTTGCCAGCCTGGTAAATATTGGAAATGAAAATTTCTTACTGGAAAGCAGCCTACTGTGCTCCAGAAAGTCACCAGGATAAAAGCTACTCCGTTCTTTGAGAGGAGCAGACTGCAAGCTGAGTTAGAGGGGGGTGCAAAATAAAAAGTAAAAAGTAAAACATAATTCATCCTTAATGCAATGCAATACTGGAAGGCAGAGCTGCCTTCAGCCTCTTCTTTGGCATTTACAATACCCTCTGTTCTTCCTGACAATAAATCTTTCCTAGTCATTCATGTTGTCACCTTATGGACTCTGCTAACTTTATTCTTTTTATGGACTTTTTGGTGTAGATTCTCACCTTCTCCAATAACTAAGCTGAAAAAGAAACAATATCAAAATATATAGCGGATGCACAAATGTACTTTAGGAATGGATGCCTTATGGACACAGAGCTATCATCACACATCTATAACAACATTTTTACTGCCTCGTTCATCATACACTTGTGGCTTGCTGGCAGTACACCTGGTCCCTGTTGGATTATCTTCTCTTCTGAGTTCAGATCAGCCCAGTGCATCCTTTTACCCTGAATGTTTGGCTTTTTTTTGTTGTTGTTGTTCAGTCTGACATTTCAAATCTTTTCTCTTATAAATGATACAAACAGCATTTTTGTAATCTACTTGATATGCTGCTGAAGCATAAGTGTAGTAATGGAAGAGTAGCAATGGCTTCTCTTTCCATAGCCTTAGAAAGAAATTCAAGGTCTTTTTGACAGAGTTGAGAAACATCTGAAAATTGCTAAACCCGTGATGTCAGTGTGAAATTTGGAGGAGTAACAGGTTCTTTAATTGTTACCAATGCTTGTTTGTGATAGTGTTAGATAGAATTTTACTGACTTGGTTTCACATGAATCTACACAAATCTACTGGCTGCCTTGCAGTGGGAGAAAATATTCATGTCTCTCCCCTAATAAGGATTAATTGTACCTTAGGCCATTTTCAGAGATGTTCAGAAAGCTGCACTTCTCATGGTATTGGAAATACTTATGCTGAATTTACATGCATGAGGTTTTTGTTACAAATTATTTTGGTTTTGCGATGTATGTTGTTTTATTATGTATTTTGTTATGTTGACTTTTATCTTGACTTTCTCTTTCTCTGCAGTGCTTTTCCCAACCTTCATTTTTCTATACTAACAGTGTTTAATTAAGATGACGAGGGCATAACTAATCTCTCTTTATTTTGTTTATTTTCATGAATTCAAGGCACTGTTCTCAATGACTAAGTTTGCAGTTACCAACAAAAAAAGCACAAGGAAGGCTCAGAAGTCTTTATAATGTATACCAAAGGGTTTTCACTATCAAAGAAATATTTATCAAGTAAATCTCAGAATGATGTGCAGCCTTCCTGTTTATGGAGTTCCAAAATACATGTTTTCTCTGAGAGAAGTGACTTTTTTTCACTGCAAAGATTTTCAGGACTGTTCTGGCTGCTCTGGATCCCTAAACTGATCATTGTGTACATAAGTACACTTATTTCTGGGAAGCATCAGCTTATGCACATCCAGAGGATAAGATGCTGGCTGAGTTTCTACTGTTTTCACTGCTGCATAATCTATAGTGGGACACTGTTTTGTCACTAGCTTTATTAATATGAGACTCTAAAAGATTTTGCTTGATTGTTGATACCTGAGTTTACAATGTACTTCAGTTAGGAATGGTCTAGAGGCCCTCAGATTTGATATACAAAAAGGAATATGCCATGCAGCCTTAGTTGTCATAGCATTTGCAGTTCATTTGAACTGTTTCTGGAGGGGAATTAATGAAGAATGATATGCTTATATGTACAGACTTTTAAGAGTAATCCTGTACATGGCTCTTCTGCACTTGCCAATGTAGAGTAATGCTGAGAAAGATTATTTTTTTCTGAGCTTAACAAAGCTCTACCAAGGCAAAAAACCCAACCAAACAAAAATAACCTATAGTAGTTCTGCAGCTTCTTGCAAGTGTTCATGTAGCAGTAACCAAAGAACACAGCTTCAGACAGAAACAAATAAAAAATTTAAATAAATGGAACTTAGCCAAAGAAGTATAACAAAGAGCAGATAAAAAAGAGAATGACTGAAGTGTAAGAAGGATTTTCACCATAGAATGTACTCCTCAAGCAACTGAATGTGGGAAGGGGCAGTAGAAATAAAAACTGGATATCTTTGCTTAGGAGATAGAGAAATGTCCTAGATGAAAATATTTTTGTGTGCTTAGAAACTCCAGTAATTTTTTTAATCCATATTTTTGAGAAGAGAATAAAAAAAAAAGAAAATTTGAAAGTTTATGAAGGATCCTATTGAAATGAGTTATTTCCATATCTGATATATAAAAAACTAAAATATAGATTCAAATGTTCTGAAGCTCTTTTTTCTTGCAACCATAGATACATAATTCTCAATCAAACAAAATGACCAGATACCTAGCAGGGACAGAAATGCAATTAAAGCTACCAACTCTGATTGCTTTATATCATGATCAAGATCACTTGTATTGTGTTACACACCCTTTCCTACTGCATTGCACCTCAAGAATGCTGGTGTGTAAGGAAACAGCCTATCAATCACAGCAGAAATACATGACTTTTAAGTGGAAAATTAATTTTAGTACAGACCAGGATGTTATCTCTGACACTAGTCATTACAAAAGGGAGATCAAGACCTCAACCCAATATGAACTGCCTAATCATGTTTATATATAATTTGCATATTAAAAAGCAATATCCAATGGCAATGGTTCAGATATAAAAATATCTTAATAGTCAGTAACTGACTAATGAAAACTACAGTAATAACAGTTTAATTTGAAGAATTCTGCCTTGATGAGAGCTGTTACCAGGATGCCCTATTCCCATGCTGAGAACATTCACAGCATGCTGATTTATAGCAGCAGTGCAGAACTGTTTAATGTCAGCACCTCTTGGCTGAAATAATAACAAACAGGAATGTTATGGTTTATTTTTCTGTATGAATTGTTCAGACTTCGTATGGTAAGCACCAACTCAATAGGGGATAATAGCTGCCATTCCCCAGGGAGCTGTAACTGAGGTTTAAACATTTTTATTGGCTAGGTTAGTACATCAAAATGAATCCAGAAAAAGTTGTGTTTTTTTCTTGTTTCATTTTTTCTTATCTCATTATTTTAGCTTAATTTCTCATCTCCTTCTAGAAAGCAATCTTTATTCTTGCAGCTTTGAAAGCTCCTTTTTGCTGACCTTCTTTTCCGCAGTCATTTAACTTATGTTTAGTGTTTGTTGTGAACTGCAGACATAATTGTACAAATTCTTTCTCTTCTTCCTTTCCTTCTTTCCCTTCTCCCTACCCTGTAAAGCTTGATAAATGTGAAGTCATTTTTCAAACTTCAAAAGCTTGAAAGGAAGATGTTATTTTGTAAAAAATGTAATGTAAATTGATGTTATAAATTGAAAGGGCTTTTTTCTTTGATTGCTTATGTTGTGTTTATTGGAGGAGGTTGTGGATTGTTTTGCTTTGGTTTGGTTTTGGTTTTGATTTTGTTGTTTGATTTTTACTTCTCTATGTTAGTTCAAAAACTTATAGCTTGTTGTTACTTTTATTATAACTATGGAAATAAGCAATTCCTTAGGAGCAGCACATTAAAATACATTTTTCTTCAGAGTGCTGTGTTGAATAGGTAGCTTTGCAAAGTCTGTTCAAGACCTACTGTAAGTTAGGCATGGGGGAAATTCTTATCTCAAGTCTTTTATCAGAGAACTGCAACATTTCTAACTTGTGCCTCTTAAGACTATTCTATATTTGGTAAATACTGACACGTATTAGTAAGATTCTTTCACTGTTATTCCATTTGCAGTGAGACTTTTTGTTTTCTTTGGAAATGTAAACAGTAGATTAGTAACTGACTAATAAGCTGATGGGTAGGAAATATTTTTCTCTTCCGTAGAAGCTGGCACATCTCTTGATTATTACATGAGTTCTGTCAGGGCCCCTTAAAACTCAATCCATAAACTTGAATTAGAGACCGAGGCACTGATTCTTTTTTATTTATTTACTGTAAAACAAATAAAAAAGAAAAGTCTGTGATTGCACAGCTCTTTTGTTTTACTATTAGTTTGTGTTCTCTGTTGAGACATTTCACGTGTGTGGCAACTTTTGCAGCGCATCAGAGTATATTTGAGAGTTTCTCTTTTATGGTACTGGGGCACAAAGTATACAGCAAGTGTTGTATAAAACAACAAAAAGTGGTTTAGGTTTTTTTGCTTGCTTGTTTGTTTGTTTTTCATGTAAGATATGGTATAATAATGAAATACCTCTCTGGGTAAAAGAATTACCTCCTTCACAGAAGTGAATGTCCCCTGAATGCAAATGTAATGTAAGCAAAGTAGATTGTTCTTAATGAAATGCCTTAATGTAGGGACACACTTAAATAATTTCTCAGAAAATAATGCATTTCTTTAGTGAGGGGATTCTCTTTGAAATAATTTTGGAAAGGCAGAACAGCATCTGTCAGCAGTTCTTCCAATTATCCTCCAAGGAGACAGGACTGGAACTTAAAATGAAAAGCATTTTTATTTGGAGATTTGATCTTTCACTTGAAAAGGCAATTTTCTCAATTCTATTTCTCTACATTATATTGAATGCTGAAGGTAGAAAATTATTTATTTGTTTGATTATTTTAAATGTTTGAATGGATTCTGCTGTTCATTTATCTGCTAATATTCATTAAGTGGCTCAGGGGCAGTGTCCTGTAGTATCAACCTCGTGGCAAAAAAAAAAAAAGAGAGAGAGAGAAATATTTTGTTCCTGGTGTGAGTTAACATGCTGGCTAAACTGTTCATGGGAACCTCTCGCAGCTGCTCAGTAAATTCGACCTTTCTGTCAATTTGTTGCGGGTACGAGCAGTGAAATTGATGAGATCATCAATTTGACTTAACAGCTGCAGAGTTCAGAGAGTTTCCGGTCTATGTGAAGTTTAAAAAATGCCTGGTTTGGATCCAAATCCAAGATCAAAATTATACAATAGAAAAATAAAATCCCCATCATTTAAAGAATTTTTTTTTTTTTTTCCCCTATGGGATCCAGCAGGAAATTCCCATGCTCTGCATTTTAATTATTGCACGTAAAGGCTGCCTGATTAAAATTGATATAATTAATGTGTTCTCTTTTTCATTTTTGATAGCACCTATAACACATCATTTGCATCCAGTCTGTGAGGTAAAATGTAATATTTCACTTTGGATTTTTAACTCTTTTTTCTTGCTTTGTTTAGAGTTTGCTTTCACTGCTTGGCTCCTTAAAGTTCAAAGCATAAAAGGTTAAGCCTTAAATCTTGCTCTAACCTTTAATATTGTGACAATATGTATGTATTATCACTCACCTGATGCCTATTATTAGTCCTCTTACAACAGATAACTCTTAACTGTATTTTATATTTCTCATATTTTTGTCTGCTGCTTTCTCATACATTCTACTCAGCATTTGTTAACTCTTCTACATAATCTTAAAAGAAAATGCAACATTTTGATGGCTACCAATTGATCTGAAGACAAGTATAGAAAGGCTTATTCTTAAGGTGACATCTAAGCCAATAACTGTAGTGTACAATTGACTTCAGCTCACTTTATATTGCAGTTCTGTTGGCTGGAACTGGTGTAAAACTTGTCTTCGGCTCTCTAAATGCAACATATCCATGAACACAATATGACATTTTATCTTTTTATCTCTAACTGTCAAATAGTAGGAAAAAAAAGTATAATTAATCTGACGGCTGTGCTGAAAATATAAGGAGCAATCCAAATCCATTTAAAACATTTTTCTTCAGTAGGAATACAATATGAAGCTAATGACTGATTTGATCTATTTCTGAAATCACTGCCTCTGCAGCCATCAACAGCAGTTTGAAATAGCCTTGAAATCAAGCTCATAGTCAAAAAAAACCAAAAACAACAGCAAAAAAAACCCCACCAGAATAAAAAGGAATGTAACTTTTCTTGTTGGTTGCATTTCTTTCATGCCATCTTTATATTTATCCCTTGTATATGCACTTCTGATGTTCAACTTCAGAGGCACAGTAGGGCCTCTGAACCCTAAAAGGTTCAGAGAACATATTTGCTTGTGCAGATTTCCACAGTTTTCTCTGAAGTATGTGGCATAAACTACTATAAGTGTTGGGCAGAAGCTTCAATTTGTCTCAAAAATCTATTTATCTGCTATATTTAGAATTGGGGGAAAAAAAAAAAAAAAAAGACGATACAAATCTGCAAATGATTTCCCCATGACTGACAGCTGTGGTAAGAACTGGGGATCTTTATACTACATCTCTCCTTTTTTTTTTTGACGTGTGCGCCCATTACTAGGAGAGCAGCCTGGCGCTCAGGAACATCCAAGGACTTGGAAGAGCACTGTTGCTCTTTAAGCTCCAATTTTCCTTTCCTGTAATAATTCTAATTGTGGATTTGGGCATTAAGTCAGCTGTTGAAGTGAGATGAAAAACATCTTGAGTATGTGCACACTAAATATTTATTCCACTTAGCTTGTATGAAGTATGCTTAAAGTTAGCAGGAAAAGAACTGAATTCAGGAATCCATATGATGGTTACCTGTCTTATACTGATGAGGTCCTAATTACACATTTTCCTCAGTTATATACACTTACTTCTTGCATTTCTGCCAGGATCTTCAAAGATTTTTCTGTTCCTTTTCAAACATAGTGTAATTAGGTGACCTTTTGAAAGCTGTTTGGGTTTTGTTTTTGTGTTTGCTTTTGCTTAGTTTGATTGCTTAGAAACTGAAGGAACTTTCCAGTTCTACTAAAGAATCTTCTTAGCAGCTTTTAGGCTCATCTTATGTTAAAAATTTCATTCTTATGAAAACAGGTCCATTCTTATGATAGAAGGAATTAGTCTCTCTAAGAATTATAATTAAGGAAATAGCAAATGCAATATAGTTGGGCAAAACTATTACTTCTTAAGATGTGACAGAATGCAGAGCAATGTACGATTGCATGAATTGGTATATTGATTACAGAAAAAAAAAAAAAAACCCACAAAAAAACCAGAAGAACTCTATTTCATTCATTCTTTTCCCAAATTCTTTTGTAGCTAGCAAAAGACAACTATGGTGAGGGAGAAAGAAAGAATGAGAAAGACATATTCAGTTTGCTATTGTAAAATGTTTGCAATGGCAGTACAAAAACAGAGATACTTTTTTCCCTCCTGTTCTACAAATGACTATTCTGATTTAAATGTCAAAAATAAAGAAATAAATAATAATGTCAGCAGGTTTACTGTGTGCTGAATGGACTACATCATCTGTTTCTGTAAGGAGTGACTCAGTATGAATAAACTGCTAAGTAGGTGGTAAGACTGTGAGCTCCTCCTCTCAACGGCTGTCTTCATAGGAACTATGACCTCTGAAGGAATTAGTTGCATGATTGACTGATGATGATGATTGACATCCATCCAAAATTAACTCTTAAGCTGCAACTGCTTATCAACCATTGAAGGAGACTGCTGTGTTTTGAATACGTGATAGAGGTATACTGTTATTTCCATGCCAGTGAGCTTTCATAAAGCATGATAAGCTGGTAAGTTGAAGTCAGTCTGAGAAGTGTGAGACATACAGTTTTTTCTTAAAATTAGTTACATCCAATCACTTGGAACAGTATTGTTTCTTGATGTAGTTCTAAGTAAAGGAAAAGCCCTTCTGCCCTTCACATAGCTGAACATTTCAGGGTGAGATCACAGGTGCAAGAAACAGCTTTAAATATCTGATATATACACTGAAAATGCTTAGTCTACATCATTAACTGCAAAGGGACCATGCACAACAGTTATGCAGGCCATTCCACCACCTCTCTGGTGCTACTCAGGGCAGTGAGTGGAGAAATCTCTTCTCTCTCCCCTATTTTCTTACGGTAAATCATGCTGGGGGAAGAGAAATATGCATGCTTATTAAGAATGGCCATGTTCACTCTTTGAATAAAATACAAGACTGAAAAAAAAAAAAAGCATACTGGGCCAGACTTTCAAAATTTATTTAAGTATTTATTACTTAATTTATACTAGAAAGTGTGAATAAGTATTCTTTCATATGTTGGTACAGAGCAACTCTGAATATATCTAAAACTTCAGATGCACTACTAAAAATACTAATAACTGACCATGTTATTTTAGTAAAAATCTGCCACTATCTTCTTAGACACTACAAGAAAAATCTCATCATAGATGCAAAATTCTTATTTTTCAGAGTTAATATTTCAGAGATTAGACAGTAAGAGCCGTAATCTGGGAACTTATTTTTTCACAGTGAATTTTCATTTCCAGTTCATGAGTGGCCTGAATTGTTTAACTTGTACTTCCATTTATGTCTTGTTTGAAAAGCAAATCTCATGCTTTTTATGTCTAAGGGACTGCATTTGAAATGGGGAAGTCAGTGACTGAATTCTAATCATCTTGAGAGGGAGGGAAAAAAAAGGAAAATGTAGACTTGTACTCTATTTTTTTGCATTCCATCATAGGCATATAGTCAAAAAGCTTCTTGTTAAATGAATCCTTATGGTAAATTTAGATTCTGATTTACAGAGAGTTTCTGACATACAAAGGGTTCATTGGGTGATGCAAGCTGAGCGCAGTAACCTAAATCCAAATCAAGAACAGAAAACATATATAAATGCTCCTTTTTAAGCACATTTGGCTAAAATTAGGCCAGTAACTTCTTGAAAAATGTAGCAGAAGGAGTATTGGTGTGCTGAGTATAGTAAGAGTTTATTCTGGATTTAAGTATAGTTTAAAAGTACCCATTTCTGAAATCCTAGATGAACTGCCCATCAGAAAAGGAGAATATATAGCAGGTCCTAAATGATCATGAAAGTTTTGGCATGAAATCATGCAATGCTCTCATAAGAAAACAATATAATAAATACTGGCTCATTAATTAATCATAAAGCACTAATAAATGATTTGTGTTGCACCACTATTAACGTATTTCAAGTAAACAGTTTGGAAGAATTGGCCATGTGTGTTTACAGAAATAACTGCAAATGAAATACTTTATATAAGTACTGGTTACCCAGGTGGGATGGGCTGCCAAACAGCACTTTATTTATTTGTTTGTTTGTTTGTTTGTTTGTTTGTTTGAATGCTGTGTACTTAGAATAGCAGTATGTTAATGGAATTTTCACATTAGTTGCAAATGGCTAAATCGATATCTGGTTTCATAACCTAGGTTTTGAGTACATAGATTTAGTCAGGTTATTGAAATGGTGCTTTACTACAAGACGAAACAATAGAAGTTTTCTCCTTATTGGTGGAGCATATATTGACACCTGCAACTTTCAAAAGTGAGTTTCAGTAGAGCTTACAGGCCCAGGTAGGAAGTGCTTTGTCGTTCTGCAATTTTTTTTACACTGTCTGTAGAATGGTAAAAATGCATTAGGTGCATTACGTTTGCATAACAAATGCATTAAATAAATTAACATCTTAAAATTTTGAAAAAGCTGTATTGGTAGTATTCCAAAAAAAATAGGGTTTCATGAGAGTACTGGTTGCATTCTGATCCCATTGTAGTTACCAA
The DNA here is from genome assembly GCA_035772895.1 of Perdix hodgsoniae. NCBI lineage: Eukaryota > Metazoa > Chordata > Aves > Galliformes > Phasianidae > Perdix > Perdix hodgsoniae. The sequence continues at coordinate 294,097 of JAPSGF010000150.1, forward strand.
GAATAGCTTCGTAAATGAAAATACTGTGGGAACTCCAACTTTTTAAGAAATATTCAAGACCTAATAAACATTACTTAGCTTGAACTTTTCACTTCATCATCAGAATTGACCCTAGTCTAAAGAAAGCTAGATGAGATACTGCCATATGTCAAGTTTCTACAAAATTGATTAAGTGAATGGGAAGAAATTTTGGATTGAAGATGGTAAAATTATTACTACATTTTGCTAGATCATGTTAGATTTTTTTTGTTAATATAAGGGAAAATGAAAATAATCAGGCAAAGAAGGGTTGTTTTTTTGCATGGAGCTACATTTTTTTGAAAGGCTAAATGGATGAGAATGCATTAAAATGCTATTTTTATCTTCCCAAGACCTTTCACTTTATGAAGTGTTCAACTTTTCACCTGAAACATACTCATATTTGGAGAGTCTTCCCCATCCCCCAGTCCTAACTGTGTTTATTGTAATAATTAGCAGAGATCTGTGTGTGAAGCTCATTTGAAGCAAGTCTCTGGTTGTTTAATGTGGACTTTTTAAGTTTGGGGGTGGTGATGGTTTTAGATTTTGCATTTGGATTTTTTTTTCCATGACACCTGAATTGATGGAACTCTACAGGTAAGAAAAGGTTTTTCTAGCACAAAGACATTTGTCTGTACTGACATTCTTTTTTTTTTTATCGTCTTGCTTTAGATTTGTAAGATCAAATGATGCTGTATCTGTGCCTTTACAGCAGCGTACCTATGTTTAAACAAGGCTAAATGTCAGCTCTTGGAAGCTAGGATAGTGTCTTTGTATGCTTATCTATCACTATCCCATTTAGGTCTCTCTGGAATGCCTAAATGCACCCTTATCATAACAACGTTACTTTCACGTGAGTGTAGTTAAAACATTGCACAATCATTTTGTAAAAATGGTTTATATAAAATTATTAATATTATTTATTTAACTTCTGTTTCCGGTAAGAGTTCTTAGGCAGTGACAGAATTTTCTGTTTTCTATAATATGCTGGTTTGGGGTGCTTGCCAAGTAGCAAATGGTATACTGCTAACAGAGTGAGTTTTTCAAAATAGACCATTGGCAAACCTACGTGTACTTAAAACTAAGTAGCTTTTGTGTAACAGCAAAATTAGTTCCTTGATTTGCCTTCCTTACAGCTTCTTCTTTCTCTTGCAGACTGTGACTGAATTTAGAGGCTGTAAGAGAAATAGTGATCCCTTCTGAGAAAAACATTTTACATGCAAGATGAAGAGAGGTGTCTGCCTCTGGAATTATTTTCTTAACAATCTCTGGGAGATGTCTGACTTCATCTGCTGTAGTGATAAATGTTTGGGAAAATATATCTCTGAAATGTATGTGTAAGAGTAAGATGTTGCTATTTTGAATATTACTTTTACTTAACTAGATTTTGTCTTGAGCTGCCTGGTTCTGGGAATCCAAGCCTTGTCTTATTCTCAGGGGGCATTACTCTATTTAACTTGTCTGAATTGTTATAATTATTCTTAGCAGAACACACATTGCCATATTTGCAGTGCTGAATTAGTATCAGCAATAAACAGCAAAAGTAATAAACAGAACAGAAGCTGAGACAGAAACTGAGAACTGAAAGATAAATTCATATTTGAATAAAAGATGTAGAAAAATAGAGTTTGCAGAAAAGCAAAGAGAAAACAGTACAGAGTATGCAGAAGTGGAAATAAGGAGATGAAGCTGAATACCTAAATGTTGTCTCTTTAGATGGATAAGTGATCAAGAGATTTTAGCACATTAACATATTCTGTGTTAATGTGATGTCTACTGCAATTATACTGATTTTATAATCTCAAATAAAAATTACATAATCAAACAATGAACATGTCATACATATGGAAGATTCTGAAAAGACAAAAATATTGCATTACCTATACATGTCCAGCAGGTATCCATTCTTTATCCAGCAGAACAAAATACCCTTAGGAAAACATCATGTGAAACCCAGCAGCAAATATTCACTAAAGAAAACTTATGTACATTACTGAAAGAGGTTTCTTTTTCTTTTGAAAAAGAGAGCATATTTTCCAAAAGAAATATATTTTTAACTTTAGTTTTCTTTAGAAAAGTCCCTAACAGAAGACTTCAAATTAATTTAAGAAAATTATTATTTTTAAAGGTTGATTTTCAGTTATCATTTAAAGATATTAATTGTGGTCTCAGTAGAAACAGTTCAGTTGCACATTAGTTTGCCATCCAGCAACATAAGTTTAACTTACCACCTTTCTAGAAGCAGTGACAAAATATATATATCTTAGTCCCAAAGAGACTATCCCCCTCAGCAGCAAAGGAATCTTTCTCAATAATACTATTTATTCTGTATTTGTGTTAATATTAATCATTGTTTCTTATCTCTTCAAACACTGAACACTTCCATCTCACATCTCAAGTCCTTGTTTATCATTCCCTTGCTATTCTTTTCCCCTTCAGCTATATCAGATAATTGTTTAAAACATTATTTTTTCTGCTACACCTGAATGCATGTGCTCAGTATAGCTTGGGACCAAAAACCAAAGAACTCTGGTTCCTTAGGGCTGATAGCATCTTCTGGGAACATGAAAATAAATAAATAAATAAATAAATAAATAAATAAATAAATAAAAAAGGACTGGTTTTAAGCCAGTTCATATATTCTGTGGTAATGCTTTTTTTTTTTTTTTTCTATTTTAGAGACTTGTTTAAACAGTTTGAACATGCTTAACAGGTCTGTGCCTACAACTTGAGTTAGAATGCTTGCATAGCTTTCATGTTTTACATATATCAGACTATAGTGTTATTAAGTTAAAATGCTGAGTTAAAATGTCAGTAGGTTAAACCAATGAACACTCTGTAGACTGTAATTCCTAGAAAGAAAAAATAAGGAGCAAGTAAAGCATGTGATTTAGTAAGTACATAGGAAAGAATTAAAGAGCCTAGAAATTCTGGTGAAAAAAAAGAAAAAGAAAAAGAAAAAAGAAAAAGAAGAAAAAGGAAAACGAAAAAGAAATTTGGAAAAGGAAAAAAAAAAAGAGAAGAAAAAAAGAAAAAAAAAGAAAAAAGAAAAAGAAGAAAAAAAGTATAAAAAAAAAGTATAAAAAAAAAAAGAAAAAAGCAGGGCTCTGAGACAGTCCATGTGTACAGTCCATGTAAATTAGAAGAAATCAGAGAGTACCTGTCTCAGAGCACTGTCTTATTGGCAACTATGTACAGATAAAGCTGCATGCTACTGAGCAACAATCTTAGTTCTTCTCATCCCTTAGAACACTCCTCTGAAAGTACACTGAGAGTATATTTATTTATAGTTATATTTTATGAACCTAAACACAAACTGACAGTAATGAGCAATTGGTGTCACTGAATCCATTTTAATGTAAATTACCATATTCAGAAAGCTGTAAGGGTAGTTAATGAACCTTACTGATGTTCTTGTTAGAAATGCCTGACTTAGACTCTGATCTCCTCTTTAAGACTTGATAATGATCATTGCTTCATAGTTTAATATGTTTATTTTTTCCCTTCGTGGTACTGTAATTAAAATATTAACCCTCTCTCTCTCTCTCTCTCTCTCTCTCTCTCCTCTCTCTCTCAAAGCATCTAGCAAACTGGCTTGTATAAGTAAATATCTTTAGATTTAAGTTTTATTTCCTGTGCCCAAATCTGCCTTTGTGAATTTTGTTAGATCAAAATGGTCTCCTGCCATAGCATAGAAAGTTGTAACAGTTTCTCCAGTTTTTCCAATATAAGAATAAAATCAGCTGCTCATATTAAATAAAACTCTCTAAGCCTTTTTGTTTCAGGGCAAGTTTAAGTAAAAATCAGGTAAAATTAGATAAAATTAGAACTGAATCATTGTGAAAAGCAATTGAAAAATAATGAAAAAATAATTACATAGAGACTATAATGTGTGATGTAGCTATCATTATATGTGGTATACCCATGTGCACATTCCAGTTGTGAAATAACTTACTGTACATTTACCTCTCAATTCCAAAAGCAGTGTTTTCCTCTTAAGTAGACAATGGCTCGACATTTTGGGAGTCTGGGTTATCTTCCAACTTCAATCACTATTCTAAAGAAAAAACAGAGGAAAATAATGATAGCATCATAGAGTGGGCTGTGTTGAAAAGGACCACAATGATCATCTAGCTTCAACCCCCTGTTATATGCAGGGTTGCCATCCACCAGACCAGGATGCCCAGAGTCACATCCAGCCTGGCCTTGAATGCCTCCAGGGATGGGGCATCCACAACCTTGCTGGACAATTTGTTCTGTCTTTTCATTGTTACTGAAAGGGATGTAATGCTTTCCTGGTGCTTTTTGAGATATAGAAGTAGCAGTATGTGAAAGCTGCTAAGACATGAAGAAATGCATAAACATATGTTAAGGGCATAATAAACTGGACTTACCAGGATGCTGTCTGCGTGCATTTCCCTCCACACACCTGCTCTAGAATATTTGGGCAAAGAACAAAAACTAAGATACACGTTAACATACCTTTAAGCTATGTTTTTGCATTGCAATCTGAACATGATCCCAGTTATAAATAAAGGCCTTTTTCATACATAAGGAAAATGTGTTGATAAACACTGATAAAAGCTATTCTAAAAAAACACAGACTTGAGGTTCAGATTAAAGCTTGGACGAGGTGGGGAGGAATAGCTTGTGTGAAAGTTTTTAACTGCTTTTTTAATCGGAGTGCATTGCAGTTCTTGATTATTTATCACACTTGTCTCTGAGTACCTGTGCTTCCTCAGATTTGTTTTCATCTACCAAAGTTCTCAGATATGATGACATAGTGAGAGCGTGATGGTAATTCTCATTTTCTCTTCACCCCTTCTCCCACTCTGGAGTGCTCATCTCCTTTAATTTTAAGTAATGTGGGGCAGAAGGATTAGCTATGCTACGGGAGGTTCCATACCAGTCCTAGCTGAAGCAATCTCCTCTCCCATGTGGGCTGCAGGGAAGAGATATGCATATCTGCACAAGTTTTGCATTCCTCTTTGTCCACAACTCAGCAGAAAACTCTGAATTTGCAAAGAAACCAAACTAACATTTCATTTATTTGGAAAGCTAGTGTGGACTGAGGTATTTTTCAACATAGCAAGCCATTCTTTTTCATCTTCTGTCCTTCCATCTGCAAAACTGTCCCCCAGGACAGGGCTTTAATGGAGGATAAAAAGGTCACATAGGTCTATGGTTCAGAAAACTAAAGCTTCCTGCACAAGGATCGGGGAGAATTTTGTACAGCATCTATGTCTTGAGACATCAGTAGGTCTAATAAACTAAACTATTTTTTTCAGCAGAGAAAGAGAATACAGAAGCAGAGTCAGATCTGCAATAACTCAGTATCATGTGTTCCATATTTCTTTTCCTGGACAACTTTTATTCTTGCAGGTAGATGTGGTTAATAGTGTTTCTTATTTGTATTCAAAGCAAAACTAAAACAGCTAAATTAAATCTGCCAGAAAATATTTTTTCATTCTTTTCTCTTCCCATTCAAACACTGGAGCTTATCTTTGAAATCAGCACCCTCTTTGATTTCTGTTCATTTAGATGAGTATTTTGTAACTCAGGTTAATTGAGGACATGGACTACAGTTGACTCAAGTACTGCTTTAATAAGATAATGTTTATTAAATTGATTAAAGAACTGTTTGTCCCCAAAGTCAACTATGCAAAATCAACTACGATAATGTTTTCTGTGGCATTAGAAATGGATTAAGATGCATTCAGCCAAATTAAACATTTTGTACAAGTGCTGTTTGTGGAGAGTATAGCACTGTTGTTTTTAGCATCTGTCACTCTTTGCCCACATTGGTGCACACAGGAAGGCAGCAAGTGCAGAATGTCATTTACTCACCAGGGTTCATCGTCTTGCACTGGCCTTTCCTCCTGACATCTTCTCAGTATCTAACAACACGGCAGGGCATCACAGTGGGAAATAGGGCTGCCACAGAGCAGGTGGGTGGCTGGCATGCCTATATGCCATAGTTGTTTGGAAGACCTCCACGAGGATACTCTGTCTTGCCTTGGTTATCCAGCATGGTTTGGAACCTGAAAATCAGTGTGAGGAGGGGAGTTTTTCATTGCTGCTAAATTCCTGTGCAGAACTGGTGTGAAGAGGAACAGAACTGTTGCTGTAAAAGAAGGAGGTAAAAACCCAGAGCAATGAAAAGCTCTTACTTAGGGCGAATTGAAGCAGCTCTGCTTTCTTCGTCTCCTGTTGCTCTTCCAGTTCTCCTTGTGCAATCAGTTCTCACACAGGGGCTTTCCTTGGTTTTATGTTTTCACAGCTTTATAGAAAGCCACACATTCTGTCCAGAAAAAGGGTCAAAGGATTATTTCAAATCAAAAAAGCAGCCATAATTGCTCACTTTCATGCTCACTTTAAATAAATAAATAAATAGATAGGTAGATAGAAAGATAGATAGGTAATAATAATAAAAAATAACAGAAAATAAATAAAGTAACAATACTAATGTGATGTCATTTAACCTTGAAGGCAGTTCAGCACCACATCTCACCCCCCCACATACCAGTGGGATGGAAGAGAGAATCGGGAAAAAATAAAAAGCAGAAAAGCAGAACCCAAAAATAGAAGTTAAAAAAATATATTTACCAAGAAAGAAAAGAAAAAGGTAAATAGTAATAAAGATAACTATATATACTTACAAAACAAGTGATCTTGAACACAATTGCTCTCCACCAACGAACAGATGCTCAGCCGGTCCCCAAGCAGCAGCTGCCCCTCCAGCCAACTCCCCTCAGTATTATAGCTTTTCACATGACACTGTATGCTATGTAACATCCCCTAGGCCAGTTTAGGTCAGCTGTCCTGGTTCTCTTCCCACCAATCTCCTTGTGGTCCTCAGCCCTCCTCACTGGAAGGACAGAACGAGAAGCTGAGAAACCCAAATGTTCCTTGTACTGTACAGCACTGTTCAGCAGCAACTAAAACATGAAGAAAATCAACTCTGTCCTAGCTGAAATCAGGACACCATAAATTTAAAGACAAGCCAAGGATAAAGTTACTTCATGCAAAGAAGAAGGATGGAATTTTTTTGGAAGTTTTAGGTGCTGTTAATGGTAAAATTTGATTTAGAAACACAGTTCTGCAATAGTGGAGAGAAAAGACACCAGAATCTGAAATGGTAATCAAGGAATTTGTTAATATGAGTAGGAGCTATTGTGAGTTTCTCGGTCAAGCAAAGAATTAGAAGAATTTTACTTTCTGCATTTCAAATATTTTCTTGATTAAAAAGAGAGCTTTTAATCTACTGTCTCTATAAAAGAGACAAGATCTCTATAAAAGAGACAACATCTCTATAAAAGAGAGAAGAGCCATGAGATTTTGACATTAAGAAATGGTAAAAACTGTTTGATCAATATCTAATTGAAGGTCAGCAGGCATCTTTCTAAAACAAGTACGTTGTGCATCTGCTATTCTTTGTAACATTTGGGAAGTTGGAGAACACTAGTATTTCCAGCCAAATTTCTGAAAATGCACTTGTAGTATTAGTGGTACACACCAAACTGCAGGCTAATTCCCATTTTCTGACAGGATGAGGCCACAAGATGAGATTCCTCCCTGTCTGTCCCAATCGGGATACACATACACAATCTCCCCAGACTGCAGTGTAAATTCCTAAATTGCCCAAAAAACAGTTTTATTGAGACAAACTGGTGTCTAAATCACCAGGGAATCACTACTTGGCAAATGCCAATTGGTTTTTGAATGTCATGTGCTTCAATAAATAAATGTATCAATGCCAAAACCTTGTAGCCAATGCAGGTATTTCAAAATTGGTACAATATTATGAACATAATTAGGAAGGCAGAGAGTGTGAAACAATGTTTTAAAATTTCTGCCATATTTTTTTCCACACTTCGTTCCTTTTTTCCCAATATGACGCTCTCTGTGTCACTTGGTGTCCTGTTTTAAAATCCATCTATTTCTCCTTTGCTACTTTTCATATCTAGCATCCTTCTGTGAAACCCAAATGACTCAGGAAAATTGGCAGCACACACTGGTTTGACATATCTGTTCAAAACATAAAACTCCTCCCCTTGCCTTTAAGAGGTGCAACACTTAAACTTTGGAGAACCACAGCTAACTGACCATCGAATGTAGAGCTATACTATCATTGCTAACCTTTCTCCTTGTTTTATTGTATAGTTTTCTCTAGTGTTTCAGTGCAGATGTGGTAGCCCATACCATGAGCTGATAAGTGAGCTTCCACTCTGAATTGATTCTACTTACATACCTATTTAACAACTAGTTTTCTTAAAGCTCTCCCATCTATCAGACTTAGCTCTGCTGGAAAAGTCATGAGCATACAATGTCCAAATAGGCTTTAAAATACCTCTAATGTAACATGTTCATTCCCTTAAATTCTCATTGTGTTATGTTGGAATAAATCTTTGTAGTCTGTTCTCTGTTTCCCAAGATGCTTAAATTAAATAAAAATAGAGATTTTTAACTCCAAGCATTTTTACATCTGAATTCCTGTGGAACACATATGAAACATGCTCATTAGTTACAGGAACTAATTTAAGTGACAATGTTTTCAAATGGCCAATGTCAAATAAACCTGGGAATAAACAACACTGCAACATGGCCAACAAGCTATGAAGTGCAGCTGAGTGTGAAGATGATTATCAAGGGAGAGGGTTTGTGAGTATTGGGCAATCTACATTGGGATGATAATGTAATTTTCTCATGTGGTATGCAAGATTACTTCTCCTTTAGCTCTGCTCTTGTTGATGCCTTTCAGCAATATTATCTACTTGGTGTGCTCAATCCCTGAGCCATTTCTGGCTACTGCAAAGGCTGTCAGACTGCCTATGTGTACATATGAACTTGCACGCATACTGGTATTAATGTTCTTAGTTGTTTTTAGATGTTCACAAAATAGAGAGTAATCATTAATTTGCTTCATCAAGCAGAGGTCACTAAACTGCTTGTAAACCAGTGCATTTGAAGGGTAATTAATCTTTTCTCTCTTGGTAGCAAATATATAAATATTACTACATTGCTTAATCAAAAGAACTTTCATTGTACTTGTAATCTTTTTTAAGTTTAATTTGTTTGTACAGTGTACTTAATGACTGGAGAATTAAGGGGATCTATTTATTTACAGTACATGATCTCTGTGATGCCATGTTTTGTAGCCAAGGGTAAAGACTTCATAAAACAGTACAAAAACCTTTCATTACTTTTTTCTTTTTATTTTTTCTTGAATTATGTTTCTGTGGGGTTTTATATTGGAATGTTAACCTAACTTACAATTTAAGCATCTGTACTTAACAATAAGCATTTTTTCTTTCTATCAGAGAAACAGGTGTCTGAAACTACCTGGATTTATGCACCTCTTTTCATCTGATGAGCTCTTTAAGATTTTTGTGTCCAATTACTTAGAATTAGAAAAAAATCTTGCTAAATTAATATTACAGACTTGTCAGAAGGGGTTTCTGTATTCCTTATAGCTCATACCAGAGTTGGAGAATGGTGTGGATTTGCAGAGTAATCATGTCATTTTGCAGTAACTTGGCCTAAGGAATGTGGAAATAAAGGCAATAGGTACATGGTGACATTACACCTTGGATTTTTTAACTTATTTTCCACATACATTCTGAGATCACAACCATTAGCAAGAGTGCAATTATAAGTAATGTACTCAAGGCCAATTCCAAACTACTTGTAACCCTGTAATGCTGTAATCCTTATGGGGTGGCCACATGACAGGAAACAATTTTTCACCAAAGTTAGAATTAAGTTAGAGATGTGGTGCTAGGCACAGAACATAGTAAGTTTGGTACCCTACAACTTGCTGACTTGTTAGAAAATGTAACCATGCAAGAGCAATAGATGCCAAGTTAGACTAGAGACAGAAAGCAAATTTTGTCTTTATTTGCTCTCCAGTTATCCCCTAGAAGGGAGCTTCCTCACCAATGCATTTGGTTACTTGCACCATCAGGATTCCACCTTTCATGGAAAAGCTCATCCCTCTTCACTGGATGCAAACATAAAATTCCCCAAAGAAACTATATGGATCTTGTACACACAGACAGTATGAGATCCAGTTCACGGCCATTGAAGATTAATAAGATATGTTACTATTTTTCTAGTTAATTGCATAGATAGGGATCTTTTTTAATATATTATTCAAAAATATTAAAAATACTTCCACATTCATATTGATACATTTGAAAAGGAATTGCTTATGGTTCTTGCCATTCTGTATTTGTTTCACAGGGAGACAGCTGGTATTATAGGGTTTTGGCACGAAAATGTTAAAAAAGACAGTTTTAATAATGTCATGATATATTTCCCAAACTGTGTAATTGGACTGATTGCACACAACAACACGGAATGATAAATGATATACAAGGTACATAAACTGTAAGCATCTAACTTTACATTTTATAATCTCTTTCCACATAAAGCATGATAAACTTTTTTTTTCTTCTTCTTCTTTTTTCTTCTGCCTGGATAAAGTGATTGAATTCTCTTGTTTTTAAGAGCAGGTTCAAAGAACAGCTGAGTCAAAACACAGTCTGATTAACATAGTTTAGAATTCCAAGAGCATAAATAGCTCTTACTAGCAATGACTTGAACTTAAAAATATTGGTATCTTTAATGAATTAAATGAACCACCAGGACACCAGTCACACAAAGGTGTACTTGACCACAGGGATCAGTTTGAAAAACCTCACCAATTATAATCCTGAAGGCTTAAGCAATTAGTATAAGCAATGCAAGATATCACACGTAATACAAAAGTTTGCAGTGAAGAAAACAAACATTGAGGAAGGCACTGCTATTTATTATCTCCTCGGTTCCCTTTAGTGTATAGCCTTGCTGCCTGCACAGACCATCTGAAAATATTTTTACAAGCCCTGAATTTTACCTTATCTACAACACAAATGTGTAAACAAATACGTACTTGAGTGTGTAAGCTTAGCTTGTTGCTCAGTAACTCTTACTCTCTGGGGACCAGTGGTTACTTATGCAGATCTCTAGTGATTTCATTTTTTGATTTTTAAGAAGAGATTTCCCTCTCTCTTTTTTTTTTTATTTTTTTTTATTTTGATTTTGTTTTTGCATTTACCGAGATCAGAATTTACTTGGCAGTTGAAAATGTTTTTAATTTTGAACTTTCAGTTCCTGCAGGGTTGTGTCAGGAGCGTACCGCTCTGGATCTAGCATTATGAGGAACTACGTATGTTTTAAAAATATATATATTTTTTTCCATTAAGAATTACACTGTTGTTGTTTTGTTCTTTTAGTGGAGTCTGAAAACCACTAGCAGACTGAGCAGGTCATATTTTCTGTGTTAACTCTTCTGGGGGTGACAGGGCAATAATGCTTGCTCTGTATTGCTCAGTGATAGATGGTTTCAGTTCATTAGGCAGGATCCCTTTATTCCAAGCACTGCAAACCAAAGAAAGTCAGTCCTCAATTGCTATGGAGATGTTTGTTCATCTTGTTCCTCATTCATTCTGACTGTGAAAAATAAGTCTGCTTGAGAGCACACAGCAGTGTAATTGACTCTGTGGAGCAGCTGTCATAGGGCTTTTGCTATAAGAAATCATATTAGCCTTCCTTTTAAACTTGTTCAAGGTAATAAGTCATTGTTGACATTCACAATTCATGCAATAAAATATCTTAAAAAAAAAAGTACAATATGGAACTTGGCAAATAATAAATATCAAATGTTTGTCTTGCAAATTATGTCCTTCTTTAGAAGTGACTTACAAAGGGTAGGAAGGAATGTTAATTTCTACTTTTTATTCCTCTTTAATTTTTATAGGCTACATAAAAATTGGCAAGAAGCTGCAAGAAGGCCTTTTTTCTTCCTAAGCAGATTCAAGCGTGAATGACTAGAAACAATTTTGTTACAATTATTTTAATGTGGAAATAGATGTAGTGTTTTTCTCTGGCAACCATTACCTGTGCTGATTAAAAAAAAGGCCACTCTCTGGAAACATTAATCCTTCCAGGGACTAAATGCATGACATTTTAGTCATATGATTCTAAATTACCATCACACAGTAATTTTTTACGCCTCTAGGCATGTTTATTCTGAGGTGTGGAGGTAAGAACTTGAAACATGCTCTTCAGAAACTCAGAAGACTCTCCATTGCAACCTAAAGTTTTGGTGTAACCCAATTTTCCTAATAATTCATTCAGCTGAGAAAGTTGTTTCCACAAACAGTATTAAACCAGACGAAGCCAACTTGGATTAGTCTCACCAAAACATCTGTTCCCTTTGGTATAGACTGCAGAATATTTCTTCAGTAAGAGAAACTGACATCATAAATACTTTTTCTCAACAATCCAAGATGTTTAAATTCTCTTGTCTAAGTCTCAGAGTGGCCTATGTAAGTGATAAAAAACAAGCAGCTGAGACAGTAGAGAGATACAGCTTCTATTTTCTGAAAATACACAGAGGACAGTGGGGGGGAAAAAAAAAAAAAGGCTTATATTGATGAACTTCAGGAGACATTGTAAGGGTTAAGGAAGGCATTGTGGAATATTTTCTGGATTTAACTGCAAATAAATATTGCTTAAAACATGTCAGGGATAGAAGCTCTGTCTGATCTAAAATCAAGCAGTTTTTGTGTCTCCAAATGTGTGCTTCTCATAACAACTCAGCTTTTGCTTTTATTTCCAGCTTGCCAGCTGTATTTCATAACCAAGCCAAGCCACAGGGGCTGGCTTCATGTTTGTACTGAATCCAGCTACAGTGTAGGAAAAAGTCACAGGGTTCAGTGAATCTAATTATATCCTTATACTTGCTTGTTGTCATGGTCAAACATAAGGTTAAGTAGGAATAAATTGTAATGTGGCTGTCTAAAACTGAAAAGATTTATTCTGTTTAGAGCTGGTCATTGTCAACGAAACCAATTTAACTTGCTGTTTTATGTAGTCCAACAAGGTAGCATCTTACATTAAATGTCTGCCTGGATGAAATAGAAACTAATAGCCTATTAGTACTGTGACATCTAAACCCCAAGAGGAGCGTAATTTTTATTTTGTTCATTTGGTTAGGCTAATTTACATCAAAATTTAATTGTGAATAATTAACATTTTCTATAAACAGTTTTGATGATCCTCATATTTTGTTCAAATTAGGTAAACAAATAAGTGTGCATCCACACATGACTGTCCCTGTTTCTTAAAGTTTCCGGTGTTTCAGGTCTGTGCTGTAATGTCCATTTGACAGCACGGTGTTGTAAACTTTCTTGTAGCCGATTTAAATGCTATAACTTCCTTTTGGCTGCACCTTCTAAAAATACTTTTGACACCAGTTTACTATGTTTAGGATTGTAAAAAGGGTGGAGTGACTCTTTGAAAGTCTAATTCTACCCATTATAACACTGCCTCCCGATTTACACTATTTTAGAAGTGAAATAACACTTAAGATCAAATAAGATCTGGAAGATCATTCTGTAACCTTCAGATTACTGCTGGGTGACTTCTGCAGAAAAGGAATTACCAATGCATTAAATTTGAATTAGCTTTGAGAGATCATGCAGATGTATGCACAGAATGTTACTGCAGTGCTGTCTCCAAGGCACACCAGAACTGCCTTTATGCAGTTTTAAAGAATTGCTTGACTGACCCTTAAATTGCACACATGATGAAACTGAGCAAAACCTTTACTTAAATATAAAACAGTAATAATAAAAATAAAGCTTGCATGCACATATACACAAAGGAAATGTAGCTTTGAGTGCTGTCTTTCAGGGAAATCTGACCACAAACTGACTGCTGCTGAGTGGGCCATTTGGGCTCAGACGTTTTGTATTGGAGAGCACTACTGCACATACTGCAGAAGTGTCACTTAGACTAATGATTATGAATTATGCAGAAGGTCACATCCTCTTAGTTACAAGTAATTTCCACAGTTTCCCTCTAGACTGCCTAGCCTAGTTCCATTTTTTCCCTTTTACTGCTGCTAGCAAATAGCACACAGAATGAATGCCAAGACCTTCATTTATTGACATTTTATTTTTCTCCCATAACTTCAAGCTGATAAAATGAGTGAACAGTCAGAGGGAGTAAAGGGAGCCAACTGCTGTTGGTGGATTAGGAAAAAGCTCCTTTCAGTTCAGTAGGTCATTTAGCAAAGTAGGAAAGCAGAAAGCTGTTGCAATTGCGTATTTTGCTGAAGACTTTAGATTCCAAGCACCTACATCAAAAACATCAATTTTTTACTTTCATAATTTGGGAAAACAGCTACATTCTGACAAAAGGACGACAAAACCATTGCTTTTCTTGAAGCCATTAGCTTGATATCACTGTGTGTGACCTCCCCCTGTCTTAATACCAACCAGAAAATCTAGTGTGTTGATGAACAGGAGTGCCAGCGTGGTTCATGGAGCTGCCTTGGAACACGATCTGTGACACATATGGCAAATGCACCCTCCAAGCATAGCTGGGCATATCTTACACGCCTTTACAGTTAGTGGGAACACATCATGCTTGGAGAGCAGAAGCTAAGCTGTGGCAGCCAGAGAGGTCACTAAGTGCTTGAGTAGAGTGTGCAAGAAGCTGTTTACTAAGCAGAGAATTTGCTTTTCTGCCACCGATGCTGGGGACAAGTGGAAAGATTAAAGTTTCCAGCACTAAGAGATTCCTTGGTCTCCAGCATGAGGAGTGAAAGTCCCTCCCTCTTAGGCAATAAAGCAGGAACAGGACAATCAACCAGAAGGATAACCTGCTTTTCTTAAAAGAAAAGCACTTTGAAGGCTTTGTTTAAATGCAGTTATGTACCATAATGTGTAGGTCATCCCCACCCCACTACAAAAAGCTCCTCAAGCCTCATGGCTGCAATAATATTCTGTAAACATCTACTGCTCTTTTATTCCACTACAACTCATAACAAATTGTTCAGGAGATGTAAATGTTTCACACTGTACCATGCAGTCAGTACAGAAGAAAAAAGCAGTAAAAATTTCTCATCATTTTCCTCTTTGTTAGCATGTGGCCATGTTTAATATTGATGCCTGGAAACAAAATGATTCATAACACTTTAGACAAAAGTTCTTTTCTGCAAGGCTGCTAAGGCGCCTAAAAAAGCAGCTATGTTTTATTTATAAAATACTTAAACTGTGTGTTGTGAAAACATTTTTTACAAGAAATTAAATTTCAGTGAAGCAAGTCATTTGAATGGTTTCTAATCCTTATGCACAAAAGAAAGTTGCCTCTTCATATGGCAAATTTAGCAGTATATGCTCAAGATAAATAGATTTGGACTTTCCTTGCAGATGGGAACCATCCCAGACATAAAGCTGAAGGCAATTTGTTTGAATAGCCCACATAAGACTAAGTGTCGGGACAGGACAAGACTGAAGCAGATTCTTAGCATGTCTGCCCAAAAAAAGAAATGAAGACTGATTACATCTTTGGAAACATCATCTGTACCTTTTTTAAGATACAACAGACACAATGATAAAAATGCTCCTGTTGGGTAACAGGCCATCTGTGACTAAGCTTCCAGTTTCTCTATACTTAGCAGAATACATATTCATTCAACTTATATTATTTTTGTTTTACTTCTTTTATATGTTTTGTATTTCAGGGGTTGCATTCAAAGAAGCATCCCAACTGATCTACCCATAACATTTACAACTAGGAGAGACAGATGGCAAAGACAAGAAATGCAAGAATATGTCAAAATACAAAAAACACTATTAGAAAGAACCAACCTGGAGAGCAAGCAACAAACTCATCTTTGTTTTCTGCATTTAAATCTGACAAACAGCCAGTTTCTTGCAGCTGTCATCTGGAAGTAAACCAGAAATTAGCACAAATTATGTACTACTGATGGAGAAGCACAGTTAAATAACACAGCATAATATAGTTTTTTCCATAGGAGGAGTTTTTCACTCAGAGTGGTGATGCACTGGAACAGGTTGCCCAAGGGGGCTGTGGATGGCATTCAAGGCCAGGCTGGATGTGGCTCTGGGCAGCCTGGTCTGCTAGCTGGCAACCCTGCACATAGCAGGGGGGTTGAAACTAGATGAGCATTGTGGTCCTTCTCAACACAGGCCATTCTATGGTTCTATGACTCCATGTTTTTGAATAGCTATAAGTCTAGAACAGACAGAGTATAGGGAGACTACAAAGGTATATGGTTACTTCTAGTTGTTTCAAGGTGCTCCAACATGCTGATATGTGGTTCAAGAAAGTTAAATCCCACTATATCAGTATTTTGTTTCAAATTTGGAAGACAATCCATTTTTAAGTAAAAATAATAAGGTCCATTAAGGTAAAATATAGCATGTATGTATTCATATTATAGATCAATACAGTGCTTAGTAAAAAGTTCTTTAACAAGAGAACGGTGAGATGCTGGAACAGGATGCCCAGAGAGGCTGTAGATTCCCCATCCCTGGAGGACT
The DNA here is from genome assembly GCA_035772895.1 of Perdix hodgsoniae. Taxonomy (NCBI): domain Eukaryota; kingdom Metazoa; phylum Chordata; class Aves; order Galliformes; family Phasianidae; genus Perdix; species Perdix hodgsoniae. The sequence goes on from JAPSGF010000150.1 coordinate 310,515, forward strand.
TCAAGACCAGGTTGGATGGGGTCCTGGGCAGCCTAGTCTAGTACTGTATATGGAGATTGGTGGCCATGCATGCAGCAGGGGGGTTGGGATCTTAGTGATCAATCCTTGAGGTCCTTTCCAACCCATTTTATGATTCCAAGCAATTTTATGATTCTATGATTCTAAAAAATCCCTTAACAACTACTATTTATGTTATTTGTTTGTGTACAATCAGGTCATTCTGCATATGGGACACTCTCCTTCAATGACAAAATGCGAAACTTGAAATGTGAAAGGAAAAGAGACATCACAGAATCACAGTATTGAAAGAGTCTTGTTCCATCAACTTGACTACACCCTTTTTGATATTTATAAACAGTGCTGAGATTCCCTTTCAGTCTTCTTTTCTCCAGACTGAACAGTACCTGGTCTCTCAGACTTTCCTCATATGGGAGATGTTGCAGAAATTCTCTGTCTTTTTTGAACTGTGGAACCCAGAACTGGTCTGAATACTCCAGATGAGGCTTCACCGGGGTAGAGAAAGATCAGTTTCTTACACTGCTGACCATGCTCTTCTTGATGCATCCCAGGATTTTTCTTCTTGGCCAAAATGAGCATGCTACCGGCTCATGGCCAACTTGCTGCTGACCAGGACCCCTAAGTCCTTTTCCTCACAACTCTTTTCCAGCAGGTGATAATATAACACTTTCATTTCCAGGATGGCAGAGAAATTAACTGCACAGTGTAGCTGGTCTTTTTGATCCACAGCAGAAGATGACCGTTACAAGCTAATGCTGTTTTTAGATGTTCTCTGACTTTTCTGCTTGAAACCAAACATAGTGGTAATATCTAGATATCTGAAATACTCTTGAATGCTTCTGCCCATGACTGAGGCTTTTTTTTTTTTTTCCCAACCCATACTGAATGATAAGGTGGAACTAGACATGGGGTCTGGGGCCTGAACTGCAGCTCCCACAAGGATAGCTAAGCTGCCTTACATCTCTCAGGTCCTGAGTTCCTGGTGCTAGCAGGAGGATACCTCCTCCTTCCACACCTACAACTCCTCTGCCTGCCCTCAGCCATAGCAGCCCTCTCACACTTCTGCACATGTACTGAGGGTGCTTGTCTGCTCCACGGGAGGCCACGTTGGGACACTGCCAGCTCCATGGGAGGCCATTTTGGGCACAGAGGGATGGCAGCATTCCTAGGGTGCCTGTGAGGAGGCAGGCAAGCAGGTGGGTGAAGCAGCTGGAGCTCGATCCCAGACAGCCAGCAGGTGGATGGAGCAGCAGGGGGGTAGCTCCAGACAGGCAGCAGGTGGGGAGGGCAGTGGGAGGGCAACACCACTTTGTACTTGATGTTAATTACACTTGCTGGAATCCTGCGTGACTCCTAGGACTTCTTTAAAGTGATAATTACAAATGATACTTGCTTAGAGTTTGGAAATGGCATCCCTGAATGAGTGAAGAGCTTAAATGTGGTTAACTTGGAGAAGGAAGGAAGACAGCCTTCTCCCACCCTTAAGCTGTGAAACTTGAAGAGGATCTGACTGTGAGCAGATCCAAGCAAGCAGTTCTTTAATTTGCCCCAGTGCACCCATGCCTTTTAGGAAAAGCCCAAAGAGGCACTACAGTGCTGCTAGCTTCCTCAATAGCTCTATTGTGTAGATTTTTGCATTGCGGTGTTTGCTCATATGCCCAGATGTTTAAAATTAATTTAGTCTGATTACTTCTAATTACTCCTTCCTATCTGCATTATCTTGTATTTGTCAGCTTCATATGCAAGTAGCCCCGCTGCCTATTCATTTAGTTTTGTAAGGTCCCTTTGGACCTTCTTAGCCTTCTCTAGTGATGACTGATCTAAATAATTGTGTTGTCTGCAAATTTTTTCCCACCTTTTTTTTCCCAGAGCCTTAATAAAGAGAACAGTCTTATCCTAATATAGGAACATGAAAAATCCCACGGCAAGCCAAGCCACTCATAATGCAAACTAACCATTAGACTCAATCTCTCTCTTTTTTTTTTTTTTTTTCCCCTCTCCTTCTTCTTTAATCTGTTACCTGATTTCTAATTCCTTGCAGTATACAAATCCTTATGCCTTCACCATTTGAATTTCTCAAGTCTCTTATAAGGTATTTTGTCAGTGACTTTTTCAAAGCCAAACTAAATGATATTTATAGCAACTACCTTATGGCTGTTCTCAAAGGGGTCTGCTGGATAAGAGGGATAGATTTTCCTTTCTAGTAGGTGATTTCCTGTAATGTGTCTTGTTCAGCTATTAGTTTTATGATTTTAATTATTTTTAATTGCTTCCTATTGGTTTTCCTTATTTGAATTAAGACACAGTATGTAACTCAGGATTTGGATTATGTTGTTTTAATGGGGATTTTTTTATTTTCTCGCTGATTGTTTTATTTTTTGAAGTGCATCTTTGTGTGGCTTTCTAAAATTTGGTCTATGGCTTGAGGCAAAATTCTTACTCCTCACTTCCACTTTCTGAAGCCTTCTCTTACCAGCAAAACTACAGTTCTTCTGTCTTCTACCTTTTCTCTCCAGAAGAAAGTAGAAAGCAAAAGAGGAATTTAAATACTTATAATATTTGCTGCTTATGTTTGTCTGCTGCAGGAAAAATCTTCGCCTAGTTTGAAGAAATGGGAAATTAAGGCCCACAAGCTATATCAGATCTAAAAGGATTTCACTCTTCCAAATATTCTTTATTTCATATATATGACCTTCCAGCATTAGCTCTGTTTTTCTGTATGGCATTGTTATCAAACAGAGAAGGAGCTCTTTAACTAGTCTATGCTGCTGGCTACTTTCACAGCTGCACTGCTTCATTTTTTGTGGCTTTTGGTCCATATGGGAGCACAGTGAAATGTACAGAGCTTTCTGGGTGAGAGTTTCTCAAAGAGCAGGTTGCTGCAAGTTCTATTTATAGAGCCTAGTAAATGGGGAAAACTACTAGGATAAAGATACGGGGGATGTAATGTACAGATACTATTTCTTTCTACCCCAAAAGGAAAGTGAATTCTACCTGCCCACTTCCCTCTGCCACTTAGTGCCCAAACACAAGGGCCTGAATAGTCAGTAATAAGGGGAACCTATAGCAGCTCTCAGAAAGGGTGGAACACAAAACTTTTGCAGCTTTCCTTTCTAATCTTTCTTTCCTACTGCTCTTTCTCCCAGTTGTTAAGCTACAAAAGAGACAATACATTGCACAGCAGTGGTCCTAAAAGATGGAGAATTTGAGGGGGGAAAAAAATAAAAATGCTCATGTGGTTCCATCTGAGTGTCTCCTCTTCCCTATTGAAGGTGCTCCATTTGCCTTGCTCTTGCTGTAGAGGGACAGTTTTGACCTGAAACGCCGTAGTTTTTCTATTTGCCTTTTATATAAGCTGTGCTGCATTTTCTTGCTTTTTGTTTCCTGCAGATAATAGTTTATAATTTGAACTGAAAAACTGTGATTCCTTTCTTTCTGAAACAATTTGGGAAAGGGAGGTTTCACAGTTTAGCTCAGATTTCATTTGTGCAATGGATGGATGTATTCAATTTTTTTAAAACAGCACATCCCTTTTATTAAGACTGTTAAAAATGAAACCTGTTTGTAGCTGGTGCTTCTTGACAGAATATATAGTAGGAGTCTCAGTCTGTTTTCTTGGCTGGTGCAAGTGAACATGACTCACTTAGCATTTCCAAAGAGCTTTCTTCTAAAGGTTTCAAAAGCTCTACAAATTAATTAAACCTCACAACTCTGTAATAAGTTAGAGATCATGTCAATGCAACTGTTCAGCATTTTAATTACAAACACAGCTTTACATTTTAGGATAGTAAGTAAGGCTGTGTTGCTTTTATATGACATCAGCAGATAATTAAGTGCTCCAAAAATGTACGTATTCAAGAGGAAAGTGGTCAGAATGAGGAATGATCCCTCACAGAAGTACTAAAGCCACGGCTTACAAAATTTCAGCCTTTCAAAGGACTTTGCAACGTTCTGGACATTACTCATCCCCACATCCACAAATAAGCTGCTTCATTTCTCCTGGTGCTGTTTGCATCAGGGTTGGCTGCAAGAAGCATCCTGACTCATCTCATTAGACAGGCAGACCTCTTAGTCAAAAGAAAGTCACCCAAATGCTCTGGCACTGGCTACCAAACCTGGACTTGCTACCTCTAACATCTTACTGATAAAAAAAAGACATATCTAAAAGATTCAGTAATGCTTATCCTATTATACTGTAATATTCTCTTACTACAGGAAGGAGACAAACAGTTACCTGTAATGACTAGCACTCAAAATAATACATTTATGCGCAAATGATGTGGGTAACTGTTGAATATCACACCAAACCAAATGCCAAAATCAGCAACTGCTTGTTTGCCATGTGTCTGCTTGTACTGGTTGGAGCCCCTTCTTGTGTTTGGGCCTGGCTGCGGGTGTGCAGCCTCTGCAACTCTTTCCTACTGCACTTGGACTAATTGTGAATATGTGAAGCACATGTGTGGAGGTGGGAGTGGAGAGCAGAAAGGTCAAGGACTGTTCATCTGCAACCTGCGGGGATTTCACAGTGAAGTTAATTTACAAAGGTGCTGCACGTGGGGCCCGCTTCCTCTAAGCCTTGATGAGGTATTTGATTAATGGTTCTGGAAGTCAAATGCAAGGAGTGCCCCCTCATCTTTGAAGGTCGCAGGTAAATCCTGGCCTTATTCTTACTCCAACAACGCATTTATCTAAATGCCACATCTAAGTCAAAGCCAGTCATCAAAGGGGTGATCGCTAGTGCAGCTATTTCTATTGAAGCGTAGAACACCGTGTGATAAATTACATCTGCAAGATTTGTTTCATATGTCAAGCATACATTACTTCTAAATCAAATGCTAGAACATGCCTTGTTTAGTCAAAGTAAGCAGAATGCTGTAATTTATAATCATTTTGAAGCACACTGCAGTGAAAATGAAAGCAGACTATTAAAATTTAATGCCTGTTTGGCTGAGTAGTGTATTTCTGGCCACGTCTGATGCAGTGTTGTTTTCTCACACCATTGTGTATGCACGAAAAGTCAGTCTGTGTTTGCCAACCTTTGTGGAAACTAATTGAAAAAAAAATAATAATTTAGCTGTTAAAATCTGACACCAGGCTGGAAAATTATTGTCAACACAGGCACTGATGGCAGTGGCTCCTTTCCCCTCTTCTCATCCCCATCCGTTTGCTTCTAACAATTGTCTGTTGTTCTTCAGCTGAGCTCCCTGTGGTACGCTTGCTAGCAAATATTCATTGGTGTGTCATCTCTGTTTAAAGTCTCGTCCTACACACCTATTCATCTGTGTTAAGTGAACAGCAGCATCAGCTCAAATTAAGCTGGTATGAAAACAGCCACAGTTAATAATTTCTTCTGTGATTCAGCTTAGCTCTGGAAAACAGGTGAAGATGTTTCATAACGGAGGCAATTACAGCTCTGTAAACTCTTTCCAGCTGCCTGTGTAACAGGAGGAGCAGGGCGCAGGAACTACTGGAGCATGTGGCACAGCCGGCACGGTTGCCATCAGATCGCATTTGTTAACTGCTGAGCTGAGCAAGCTGCCTGTAAGGGACAGATACTGGTCAGGGTGATTAGCGTGCAGAAGGCTGAGCAGAGGGGGTGGGAGTCAGTATGCTCCAGCTGGACTTCCTACAGACCTCTCCCACCAGTCAACCACCTTCCAAACCACCAATCCTCTGCCTGGAGTAAAGGCACACGCATGTGCATATGTTGCTAACAATGAGGTTACAGGAAGAGCACAGTGCTGTTCTGCAAATGAGGATAAAATCCTGTTTGCCAAATGGTAACAAACAGTGAACTTCAGACATCACAATCAGGTCCGCTTAAAACATTTAACATCTGCTTAATAAGATGCAGATGAAGGAGTGAGATGGGTGAAAATGAACAACTAGCAAAATATAAATGAAGTCTGTACTTTCATATGAGAAATTATATGCTACTGTGATGGATCTTAAGCAATTATTTTTTTTAATTAAAGAACAATGTATTTCCATCTACTGAATCTCTATTGTTCTGTTATTTAAGTTATCTTTCATGTCAGTGCCACATGGTTTGAAGTACATTAAAACATAGTCTTATACTTAATTGTGTGGATTTGCAGATGGTTCATTTCCAGCCAAATATTTTTTCCTTACAGCTTGAAAGAAAATCTCTAGCAGCCTAAATTGAATTTTTATACATGATGATTTCCAGAAATGTACTTCTTAATGGTTTCTGATGTGCCTAAAGGCGTGAATCTTGAACTAGTTTCTCTGAAATGTGTTGGAGAGAAGTTGAAAAATGTATTCTGGTTTTATGTGTGAGTTGTTGGTTTTGCTGGGGGTTTTGTTTTTGTTTTTTTGTTTGTTTCTTTCCCTCAGTTGCAAACAGTGAATTTCAGTTCTGTGTGTCAACATGCTTGTATTGCATCGCAGTGGTGTTTTCAATAACCACAGCGTAACCACGTATATTTCTGAGGCACACTTGATCACAGTTCCACCATACCTGCAAAATGCGCAGTGTATATTGAAAGTGATTCCCTTTCAAAGAACAATGTTTGTTGCTTTGAAATGCTCAAGGTTTATCTGTTACAGGAGGTAGCACTGACCTATTTTCATACTCTGTTGTTTTTTTTTTTCCTCCCCTCTACACTGAGGAATTCTCCTTTCGATCAAGGGAAAACATTTTTTTCAATTATTTTTAGATGCCTGAAAGAGAAAATTGGTGGTGAGCTTGTATTTATATTCAAATTCTAACATCCCCAACAAGGAACTGTTTCATTCAGCTATGGCAATGCTCCATCTATTGTCATCTAGGGCTATATTCTGCGCACTGCATCTTCCCCTGAGAATTACTGCTGTTCCTTATCCTTGCATCCTTTAAAAGCCCTATGTAACATTAGCCTATCTAGCCCAGTGAAAACATCTTTATAGATTACTTTATCGTTAATACCACTCTCTCCCTGCTTTTGACCTGAAGTGGAATATATTGCACTGCTAGAGCACATGAGATCAGGACTGCGTTGGTACATGGAGAGCAGCTGTGATACAGCCCTCTGTGCGTGGGGCACCACGACTCAAAATGCATGCAAGGCTTCTCAGCCACAGATGTTGGTACAGTGAACTGAAAGGAGCTGAGCCCACCTGTGGGAGTGGAAGGCTCTTAGCACACGGTTTTTTTTAAGGATTTCTTTCTGTGTGCCTGTGTGTGTTTGTAACAGAAAATCTGGGGCTAAAGAAGTGTAAAATGAAGAAAACAGAGTTGTGAACTCCTAATAACCTTCTGAATGGATGTAGATTGGGTCATAAGGACAATTTAGTTTAATGTTCCTCTTTCTTTTAGTGAATCAAATATCCTCCTTTTGTTGTGGGCTTTTTTTTCCTTTCTTTCTTTTTTTCTGTTGTTATTGCTGCCCTCCTTCCTTCCTTCCTTCCTTCCTTCCTTCCTTCCTTCCTTCCTTCCTTCCTTCCTTCCTTCCTTCCTTCCT
>JAPSGF010000150.1:318095-399925 GCA_035772895.1 Perdix hodgsoniae
CCTTCCTTCCTTCCTCCCTCCCTCCCTCCCTCCCTCCCTCCCTTCCTACTTTCCTTCTTTTTTTCTTTTCTTTTTTTTAACAAAATGTAATGGTACCCTACTGAAAAGCCTAAAATTCTTACTTACAAACCTCCTGTGAAGCTGATGTTGTTCAATAAGTAAATAAATAAATAAGAAAGAGTGGAAGAGTAAGATGGGAACTTCTGTTACACAATAAGTACAGATAATAAACATATTAATTGCAACTTTTCCAATGTGCACTCTGAGATATTATTATTACACAAGGCAAATCTTTCAGTGAATATTCACATTAAATCTGTCACCCTAGCTTTCTGCCTTTTTCTCCCTTCAAAATAATATTTTTCTCCCAAGTACTGCATTTCCCTAGCAATAAAACATATGCTGTTTTCTGCCAAACTAAGTGGATAATGCAAGCTGTAATAGGGGAGGTATTTTTTCTTATCATTTTCTTTTTTGAGAGTGTAGTTATAGTAACATATATGTGCTTTTATCTGTGATAAGAACTACCATCTGGTAGCTAAATGTGCACAGCTTATTGCTTGAAGTGCTTATACACATTGTGAAAACACACAGCTTTTGTGTATGTTAGGATACTGTCTATATGTATTACTAACAAACGCACATATTAGTTATTTGAATATGTCAAATGATTGTAAAATAGAAGAGCAGTTCTAGATGAGAAGGATTAGGACTGGCACACTGCCAGATGTGTATTTATTCCAGCTATACTATCATGACCTTTTAATATCACATTGTTTGCAAGCTCTTCCTGCCAATAATTATTTGAGGGGGGGAAACAAAGCCTCTTTGACAGGAAAAATGCCTTTGTTACATTCAAGGAGCCGAGGCTTTCATCCTTACTATACCAATTCACAAAGATGTGTGGTGAATGCGTGTGAGCAGCAAGAGACAGAACATATAAATTTGAGTTACTTTGACCTTAATCCAGGAGACCAAGAAGAGAAATGCACTAGGAAGGCTGGTTTGTTGCTGTCTGGAGACTGATAAGCTGTAATAAAGGTGCACTCCATTGCAATTCATCTAAAGCTTCCATTGCTATCATCCTCTTTTTTCGATTTTTGTTACCTCAAGTACTTATCTAAATCCCTTTCAATGCCAGCTTGAATGCACTTTGTATTCTCTCCAACTGTGACTGGTGCTGTCTGTGTGTGTCAGTGTGCTTCAGCATACTCTCTTTCCCCTTGTTTGACAAGAACCAGTGCCAACACCTAATTAAGGATAAGCCATGGAGCTTTCTGCTCTATCTTTGTCAACCACTATGTTCCCAGCTTTCTGCCTAGCTAAGCTTTTATGACACGAGAAACATTTTGGGTTCAGCCTATTCCTGGCCTCTCCATTTCTGACACAAGAACTAAATGCAACTTAATGCAGCCATAGACTTTAGAAACCTTCATGGTAACGCAGTCCAGAAATCTCTTCTGTCTCTTTCTGAAGCACATGTGTATGTATATAGATCTCTCTGTTCATATTGATTTAACTAGATATGAATGCACATGCACCTCTGAATACAAATTGGTCATTTTTCAGATTACCTTCCGCCTGTGTTCCACACCAGACTGTTTCCTAGGAGATGATCACAGGGGTTGGGACTGTATTTTTCTTTTGGGCTCCTGTTGAGCTATTTTAAACACTTTGTACTGATGACACAGTTGTATTTAGATCACCAAATAGGAAAATCTTTCAAAAGGGTAACCATTCAATAAGCTCAAAATTCAGACTAATATAGCTGATAGATGACTACTAGACAGCCAATTAAATAGGTAAAAAAAAAACATATAAAAATTTTGAAGGAAGGTTTGAATGTATGTCTGCCTGGACAACTAGATTAGTCTACAGAGCAAGTTTATATTTTTTCCTGTGCTCAAGTCCTTGAATCCAAATTCTGAGCTGAATTCTACATAAGCTCATGCAGCTACTGGCACAGCTTAGTGTGAAACTTGATTTACTAAACAAGGGGTAAAAACTACTGAAACATCCAGAAGAAAATGCTGACAGTAATTGAGACCTCCTTTGTTATTAACATGTACATAATTGAAGACAAAATATGTGATTATTAGCTTCAGTGTTGAGATGCTGCTTGTTGTGTTCTTAATCTGACAATGAGAGAGAATCTGACAGTAAATCAGCAGGTCCTGTCTGTTAGATCAGTGCTAACTCAAAATAAAACCCCACCTGGAGAGACAAGGGCTATCTGAAAAACTACTCACGAAATTCAGGGCACATATAAACAATTCTCAGAATCTGACTGACTCTCCTAGCTGTAATTTATTATTTGATCAGCTCGTCATTTTGACAGCAGTTTGGACCCAGTATCCTTTGCTACAGCGAGTTTGTCCCTTCTATGAGTCCAGACAGTGCCAGTAGACTTTGTGCTGCTCCAGTTTTAATATCTCCCAGTTAGGCTTTCTTCTGTTCACTGCTCATTTTTTGTCATTACACTGAGAAGGAGAAAGAGGCTTTCAGGAAGACAGTTCTCTGTGCAGTTCTGAACTGTCTGTGTGAAATCATGCTGTGTTCCTGTAGCTCCATAGCTGATTTCTAGGGCTACTAGAGCAAAAAAGGCCAGGAATGTTTTATTTGTACTTTTGTATAACGGTGAATGGAATCAGACCAATTAAATCTCTACTATACTTCATGCAAGTGTATAAAAAAACATTTTCTTCTCACTGATGGGGATTGTGATACAGCTAACCTAAACCCTTCAAATTGCCTGAGCATGACAATGAGTCCTGTGTGGTTCACAGGGTCACTCTGCTTTAAAAGCACTGCTTCCTGAGGAATAAGTCAGTGGAAAAGCTTAGAAGGCAGGGGAGAACAGAGGGAGTATTCATTAACTTCATTTTGCATTTATTTGTTTATTTAATTTATGTTAAGCAGCTCCCCAGCCAAAACAGCTGGAGGCTGGAAGTTGAAAGCTAGCAGTGAGAGAGACCGTAATGGGCAGACATGTGCTTTGTGTATTCCAGAAGAAAAAAATGGATTTGATTTGGCTAGGTTATGAGCCTTGGAAAATAGCTCCTTGTGTGAGCTCAGTACATTTAACAATGATAGTAAAATTAGTTTCAATCATGTTAAATTCTGGAAGTAACACAAGTGAATTTCAAGGACTCTGCTCAGGCATGGCATGGAAAAGACACAGCAATGCAATGAGTGATGCCTACATATTTTAAATTGCAAAAATAGAATAAAACACAAAACAAACAAGATTATATTGTGCTACTTGAGAAATAACAGCATGGCCAGATTTTAAACTGCTAATTTTGTTCATTACATTCTAATTTTGAGTGGAACTAGGCTCAGTGATCAGTTTTTGTCCCCTAAGTCTAAACAACGTAACCTTTTACTGCTTTACTGCTTTCCTTGAACACTGGGTGTAAATATCCTGCTGCTGCTCGCTAAAAATATTGAGAATTTTTATGTCTTGTTCTGCTTAATGCCTGCCAGGATTACTGCAACAATCAGTTGTGTATGACAGGAAGCAGCCATCTTTGTCTATTTTTCCCCTGTACAAACAGGGTCTTACAAACTGACCTTGGATTCTAAGCACTATTTTCAGATGCAACTGAAGTATTTGCCTTCTAAAGATCTTGAAGAGTATGTCTACGTTAGCAGCTTTCTCAGAACTTGCTTGAATTTTCACACAAGTACATAGTCGTGAGTTAAATTCCCCTCCCCTACTGCACCCTATCTTAAAGGGCATGCAAAGAGCTCAGCAACAATTGCTTTGCATCAGTGTTTCTGTTCAGCTGTTGCAAGAAAATTGCTAATATGAGCACAGTCATTGACTCGTGATGAGAGCTAGATCCCTTCATGTTCAAGCTATTTCTAAAAGCTAATTTAGAGTCTTTGGAAAATGTTACCCCAAGGAGATGACAGACTTATCAGCTTTTCTGTGCATACTCAAAATAAGTATGATCATAAGGAAGAAAGAAAAAGCATGATTGGAAAATTATGCATGCAGTCTTAACTTTTTGGCATTTCCAAGTTGTATCTGCAAAATATCAGTGTGCTTTCTATAGAGATGACAGGTGTCCATGGGAGGATATACTCATCGCAGGGCAGTCTAGGAAGTTTTGAGTCTGATCTTTCCCATTCCAGTGCAAAGACAGCATGAAAATTATACAATACCCATCACTACAACACATAGTGATACTTTACATGAAATTAGCAGCAAGATCAGAGCGTCCTCTGCAAAATGTAATCCATGGCTCTGATATTCTTCTCAACAATTCTTATATCACAGGCAGGACCAAATACTGGGGCTAAGAGAAATGCTGTTTTCTGGCTCCTGAAAACTTCAGTGAGTAAATGTATTTGCATACACATATCTATAAGTTATGCCTTCTGAAAATTGCATTTTTAACCTTGCTCTGTACACAGCACATGTCCACACTGGATATGCTCCAGATTTCCTCCCTCCTGGGGGCTTCCTTTGTAGTTAACTTAAATAACAACAAACATGCTTGCCAAATCTTGCTTCTGAGCTTGGCTGCTTCTCGGACTGCTCTCTGCAGGACCTCTTTTGTCTCTGTCATTTGTTTCCTGTGCTTCAGTGAGGCATTCACAGCTCTTTCCACATTGTGGGCTGGTGCCAGGAATGATCCACCTGCTATGCTGGTTGACAGTCCAAATATCCCAGCATCTTTCAAGGAATCCATAATGCTGGACCATAGAGAGAATGAACAAAACAGCTTTGCATTTGCATGCAAGAAATAGGTGCTGCTGTCTCATTTATGGTGCTAGGAAATGTTTGTGCACTAATGACACAACTGGGCTGTTGTGGTTTAACCCAGCAGGTGGCTGAGCACCGCACAGCCCTTTGCATACTCTCCTCTTCCCAGTTGGATGGAGGAGAAAACGGGGAAAGAAAACAAAGTAAAACTCATGGGTTGAGATAAAAGTATTTGCAAAGATAGAGAAAACAATAATAGTAATGACTATATATATATGTGTGTGTGTGTGTGTGTGACTGTATATAAAAGTGATGCACAAGAAATTGCTTGCCATCCCCTGACTGATGCCAAACTCACTCCAGAGCAGTAGAATAGAAAAAGATGAAGTCCCACCCCTTTCAACACTCCTTCCTCATGATGTCATACAGTGTAGAATATCCTTTTGGCCAGTGTAAGTCAACTGTCCTAATTCCATTTCCTTCCATCTCCTTGTGCCCATTGCTGAGAATGTCCCTGGCTCTGTACAGCACTGCTTAGCAGCAACTATAAACACTGGTGTGTTGTCAATTGCTTTTCTCCTGAAACTAAAACATAGCATCATACCAGACACTCTAAAGAAAACATTTCCTTCCCAATTGAAACTAAGATATAATCAGGGAGAGAGCCTCAGTCAGGAGGTGTTTCTTGTGTAGCTGTGAGTGCTCTTGTGTTTTTTGCCATTGCCAGGCCTTTTCATGTATGGTAGTGTTTTCTGGCTTGGATTTCTACATGGAGCAGCCCTGCTGACTGCTATTGTGTGGAAACTTCCCACTAAATCCCTGCCCAATTCCAAACTTTCCTCACCTCTCTGCCTACACTCAAGCCTAGTCAGAGGCCAGTCACCCAAGTCAGTAGTAAGTCATTCAAATATTGTACATGACAGGGCAAACAGAGCATTGGCTCAGAAGCAGAGATTACTTCTCCTTATCCTAGCAATTATTTTTCACAAGGATGGTGTCAGTAACTGCAGAGCAAATAGTAAAAAGCAAGTTGGAAATACTGCAAGCAGCATCAGCTTCTGGTTTTTGCAGCTTTTGTGAAGGAGTATGATGGATGATGCCAAATTTGAAATTGTAGCTGGAGCTTTTGTATGGTTTGGTTTGCTTTTCAAAAATTGTGTGTGCACATTATGCATGCCAGTATGAACTTGAAAGTTCTGTTATGATCACAAAAGTATGGTTTTGGATTACTGGAACAGCCTAGTTTACCTCCAGTTTCTATTACAAAGGGAAATATGTATGTGTCTCCATGCCTACTGCTGGCATTCTTTCTCATTTTTATCTCAGGGCTCAGGAGACCAAGATGCCGGCACAATCCTTAAGGCATTCTAACTGATAACAATGGCTACAAGCCCATACGATGAGTTTCCAGAGAAGTTCAGATAATGCTATTACAGATCTTCAAATAGCAACTATCTGTTGTCTTTTAGCTCAAGTCTGCTGTTGCATTGCTTTTCTACAAATATACCAGTAGTTAGAGAATATCCAAGATCCCTAAACCTGTTCTAATTAAGGTGAAATGTATTTTCTGTTGTAAGTAAACATAACTCCCTTAAAAGGAATGTGGTGTTAAATTTCCTCTCTATGTTGCTTACAAAATAAAATTATATGCTTGCTTTTCCTTAGGGGAGGACAAAGAAAAATGTAATAGTATCTCATCATAGTAACTTGGTCAGAGAGATGTAAGTTAGTTTCTGCTATAGAAGAATCTGATGTCAGCCTGGTAATTACTAGGGAAAGTCAATAATACCTCTCTTCAGTATAATTACAAATCCAGTACAACCATGACCGAACTAAATTGCTTGAGAGCAATCAATAGAAATCTCCTGACTACATTCACTGGTGTATACATCAGATATAAAAAAGTGTCCGTCCAAGCAAAAGATACCTTTACAAAAGAAAATGGCAATGCAAGGAGATGAAGAGGCATGTTCACACAGAAACCTCATGCTTACCACTGGCTAGAGATAATGGGAACATATATTTTGAAGGATGGAGGTTATGCTCACATTAGCAGCAGTTTGATGCAACTGGAGAGGAGCAGTAGATTCATGTGGATTATGTTGAGTTTCTGCTATTTATTCCATACATGGTTTATAGTTTTCACTCAGACTAAATTTAGTTGGTTTCCACAGACCAAATATTATCATCACATGTGGTTCAAAGCTGTCTGAAGCACCAGCCTCCTGCTCAGATACTGAATGCCAACATGAAAGCCTGAACATCATTAAATTTGTAACTGGAGTAGAAACTTCATCCTCAGTGTTCTCAGTCCTCTGAGAGGAATCACAGAATTTTTAAGTTTGGAAGGATTATCTAGTTCAGTGATCAACTATCACCCCCATGTTCTCTAACCCATGCCTCTAAGTGCCACATCTCCCCTTCTTCTTGTAAACCTCTAGGGATGGTGACTACACCACTTCCCTGGGCAACCTGTTCCAATGTAACTTTCTGAGAAGAAAGTTGCCTAATATTCAGCCTGAACCTGCCCTGCCACAACTCAAGATCATTCCTTCTTATCCTACCTGTAGTTACCTGGGAAAAGGGGGCTGACACCCACCTCTCCAGACCCTCCTTTCAGGTAGGAAAAATCTCTTCTTAGCCTTCTCCTCTCCAGACTAAACAATCACAGCTGCTCCTCATAGGACTTGTGCTCCAGACCCCTCACTCTGTTCCTCCTCTCTGAATATGCTCCAGGGCTTCAATGTCTTTCTTGTAATGAGGGGCCCACAGCTGCACTAAGTACTCAAAGTGTGACCTCACCAGTGCCAAGTAAAGGGGAATGATTAGTCATGCTGCCTACGCTATTTCTGATACAAGCAAGGATGCCATTGGGTTTCTTGAACACCGGGACACACTGCTGGTTCGTGTTCATCTGGATGTTGATTAACCAGATCATTTTCCTCCAGGCAGTTCTTCAGCCGCTTTACCACAACCCTATAGTGATGTATGGACTTCTTGTGACAAAAGAGTATGATAAAGCAGTTGGGTTTGCTGGAGCTCATACATTTGGCCTCAGGCCATGTATCCAACTATCCAAATTCCTCTGTAGGGTCTTTCTACCCTCAGACAGATAAACACTTTTGCACAAGTGGGTGTCATCTGAAATCTTACTGAGGCTGCAAACATCAATACCACTACAAAGACCAAAGCAAAGCATGGTAAGTGGGGATGCTAAAGTGATTAATTTCTTAAGCTCACTGTTGCTTGAATTGCAGATGCAGCCAAAAATTTTTTCCAATACAGCCAATAGTTTTCCCTAGATGCTTAGGGCTTTGATTTTTTGCTTCTCCTTTCTACAGTACCTTTTACATGCACGTGTTGTCTTTAGTGTAATATAATTCTTACCACTTGTATTTTTCCTGTGAACACTGAGCAAATATAAATGCAATGATTTTGTAGAATACAAAGTTAATGTTCCTTAATTATACTTGTTCTAATACAGTCTCAAAGAAAACAGTTGAATTTGCTTTTGGTCTGCTTGCTTGTTTTATTTTATATATCTATATAAACATCAGGATGTTAGCTTCGAAAAATGCTGAAACTAAGTCCCATGAAATTTCAGCATGAATTTCTGTGTAGCAGAGTTATGAGAGCCCAGCTACTTGTTTAGAACAGTAATCTCCAAAGCACTGTGGACACAGGCGCCTGATAACCCTTGAATTCTCTTTGAATATTTACTCCAGTTGCTGAAAGGAGGGGTGTGTCAAATACTTCTTTTTTAACAACTTCATTGTCTTCACAGTTTTATTTTAGATAGAGCGAAGCAGCAACTGTTATGCATTCTGTCTTCTATTACATTTCCTTTTGGAGGTTTCTTTTGCAATGGATTAGCTTTCTAAACTGTCTGGAGTTTTCTGAGAAATCTGTTTTAGCGTAAAATCGTTAGTCCTCTCACTATCTCAAATTATGCTGCCCACACAGTACATAACACAAAATAAATAAATCTGCACAGAGCTGTGGTGTGTATCAAGAGTATTTTTGCTTAGGTTGTACTGACAAAAAATGTTTTCTTTCCAGTTTATCTTTCATTTGACATCTTTTGTTGGAAGTTTGTGAGCCAAATATTTTCAACAGGTGTCAGATATAACAAGACAAACAAACAAACAAACAAAATAGAAGCCTTTGGATACAATGGGAAAGAAGGACAAAATGGTATTTGCCCCAGGAGAAAATGTTTTGTAGACTTCAGTATAAAAATTCTATTCATTGTTCAACATTGTTCATTTCTTCAGAGAAAAAATGTGTGACAGGCATTGCATTTGGATTATGGTATGGATTAAAGTACTGCAGTCAGAATACCATAAAAAGGCTGTTAAATAGCTGATAATTTCATCGTGCTGGAACCAAGTGTATAAGTACAATGCAGCTACATTAGTACTGTAATGCTACGAACATTTTCAATTATCAAGCTTAACCTTGCTAAGAAGCTGAAATGAATGCTATCCATACAGCGAGGCATGGAGTAACACAATAGCAGCCCGTGATTCTCCTCCTTTCTCTCCTTCCCTTTTTATCCTCCTCACTTCAGTAAATGAAATGTATGGACTCTTGCCCACAACATTTCTAAACTGCCCAAGAAATTGTTTCCTGTAGATTAATTTGTAATTCTAAATTTTGAGAAGAGGGAAATGTGAGCACATTCTTCCCTCAGGCCTTTTACAGATCTGGGGTTTTAATGTAATCTAAAGCAGAGACTGAGGAAAGGGAAGGACGCGGCGGCAAAGGCCACGTTGGAGAGCTTCCTCAGCAAAGATTCCTCCTTTTGTGCCAGAAAACTCGCATAACCAACATGTGCAGCTTCCGTGCTGTTTTGTCTCAGAAACAGACTTTCATCCCAGCACCAAGAGGGTGAGTGTGTATACATGGTGTGCGTATGCACACAGGGCTGTACTTCATAGCGGTGAAGATATATATGACTGCCTTCTTTGTTTGTGCATGGTTGCTCTGGTGATGATAGATACTTTCCTTACATGGATAAATTAAAACAAACAAACCACATCCATTAGATGCTGTTACTCATCTTGTGTACACAGGGTAGTTGGAGCTATGCTTTTAAGATTAGTTAGGCATGAAAAGCTACAGATAGGCAGACTTCAGAAAGTTACAAAATATGTACCTTGTGGTCTGAACCCTAATGTCTTGGCACTATTAAAAGCTCCTTCGCTGCTTATTTATATCTCTGTTGCCTAAGTGCTTTTACAAATCCATGATTCTACAAGTACAAGACTCTCAATTTTCTTCATTTTCTTCTGCATTTTTTTGTCTTTTTAAAGTAAGTAAATCACCACTATTGGATTCTGCATGACTTTATTGTCTTGTTACTCAGTAGTAAAATGTTTCTGCTCGCTTCAGGCTAGATAAACTAATACAAAATAAAAAATTATTAGTTTATTATTATTAAAAAAAAAAAAAAAAGAGCTAATGAAACTAAAAGGACCCATGAAAACGTAGTAAAAAAAGAAGTTATCTGACATGATATTTTGCAAGTTTCCCTAAAGTCTTTCCAGGGAGGGTTTCCAAAAAGACAGCACTGTTTTCTCCTGTATTGTAGGGTGAAGGGAAAAAAGACTCCAATGATTGTGAAAGGGAAGTTTGAGTGGGAAACGTGAGATTATGATGTGCTTTTAATGTAGCAGGAGATAAATAAATGTTAATGGAAGGAGCTTTCAAGAAGGCTATCTGTTATTCAGCAATTTTCTCAAGCAACTACTGCTAGAATATTCCAGGGGCTTTTATGTTACAGGTGATTCAGTCTCTGCTCACAAATGGGAAATTATAGACAGTGGCTGCCAGCAGTAGTATAACCACATTTCTGCTGATTCCATCCTGACAAACAATAGCCTCCTAGGAAAGATGGCAATTAACATACATGAAAATCGTGTCTTCAGAGAAGGCGAAGGACAGGAAAACAAACTGTTCTCCACCTTTGCACTTGTGGATTTTTAGGCATCAATCTAGTCTCTCCATAACTGAATGAAGAGGATGGTTAGCAAGGAAATTTCTTCAATAATATCCCAGGAACTTCAGCCAAATTTTTCTTTCCTTATGTTTTCATGAGGATTTATGTTGATTTCGGATTGCTTGGCAGATTTATTTTCAATAGAAACTTAAGAGACTGTTCTTAAATAAATGTTTAATGTTACTGTGGACTCAGGAGTGTGCTTCTGAGGTGTTAAATTTCCATCCACTCTATTGCAATGCCTGCTAGAGTAGACAAGCTTATCTATTCTCTGTCCAAGGCATAGGCACTCCATAGTCACAGCCAAAATTGCTCAGAAAACAATGTCAAACTGTAGTCACACTATAACCATTCATAAGGCAAGGCAGGACAGCATGAGATAAATGGACATCCAAATAGGAGTTCCCATGTTTTCCAAAGAAAACAGGAAAGGATTCCTAAATCCAGTGACCAAGAACTGCCTTATGTTCTTCTCATACACTTGACATGGTATCACGATTGGACAGAAAGCATCTGAAATCCTGGCTTTGCCACCTATGAATATGATCTTTAATTATAAAGAAAAGTCATCTGGGCCAAGTGGACCCCAAGGTTACCCCTGAACACCTCCTGATGTCCATGCACAAGGGGAATCATGACCCTCTAATAAAAAGATATATCAGGAGAAGCCATTTGCCTGAAGTTTGTCCAACCTCTTAATTAAAACAGAGAAGGAAATCTCATTTGAGATTCAGAGAATCTGGAACATTTTTACTTTATCTTTTGTCAGTTTTAAGTAATAGTAAATGCTCACAAGGTATAGATTTTCACTCCCGTATTTATAATGGTAGCCTTCTGTGCATGTTTAATTGAAACTGTGCAACTAGCTTGATTTACCAATTAGATGGAACTTATGGAACTACAGAATATTTCTTTCTCTCCTTACTATTCTCTCAATTTCTAAATGTCTCAATTATCCCAGTTCAATTTAATGAGTTAGAAGTCTTTTATGTTCAGGTAAAATATATGTGTTCTGTACACGTTTTTGCTAAAGCGTGATAGTAATCTTACAGCCCAAGCAACTGCACATCTAAGATGAGATTTGTGTGTTAAGGTCAAACTTAATGTTGCAATCTCATAAAAAAAACATTCCTCTTTTATTCTTGTACTGTTTGTATAGTGCATGCCATGTACGCAGATGATACTCTACTGCTGTTCACTGAGGAGCTACTGGTATGCTCTTGGGCTTGAGTGTAACTGTTGACTGACGAGACAGACCTAGACCTTTCTGTCTGCATCTTTGTCCTCTCTCCTGTTTGGAGCACTTGGACTTGGCCCCAGGACTGCAGTCTTAACTGTTTTGGATTGCAGTGCAATTGCAATTGAAAAGGGAGGCAAAAATGTAGCAGCTACAGCTGTTCTGTGTCAAGTCAAGTTTCCAGCCATATGTACAATCTTCTCTTAAGCTCCCTTGGAGCTTTCCAGGGCAGCTTTTCAGATTATCTGATGAGCTTTTAGAAGTAGGGCACTGATAGAAAAATCCTGCTCTTTAAGCAAAATAGCAGTTATCTGAGGACCTTCAAAACTCTGGACCTTTCATTTATGACATCTGTAGTCCATGGCCAGGAGAATTTAGTAGGAGAAAGCCAAGATTTATGCCTTTAGGCCTGAAAAATGTTATATGAAGACAAATATTGTGCTGTTAAACAGCATTTCTTTGTGTTTTACTGTCTTTATCTCAGTATTAGAGTGTTCATTTAAAAAATGTAGTGTTCCAGAAACTAATTTATACAGTGCCTTGAAATTCAAAATGATCCTATTTTTCCATTGAGCTTTTGGAAATGTTTGTTGAGGTTGCTCAGAATCTCAGCACAGTAATGGTTTGCTTCATACATTGCAGCACACGGTTTGCCTTTATTTTTCCCCTAAAATATTTTCTGCTTGGTGACTCCTTGCAGTCTGATTTCAGGAACCTTTCATGGACTTGTTGAAAGCATTCAACCCCCCCTGCTAAGCATGTTCACTCTATTTTACCTGACCTTTTTAAAAGTATTGTTTTATTGTTGTTTAATGTTGCTGTTACAGGGTTGTTAGATTTCTCAGCTATACTGGATCTTTGAAAGCTTACAGGATGAACTGCTAGGTTTCCAGTCATTATCTCCCCTTGGATCTCACCATCTGTTCCTATTTGGCTGTGCAGGTAAATGAATTTTTTTTCAACTTCCTTTCATTTGTCCTGTTTCCTGCTGATATTCAGCTTGTCTGTTTCCTCTTTCTCCCTTCATACATCACCAAGAAGGATTTGGTGGCTGTTACTGAAGTTGATTAATCTGTCTGAAATTTCTTTTCTGGTTTGTGTGTTACAGGGGTTACTTGAGGAGGTACCTTTTTTCTTTCATTGGTTTAATGCTTTCTTACACACTCTTGCAGAGTAAAGTGCAGTGAAATCCACAATGTTTAGACTGTTCTTTCCTTTTCATTATGCAGTATTTCTCCTAGCTTCTTTTTTCTTTTTTTTTTTTCTCAGTTCTTCATTTTTAAGCTCATCAGCAAGCCAAATGCACATTTTTTTAGAAGTCAGTTCTGTTTTTTGAGAGTTCAATTCTAGTATATTTGAACCTCAACATAGCCACCATGGTCAGAGGCAACCACAAGACAATACGCATAAGACAATAGTCATATAATATAGTCTTGAGCTTCAAAGCTAATGCAGTCTTGCACTTTCCTGTATTGTATTTTTCCAGCTTTTCTGGTCAGTCTCAGATGGAATGGAATCCTTCACTCTCTGTACCTTCTGCATTTCAAAATCCTAAGGTCAGTCTCAGAAGCCTGTGATCTGTTACACCTGCATGCTACTGAAGTGAAAAAAAAGAATGAAACAGAGAATGTGGAAAGAAGACAGCATTGTTTTTTTTTCTCGTATTTGTTTTCCTTATCAGCAAGCCCAACTTTAAAAAGCTGTCTTTGATTTTGAAATTTCTCTGCTGTTATCCTAGATACCTGTGTAAATATTTAGAAATATAAATGTTGTTTTTTGTAGTCAGAAATACTTGCGCTCTTTTGCACAGTATTCAGAGATAGAGCTTTTAAAATATTCTCTTACAGTATCCCTGTTTTCTTTATTTTTGAAAGTTGACATTGAAATCAAATCGGATCAGTTTCTGGCTTATGCTTTAATGAGGTACCAAAGGGCAGTTAAGGATCTGCTTCTTGAAATGGTATATCTCAATGAAAACCCACCTGTTGTTTCCTTTTGTCAGCTGTCCTCAGATTCTCTTCTCAGTCAAATCTATGAAATAATTTGCCAGTTGCTGCAGTCTGTCAGCTACACCTGTTAACTAGAAGTCATTTCCATACAACAGCTGTCCCTCCGTGGCTTCTGTGTAATTATTTGGCTGTCATTCCACCCAAAACCAGAACCTACAGCCATTTGGCATTTTTGTAAGTACTTATGAAGAGCCCTAAGCCTGAGCTGACATCAAGGTTGGATGTCAGTCTGGGAGTCAGGGCCCTTTTTGCAGCAGGATCTAGAAAATTCAATAATTTCATATAGTTCATTGGGTCAGAGTTATGCTGAAGTGGCAAAGTAGATCTGGCATAATGGCTGGTAACGTTTTATCTGCTAGTGTGGATAAACAGAGGATTTTGATTTTCACATCTCTGTCATGCATTCTTTTCCATCTGCTTGATTAATTTTTAAACTATGCTGTTCGGGCTTTCATAATAATCTTCGCCTTTCATTCCAGCAATTTTTGGCAGTTACTGTAACTCCATGCAGGACCATGAGATCCTTAAAACAGCTATCAAGAGGTACTCATACACTGACTAGAGCCAAAGAAGTTGCATTTGAGTACTGTTGTACAGCACAGCATTGGCCTAGTCATTTTCAAAATGACAACGTTGAAATTTGTGACAATTTTGGTCATTTTTTTTTCTTTCAGGTATTAACAACTTCCTGATGAATGCTATCTTCAAAAATTTTGCAAACAACTACAGTCCAGTATGAGGTGGTTAGCTGATCATATCTGGCTTTTAGATTGCATAGCGTTTTTCATTATTTCCCTCTGGGTGCTGTTTTGATAGTAGACAATTCTCAAAAAATATTCACCTAAACATTTAAGGCCTTAATTTTTGAAAAAAAGATTTCCCCAATTCAGCCTTGGTTTTTTTGGTTCATAAAAGCTTTCATTTCCTCCAGCTTAGGCTAATGGCTCTTCTTATTGGTTTGCCTAGTAGAATGCTTTTTCATAATCAAATTCTGTGTGAAATTCAGCTGCCAGAATGGAAAAAAAAAAAAAAAAAAAAAAAAAAAGGATTAAATGAATTCATTCCTTTTTTAGAGCTTGCTATTCATGCATCAAAAGGAAGATTTCAAGGCCTTTCTAATGTTCTGCCTTCCTCTATCATCAGGTCCCAGACTGTATTTCAGATTTGGATCTTTTTACTTTATTTTTACTGAATAAGACATGTTTCACTTATTAGTGAAGTGGGTGATTAAATAAAAAATAAGTACCTTGAATTACACTGTGTTTTTTCATGCCCGAACCACCTACAGAGTGGCCCTTGCACCCCTGTGTGGGTTATGCAACTGTACATCAAGGAAGTAGCAGATGCAAGGAATAGTTGTCTATACTACGACCTATGTTTCACCACTCAAAATCACACAAGCTGTTGTTCAGATTTATTTGACTCCATGTTAAGTCTCGGCTCTAGCTGCAGCACATCTGACTGCATCTTGAACAACTTTAATTAAAGAAAAAAAAAAAAGATAAAATACAAATGTTGACATGTGGATAGCCAGGAGGAAAAGATGAAATTCTGGACACACTGAGCATGCAACTGAGAGGAATTTTCTGAGTCAATGAGCCCCATCTCATGTTTTTCCAGGAAAACTTTCTTTCACTGATCATGGTTCACACTGAAGTTTATTTTGTTGTGTAATCTACTGCCTTTGAAAGCCAAACATCTCATAGACTCCATGTGGGTTGGGATTTCATTTCAAGTTCCAGTTCTACGAAGAAAGGCTGAGAAAACTTGGGTTATACAGCCTAGAGAAGACTCCAGAGAGAATTTAGAGTGGCCTTCCAGTAATTAAAGAAGGCCTACGGGAAAGATGTAGGGTGACTTTTTACCAGAGAGCATAGTGATGATAGGGTTAGAGCATAGGATAGGATAGCATAGGGTAACCATCTGAAACTGTAAGAGGACAGATTTAGGTTAGTTATAAGGAAAACATTCTTCACTATGAGGTGTTGAGACGCTGGAACAGGTTGTCCAGGGAAGCTGTAGATGTCCCAATCCTGAAAACGTGGAAGGCCAAATCAGATGGGGCTTTGGGCAACCTGATACAGTGTGTGGCAACCTTGCCCGTGACAGGCAGGTTGTAACCATTAAAGGTGCCTTTTAACTCACGTAGATTTTCTGACCTCCTTTTCTGCAGGGAATGTGTAGAATGACCATAGAGGTTAGAATAAGAAGATTTTCTGCATATTAAACATCTTCTGTCATGCAATAGGGAGCATTTTATGTCTAAAATATCCAGTTTCCAGTGGTAGGTGGTGGCAGGAGATTCCTTGCTCATTTTATTAATGCAGACTTCATCATCACCCTAGCTGTGTTTTGGTGACTACTTTTTTCCCTAAGCTAAAAGGCAAAACTGAGAGTACTAGAGGATGAAGTACTAACCTGCTTTATTTAACTGCAAGTTTTTGCTATTGATCTTGTGCTGGACTTTTTTTGTCCTTGTTCTGTGGCTTTCCAATTTCTCTCTCTTTTGCAGCACCTACTTCCCAGCTGTGCTCAATTTTATGTCCTGGAGAAAACTTGTCAAACAAATTCTTTACTTTGCTTTCCTAAATTCACATCTGTGTGCTCCAGCTTTCCAAAGTATTTTTCTATTTGCTTCATGATTTTGTCCTTTCTGTAACTTTCTGAGAAGCAGTGGAAAGGCAGACTATCATTGCAGACCATTTGCCTGCCTGGCAAGGGAAATGGCATGATTTAAATGTGGCTGAGGTAAAACTATACTTAAACCTCCAGGAAAATTCTAACATTTGTTCGGATGTTTTTGTTTATTTTTGGAGCTGTGGAATATCCATGATTGTCAGTGTTTTGACCTTCACTTTGAAGAATGTCACATTTGTGCCAGAAAACTCAACTGTCAATATTTTCATTTCACACATCTTCATAGAAGTTCATAACTGATCTATAAAATTACACATACTAAGCATATGTGGTCACAGGTAGGAAAGGATTTAATAAATAAATACATTAATACAAATGCCTCTTTTGAAAGGTTATAAGGCCACAATTTTTTTTTTTTTCAAATGCATTTACAATCCTGTTATTTAAAGGCAAGCCTGTCAGATTTTTTTTTCTTCTAAAATCAAAATGATTAACCTCTTAGTCTTTAATGTGGACTGATGGAGTGCCTGTGACCATTATGGGCAAATAACCACATTATTGCATTTAGGAAATTAGCTACTGTGTGCTTATGATAATTTTGTCCCCATGAAACTAGCTCACATATTTTAAGCAGTCAGGCTTATTACAGAATTCTGTTCTTCTTTTAGATACACACCACCTTTGTGTATTCATATAGGTTCATCAGAGTGTATTTGAAAGGATCTTTGTCTGCCAGTGTTAATGTTAGGAGTTTCTATGCTGAAGGACAGGGTAAGGGAGGAGCTAAGGAGTTTGACTTACAGAATGCTGTACATTTTGAAAGTAAAATGAGTATAATTTTACTTTTAAAATTTTTCCAGTATGTCCCAATGTCTAACAGAACAATACTTCTGCAGGAAATCTATCCCAGTGGCGTGCTGCATCAGTCTCAGCGGTAAGAGTAGCAGCACGGGTCAGTCTTGTCCTGGTTTTGTGACATCCTGCTTCACACAGGCATCTCTGATCAGCATTACGTGGCATGGTGTGGTCCACACCTTGTCCTCACTGCTTGCATGTGTGAAACTATGACTTGAGTAGCTAAAGGTTTATAATAAAGCTTTCCCGTCAGTGAGAGAAACAAAAAAAATTAAAAATTGGGGTGACTGTCTTGAAGATTTCTGAATACCCTAGTATTTCAGTGTGCAATAAAATCATGAACCCTACTGTGCCTTGCATGGTTTTGCATTTCAGTGAAAAGAGGTCACAGGATTCAAGTACTAGGGTTACATTAATACATCAATATATTGAAAATAAAAAGATACAGTGTCCTGAAATAAGCTCTAAATGTCTCTAAATAAAAAATTTTGTGCTTGGCATCTTGATATCTTGGTGTCAAGACAATCTGATTAGTGTCTATCTGCTAATTTGAGATGATGTTAATTCTCTTACAGAAGTAAGTTGGCATACTTTCTAACTAAAGCTTTAAATGATATATTAATAAGTCTCAAAAAATTAATGAGCAGAAATATATTGCAAATCCATTTGGGGAAAAAAAATATATATATATATTCTTTATCCTGCAATTTACTTTATAGAAGGAGGTAAATATTTCATAACTCAAAGAAAATCAAAGCTTTTCCAGTATTTCCTTGCTCCTGATAGAGTACAAAAGATGTATAGGTGTTTTTTGTTTTTGTTTTTCTCCTCTTTGCACAAGTGTTGTAATAGGAAGTAAAGTCTAATATAGTCTGGCTTTGTACTATTAACTGCAATAACAAAATTCCAAATGCAGTAAAATGTGGTTTTGCATTTGTTCACAGGTTTTTTGTTGGATTTTCATAATTTAAAGGGCACTGAACAAACCTGGCCAACTTCAAGGTATGTTCTTCATGCGCAGTACATATTGACTTCCCTAGGATATCTAGGAACTGATGGTTGACCTGGATACTTGGTAGTGGGATCCAGAGTTTCACTGGTTCTTAACAGAGAAAGGAGTCTGGAAGAAAATGTAAGCATTTTCATCAGTTCACTGGGAACTGAGTTGGTTTCTCTTTGAAAGGAGCTCTTCAGAATGGCAGTCAAAATAGAAGGAATTTCTTATATCAGCAAAAAAACCAAAACATTTTGAAATTGTAATGTCAGCATTTCATTTTGGTGGGCATCATATGTATTTCAGGATTTATTTATTTCCATGTTTTGTATTTATTTTGATTTCCTTGAAAAAAATGTTGGGCTTTTCCCTCAGCTACCCTGATATAAAAATACTAGTTTGATCCTTTGCCTCAATGGAAGATGAAAACAGTATTTGGCCTACATAGTATTACAGGAATGTTTCTGACAAAAGGTAGCAGCTATTAAAAAAACTAAAATCCAAGAATGTCTACATATCCATACAATTATACATTTCTGGACTTCTCTGCTACATGGTGGGGAAGAAATTGTTGCCAGCTTCTCAAAGTCAAGGAAAAATTTGAGCAGCATGACTATTTAGCCATGAAGTTTACTTAAAATTCCTGTTTCAAATGGACTTGGATACAGATTTGAGCAGAGAATCATAGAATCCATGGAACCATGACAGAAGCCTGTTACTCATACAACAAGAAGAATTTCTATTGCTCCTAGAGACAAGGCTGCCAAAAATTCTGCAGTTATGCCCTGGTGAATACAAGAATGTTTCAATATGTTTGTACGATTGCAATTCAAAGACAAGAGACAATTGCTGTATGCTCCTAAATAGCTATCAATTGACTGATACATTTAATTGGTTAATTAATTTTTGATAAAAGACCTACTCAGAAGACTAAATTCAAAATGTAAGAACTTGTGCTTGCTTAAAATTAATCCAGTTATCATATTTTTCTTTTCATAACAGGGAGAGGAGTGGAACAGGGATATCACATGCTGATTAATTTGACTATTTCATTTCTGAAACACTAATATAGACTTGAAATTGACCTTTAATTTGAAAAATGAGCAATACCAGAAGTTATGAAGTGCAAAGAAAATATACAACAAGAGGAGAAAAGAGGGAGTCTTGGAACAGTAATCAAAGGGAGTACTTTTTCTGTCGGAGAGAAAAAAATGCTTTTTTTTTTTTTTTCTCCATTTATGGTTCTCTTAATGTTTTTTTCTCTATGCAGAATTTTACCTAACTTGCATCATTTTTTAGGAGCTTATTCAAAACAGATTTCCTAAAAATAATATGTAATTACAGTGCTAAAGTATCCAAAAATGGGAACAATCAGTTTTGAGAACTCCACTGTATCTACAGGATTTAGATGCAGTTGAAAATGTCATCAATTTTTACATGTAAGGAAGAGACAAAGGAAACAAAGATAAAGTGGGAAAAGTCTTCAGGGACTTTTCTTTAGGGAAACGTCTTTAGGGCAAGCTGACTCAGAACAGTATGGAAGTAATCAAAAGTCAGTCAACAGACAAAGTAGATTTTCATAGGAGGGAAGTACTGGCAAAAGCTATGGAAGGTTGGACTAAGGTAGATGCAGTGTGTTTATACAAAAGACTAATAGATTACAAAAGAGATATTAGATAATTAGCACTGGCTAAAGCTCACATGGTTTGGAGCTTTATTTAAGTTAGAATAAGAATCAATAGATTTATCTGGTTTACTAGATTAAAAAAAAAAAAAAAAAAAAAAGCAAAGCGCACAAAAGAATATATGCAGAAATCCTAGCATTTTTCCAAATGTCCCCTCCTCAATGTCGTAGGCTTTTTATTAGTGCTTCTCAGAGGTACGTAAAAGTGTGTAATAACCCTAATTTTCTTTAAAAACCTTGATTCCCATGTAACAGTTGAATTACAGATAAGACTTTCACTTCTCATTCCTCTAGCATAATTCAATCCATTTTTTAAATCTAGATAGAGAAGCAAGTGAATTGTTACCAGTGTGTGAATGTATTTGTATATACATATATACATATATAAAATTCTGAAATTTGCCGATATAAAGTTGAAGAGAAAGCATTCAGATTGTAGAGCAATGCTTTTCTTCCAAAAGTACAGTGAAAGAACAAAATTTCAAATACTTGATTGGTTGTCAGATCATGAAGATGCAAGAAACTTTTGTACACATTTGCAGTTGCAAAGGGGATAAGAAAACAAGATAGATTAAAAGTCCTGCATGTGACTGAATTACAGTTGACACAAGACAGACACACTCAAGACTCCAGCATAACACATGTCCTGTTGATTGAGCAGTTAGCTGACTCTTAGGGTAAACCCAGACATCACTGTATTACCCATCATCCTCATGTTACCTCTTCTGAGCATATGTCCAGAATGCTACTGGTTTTTCATCGTGTGGAAATTTGTTCTTTTGAATTTGGTTCAGCAGCAGTCTACCTTCCAGGGGTTAAAATGATCCAGAAGGAATCTGTGAGTGTAAAGACTGTGTCCAATATCTTTCAGTTCGTGAACAGGCCTGGAGATGCCAAAGGGGTTTTACCCACTCCTTCTTCCCCTTTAAGCCATTCTAAACATTTATCTCCTCTCTCTTTCTAAAACAGAGACATAGGTTACTAAATCTACTCCAGATGTAGATGTATTTCATAGCTTTGTGCTGCCTGCATTTTGTTGCGTGGAATATGTAGTATCTACCTATCTCAGGTACAGATTTACTAGTTCTAGGAATCTGTAAACAGCAAAGACTACATCCTAGTTCCAGCTTTGCTAAACAACTCTTTCCATTAAGTCTTTAAAGGACTAGGAAAGAACTTGAGAACTTTAATGTGATTCAGATATGCACAAGTATTCTCAAAGTGTTTATCAAGCAGCAGGAGGAACGTTTTTAAACACATGCAATAAACCCAAATGGATTGTTTCAAAGTGAAAGAGGATATGGGGTCATTTGTAGCTGATTTTTCATTATTTTTAGTGAAAACTAAACTTTCTTTATGCTCCTGCATTTACTTTTATTGCAAAGTATGTGTTCCAGATTTTGCATGTCCCTGTTTCCAGATGCTTAAAGACTGTGCACCAAACTGTCACATTTCAGAGAAAAAATCAAGTTCTATCTCTAGAAATGTATATTTTTATTCTTTAATGTGCAACCTTATCAATTTTCCACCATGAGCAGTTACCTTTGTTTATCACTGATTGAAAATTTTAATTGCGAGTGACTGGACTTGTAATTTATTCTATTTCTGATAATGCAGTCTAATTAAAAATCAGCAACATCTATTGAGAAGTGATCTTAGTACTTACCACTATCACCCTCACCAGAGTGTGGCCGTCAGATTTTTGGCAGGCTGTTAAGGGTTTAAAGAGGTCAGGAGTTGAAAGCAGGTGAGATGCAAAACGAACAGTTTGAATTCCAGAAAATGTTAACAGTTGTGAAACAGCTGTGCTCCAGAAAAGTCCTGAGGACTTTAAGTAGCCATTGGGTTCATGCAAACAGTCCTTACATGGACATTTACCTATGCATTAACCATAAGGGGGCTCATTCAGTTTTGTGGCATTTTGTATGGGGTAGCCTTGAGACTGTGTCTGTAGTAAGAGCGCACAGTGATGGGATTCCCACCAGAAACTTTAAACCACTGGGGTTTAAGTGGATGCTGAGAGTGTTTCATTTCTCACTGTCTTGCACTTAAACAGCTGGAATTGGCTCAATTCCAATCGTCTTCCAGTTGTATAAAAAGTATTCACCACAGCAAAATGGTTGAGCAGTCCTTTGTGGCTGATTTTGACTGTTTTCTGAAATGCACAGTATTTGAGGACAAAATCAGAAATGCACTTCATAATTCAAACAAAACTAAAACAAATTGTATGTAAGTAATTTATAAACTACTGAACAAAGTGCTGCAGTCTGTTCCTTCTATTCTAATTTCTTTCCATCATTTTTTAGCATGTAAATATTCATAAAATATTCAGCAACAGCCTCATTATTTGTAACTGGAGCGTACAATGGAGACAGCTAAGCAGCAAAGAGTTTCTGACAGATTGTTGTTTTTCTTCAAAAGCAGAGCGTGCACTTCCCTTGCAACTGAGATTGGATTTTTCTTTTCAGGATCAACATAAATAATATGTAAAAATAATTACCATAATACCTATGCCCAAACTTCTACAAATTGCCTCAGCAACCCCCTTGGATGCTTTACCTCTTTTCACTATACTCGTTTTAATGTCTCTGATATTTTAAGTAGTCAATACATGATTTAATACTCCTTTCCAAAAAGTACAAAAAGGATCCCCAGTGTTCAATGTTGGTTTCCCAGAAACAACTTGCTTAGTTTAGCCTGTTAAGGACAGGTTAACTTTTATTAGACCCTGAAGCAGAAATAAATTCCCATTTGCATTACTCCTGGTCCAGAAAATAGGGAAAATTAGCTGCATAAACTTAATTTTCCTGACTCTTTTGTGTACAAAGAAACCATTTGAACAAACACTTAAGCAAATGCTTAGCATTATGCACATGAATTGTCCCATTAATGCAATCCATTGTCATTAAAAAAAAAAAAAAACCTGAACAAGAAAGAAAAAAAAGATTTGCATATAAAAGTCTCCTAAACTAATGCTACTATTGTATTTTATAATTTAATGAACACATGATTTAAATATTCTGAAAATTTAATTATGGGCTTGCCATGGAAGGAGTCTAAGAGAAGAATACAAGAAGATATTCCACTAATTTTGCTGTAAACTAGGTATGTTCCTTGATATGGAATTGCTGCCCATAGAGGTAATGCATACTCCATCTCTGGAGGAGTTCAAGGCCAGGCTGGATGGGTTCTGGGCAGCCTGATCCAGTGGCTGGCAACTGTGCCCATGGGAGGGCAGTTGGAACTGAGTAATCTTTGAAGTACTTTCCCTTCCACCGAAGCCATTCTCTATGATTTTGTGATATAGAGAAAATTTACACAACAGTATTTGTAATTTTGCATGAAACAAGTAGCACATTATCATATATAAGTAACATGAGAGAAGGTGAAGACTATTGCAAACTAAAAATATTTTGAACAACTTTTAGAAAGGCTGTCTCTGAAAGATTCCTCAGAGAAACAGGCAACCCCTCTTTCAGCAATCATGAAATGAACATGAAATTAAAACTGAAATATCATTCTAGCCCAAGGGGGAAAAAAGAAAAGAAAAAGAAAAAGAAAAAGAAAAAGAAAAAGAAAAAGAAAAAGAAAAAGAAAAAGAAAAAGAAAAAGAAAAAGAAAAAGGAAAAGGAAAAGGAAAAGGAAAAGGAAAAGGAAAAGGAAAAGAAAAAGAGAAACAATAAAGAAGATGAAAATGCTACTGTAAAAGTAAGGGAAACATAAAAAATCTGTATAGCTAGACTATCTGTAGTCAGAGTCCTGATGCAGCAGCATCTGTATATCTAAGTGTATAACTGCCAAAGCTTAACAAAGAAAGGGTTACAATAAAAAATATGAACATTGGTAGTATATGCTGCAAATTCCAAATCAGGTCAGCATTGTAATCAGTGCTTTATCTTCAGTATGTATAAAAGTACCTGAGATTTGGTTATATATCTTCATTCTGGATGTTGGTATTAAAGCAAAGCAGATGAGAACAGGCCAGAATAGGTGTGCTGTAGGGAGCTTTAACAGTTATATTGCTCACACCAAAGCAAGAAAGCTCATACTAGAAAGCTAATGGAGAAATAAGGCTTTGATTTTTTATTTTTTTTATTATCATTTTTTCTTGATCCTGGTGCCAATAAAAGTCTCTCTTCAAATAAAATTTTGAATTTCTTTGAAGTAATTTCATCTGACTTGTATTTTAATGGTTGATAATACTGTTTCTCACATATTAGTATAGCATGGAATTAGATAAAATGAATGTATTAGGTGGTAAGTAAGGGTATTTCAAAAGATGTTTATATAATAATCACATACATTGCTTGAGCTGTCTCAAATCAATATCCCCTTGTGTAACAAAAAACTTACTCCTTCCACAATGGCATCTTGATAGAATGTGGGTGGAATTGAGTGGCTCCCAGGGTTTGAGCAAACCAGTGACATAAAATCTTGTTCTCTGTAGCAGTTCATTATATCTTGAGGTTACTGAATGTATAATATAAAAAATACTGTATTGCTATAAAAAGATATGTATCAAGAAATTATAATTTACATTTTGATTGTTATTCTTTAATACCTCACCCAGTTCCTTGAGAAACTGCAAGCAATCTGGGCCAATTCTTTTGGACTTAGCACAAAATGCAACGTGTCAGATGAAATGTTATTTTAGTTTTCCTGAGTTGCTTGTGTAAATAATCCTGAGTGGTGAATGGATTCTGAATGTCTCTTCTCAGAGAATCAAAGTATGAATGAAGCTACGAGGGACCTTTGGAGATAGCATAATCAATGTCCTGCTCAATGCAACCTCGACTTTGGACTTCTTATTGGATAAATACTCAAAGTCATCTTTGTGCGATTTTGCTGGATGTCCTCCAATACATCCATGTATATCTTTATCAGAGCACCTTGGACTGGACTGAGCACCTAGATGTGTCTCATCTGGCTTCTGAGTTCTGAGTGACGGGAAGGTCTTTGTGCTGCTGGCAGAGTTCTTCCTAATTGAGCCCAAGTGGCCTTCTTTGCAGCAAAGGCACATCCCCAGCTCACAATCAATTTGGTGTCTAACAGAACACCCAAGTCTTTTCTCACCAAGATGTTTTTCAGGTGGTTGACCTTCAGGTGATACAGAATAAAGGTGGAATTTCCTTTGTAGAATTTCGTAATGTTTCTATGTGCCCCTTTCACCACCTTTTTGAGGTCCTTCTGAGTGACAGTGCAACCATCTGTGTGAAACTGTCCCTGTACTATTTTATCTCTTGCAAACTTGCTGACTGTATGCAAATATACACCATCCCATCATCCAGGTCATTAACAGAGGTTAAACAGTACCGGTATAGTATCAGCATCCGCAGGCTGACATCACACACTGACTGCAAACTTTTGATCTTGGCAGTTCAAATAGTTTTCTGTCAAGTTCATAGTGCTAGTCAAGAATAATCCTCATTTTGTCAATGAGTTTGTGGTGGGAGACAGTGTTAAAATAGTTTCAAAATCAAGGTAAATAATATCCACTGCTACCATCATGCTCTAAACTATTTTATTGTAAAAGGTTATCATATATGATTTTCCCATTGTAAATCCACACTGACTGCTTTGAATCTTCTTCTCATCCTTATGTTTCCTTTACTCTGAAGTGTACATAAATTTTCTTGAACTTCACTTGCATAATTCGGATTAATTTACAGCTGCTAAAATTCTTACACCTGTCAATCTCAGCATTGAAATTAAGATACTGAAATAAGCATGGAGAAATGTGGCCAATCAAACAGAAAGCAGGATGAAGTCCAGAGCAGATTTATACTAAGAGCTGGGTTTGGCATTGCTGTTTGGATACTGCATTTCTATCTTGTTAGGCTGACCAAATATTTTTAGTGTGATTTTTTTCCTCTGCTTTGCTCTGTATGGTAAGTAATTAGCATGATGTTCTTGGTCACAGCTTACTAACTGAATCAGTGAAAGCTTGTGACCTCTTTCTAAATTTGCTTCCCTAATCAATGCAGCAGTAAAAGTCACTAATTGGGCGAGAAACTAAATGCAGTCATGAGCAACACGCAATTGCATGATTGCAGAAGTGCAGGATTTTACATTACAAAGAGGAAAACAAATATTTTAAAAGTAGAATAAATCTCATATGTATGCCAAGGGAGGGGGTACTGATGTTAATAGTTCAGTTGCTGCAATCATCTAAACAGATCGTAAATCCAGTTTATGAACATTTTGTACTGTTTTTCCTATCTCCTTATATTTAAAAACAGAACAATGATACTATCTCAAAGATTCTATAACTATCTCTAACAGTGTGCTGTCTATTTAACTGCCAACCACATATCAACAATTTGACTTAAATACATGATCTGTGTCCCTTTGTATTTACTGATTTCTGAGGAGTCCTTCCACAACATACTTCCTTTTCTCCTGTGGTTTACTGCACTATTGAAATGCTCTCAAACAATATTTTCAACTGTCTGTCAGCATTTCCATTGTGCACTTGTTATTCATTGTTCATACTTTGAATGTTCCCATTTGCCAGAAGCTATTAATTCATAGCACCTTCTTAGCAAAAGAAGGATCCCCATGACTACCTTTCAATGTAGTTGATTCCTTTTGAGCACCTATATTGTCTGGACAACTGTAACTTTTCACTAATCACAGAAACATCAAGTTTTATTGCATTTAGATAATATTTCTGTATTCAAACTCATATCAAACTTTATTTGGAGAACTAATTCCCAAATTTAGTCTTTAAAATATCCAGATACTATGGTTTGAAAATATTTGAATAAAGAAATATTTTAAAATAGAACTATAAATATTTATGTCAGCATGTTTATTTTGAGAGTCCTGTACTTTAACTTATAGGTGAGAAATAAATTTTTCTGTGACAACAAAAATTGAAGTAGAAGTAGACTTTCTGAGGTGCTGCATCAGAATTCTCTTCTTGAAGGGCACTGCTGCACTGCAAGAGTCCTAAAGTATCTTTGCAAACAGGCGTCACCGCTTTGGTGACCTTAGTGCTCTACCTCAGTAGAAGTAGGAACTTCAGTGGCATGCATCGTTTTCAACACTGCTTTCAATAACGCTGGCAACATTAAGTAAAATGTCACATAATGTTGTACTGTAACATTACTTGGAAATCTGCACGCTATAAATGTTTAGCGAGCATCGAGGAAATAGGAGAGAGGGTACATTCTAGGAATGACTGTCACTTTAATGGGAATGCAAGAAGTATAAAATGTGAAGCGACTTTACCTTCAAAGTTTCGTGAGTATACTTCTTTACAAGTGCTTGAGCTGCTGGGCACACAAAGTAGGAGGTGAATGACTTGTCATCCAATAGCTGTGAAATCTCTGCAGATAAGTCTCATAGAGAAAAAGACTTCCCAATATCATGAAGACAAACCTCGAGGTATGATTTGCATGGATATTTTAGGGTACTGTTGTGTCATGAGTGGTGCTTGCTAGCACATAAGAACAGCTTGTGCTTGGGTCACTGGGAGATGCATCTTCCCAGGGATAGACAGCAAGGGTTGACTACTCATGGGAGCTTCCACAGATTTCAGAATTTGTTTTTACACATCCAGTGATAACTGGAAAATATTGAAACATCAACAGAAATAGACTATTCAACATACTTTTTTACTAAAGCTTAGGTTGCAGAAAGCTCAGTATCTGTCTGTCCCTCTTTTAAATAAGGATTTTTCGGAGGGAATTTACACAGGTTCCAGGTTCTCATCACAATCAGACAGACAGGGAACATAAAAAACTTTTCAGAGGAAAATCGACTATGGTAATATATCACTATAGCATTTTCTGTTTCGAGCAAAATATGCATTTTTGCCAGAAAATATCTAGCTTGCTTTAATAAATTTTCATGTGAATGTGTGCATGGTTAGCATTTCTATATGGTTGTAAATCAACAGGAACAATAAGTAAATAAATAGAATGAGGCCAACTCTTCTAAATTAAATGTCATTTCCTGCCGTTCCTTAATGGACAAATCTTTTGCACGTGAAGATGAATTCAGGCATTACACTTGCGCAGCAAGCAGGATCTCACACTCATTTTACTGAGCGGCAATCAGACATATTGACTTGATGAGGACATCAAGAGATTTATTTAAATATTTTTGTCTAATTGTAAAGATTTATGTTATTGTTTTCACTTGTAACTAGTTGCCATATTTGTTCCTGAAGAATATTGTCAATATTTCATATTGTTTCTCTAAGTAGTAAAGAAGGGCATTGGAGAAATTCAGGTGTGAAAGGAAAGGTGAGACAGCTGTTTCTACTGAAAGTTACTACAGTCTGAAATGGAAGAAAATCTTAATAATCTCTTATTATAATTTGTGTGATAGAATATATATTTTAGACACCAGTCACATGTTAATTATCTGTAACTCATAATAAAAGTTCAGACAGGTGCAGGGTTCTGATAACTGTCACAAAATACCCAAATAAGAGAGAGAACATTTAAAAACATTAGTTTTTAATTTTTAATTAAATGTAGTGTCTGGAGATTGTTATGTGTATTACATTTTGTAAAATACTATGAGCACCCACAAAGAAAACCCTTCCTTTTACTTTCTCAAAGACATAGATATTTCCATTTTTATCCAGAGCATCTTGTGCTTAAGAGAAGGAACCCCAGTTTGGCTCTCATATTGAATGGGATACACTTTTTTGTACATTTAAATTAGCACCTGTGGTCATGACCCTCCAGCTTTTACTTAGGACAAGAAAACACATCATCAGCCACTACTATGTATTTTTAGGCCTTCAGCAGAGCCAGTTTTCCAAAGCTTAAGGCAAATGACAAGGGAAATAAATTTTAAATGAGATTTTAATTTGTCGCTGCCTGTTTTTGACATATAGATGTTAACAGAGAGATATCAATCAATAGAACTTTTTTCTGCTAGAAGACTAACTCCTGATCCAAAAATATTTATATAGATAGATATAAATATTATAAGTATTATTTATTATTTATTATATTTAAATATATAAATATTTTTTTATATAGATAAAAACAAGGGAAGTTTTCTTTTTCTGAACTTACCTTAGACTCCTATTTCAACAATTACAATCCAACTCAGACATTGCAGGACAGCCAATACATGTGAGGATAATGACTGTAGTATGTTACCATGCGATACACAACCTTACATGAAGATTATATCTGTGGGACAGCTAAACAGTGTCTGTAGATGTTGCAAAACTTTGACAGTTGCATAATATTTCTTTTCTGACAGTATTTTCTGTCTTTTCATATTCTCCAGGAGGAAAGATGCTGAATATTATGAAGTTACCTATTCATAAAATAAAGAAAATCTACAGTGTTCTGAAAACTGCACTGGATCACCTCCCTGAAGACTTAATGGATTGCACTGATTGGAACATTATTTCTATCAGGCATCTTAACCCTTTCTTAAAGGACAAGGAGCATATAGAATACTACAAATATTCGAGCATGGAATAGTGGAAACATTTTTGTAATTTCTGCTGAGATAGATCTTATTCTACAAACACTCATGTTAATTTTAATAGTTACTTTCATTTTTAATGGGAAATAGAATATACTATTAAGATCTGGTGAATTATGTAGTGTCTTTAAATTATATTGTCATTACCTTAGTTTGTAAAATTCATTTTTTAAAATGTGTCACTACTTACATGTGTTTGTTTAAGCATAAAAGACATCTTGCCATCCTCAAGACATTCTTGGCATTGACAAATAATCTGAAAAGCTCTTTCACTCTTCTACCTGCTGTCCTTCTTATGGTCACATTAAATTTAGAGAGTTTCAGATATATATGGCAGGGCTTAGCAGTACAAATAATAGCTGCTTCCTAGGAGAGCACTAAATCATTTTGAAAACTAACTTCCACAAGTATGCTCTATGCAAGAAAAAAATATACAACATAGGCATGTGTCATTTCACAGTGTTTACTGCTAGGCTAAAAAAAAAATGCAGATTTTTTTGAATTTAAAAAATATCAGCAATAAGAAGATATGCAAATGATAAAGAACTATTTGTTCACTCCCCACTCCTTTTCCTCATCACCCATGATATGTCAATATCATATACATAACATATCATATGTCATATGATATGTTTCTGCTTTAATTCTGTCATCTACCATGGCAAAAAGAGACACAGAGAAGGCTGAAGTACTCAACTTCTTTGCCTCAGACTGAACTAGCAATCGGGATTCCCATGTCTCTCACATCCCTCCAGGAATGGGCTGGGAAAGCAAAATCCCTCCCATTCTAGGAAAAGAAAAAGTTCAAGACCACCTGATGAAACTGAACTTGTCCAATTCTATGAGGACAGAAAACAGGCATCCCCAGGTCCTAAGGGAGCTGGCTGATGTGGTTGCCAAGACACTCTTCATCATGTTTGAAAAGTCAGCGCTGTCAGATGTAGCTTCTAGTGACTGGAGAAAGGAGCCATGACATCCATTTTTAAGACATTGAGTAGGGAGGACTTGAGGAACTACAATCCAGTGAGCTTCACCTCTGTGCATGGGAAGATCCTCCCAGAAGCTATGTTAGATGAGGACATGATCTAAAACAGCCAGCATGGTTTCATCAAGAACAGATTGTTGTTAACACGTCTGGTGGCCTTCTACAACAGACTGACTGCACAGATGAAGGAAAACTAATGTCATCTATCTGGACTTCTGCAACACCTTTGATATGGTCTCATACCACATTCTGTCTGTAAATTGGAGAGATGTGGATTTAAAGCGTGATATATTCAGTGGATAAATGGATTGAATGGTTGCAGCCAAAGGGTTCTGGTCAGAAGTTCTACATCCAGATGGAAGTTAGTGACAAGTGGTTTTCCTGTGTCTTGGGACCAGTTCACTTTACAAGTGACACAGACAGTGGGATCAAGCTCACTCTCAGCAGGTTTGCAGATAACATCAAGCTCAGTAGTGCATCTGGTACGACAGAAGGAAGGGATGCCATCAAAGGGGACCTGGACAAGTTTGAAAAGTAGGCTCAATGAGGTCGAGTGCAATGTGCTGCACTTGGATTAAAGCAATCTCAGATTTGTGTAAAGACTGGGAGAAAAACACTTTGAGAGCAGCTCTATGCAAAGGAATTGCGTGTCCTCATAGATGAAAAGATGGACATGAGCTAGCAGTATGAGCTTGCAGCCTGGAGTGCCAACTTTATTCTTAGATGCATTGAAAGAGGGGTAGCCAGGAGGGTGAGGGAGGTGATTGTCCACTTCTGCCACTATGAAGACAAAACTATTACATCCAGACCTGTGGCACCCAACACAGGAAAGATGTGGAGCTATTGGAGCAGGTCCAGAAGAGGGCCATGAAAGTGATCAGTGTGTTAGAACACCTGTCCTATGAAGATGGGCTGAGAGAACTGGCCTTGTTTAGCCTGGAGAATGCTCTGGGAAGACCTCATTGCAGCCTTATGGTGCTTAAAGGAAGCTCAATAATCCAGAGGGTGACCAGCTTTTTACAAAGCCTGATAGTGACATGACATGACAGAATTGTTTAAAACTGAAAGAAGATGTTTCAAGTAGATATTCGA
This sequence comes from Perdix hodgsoniae, assembly GCA_035772895.1. Lineage (NCBI taxonomy): Eukaryota > Metazoa > Chordata > Aves > Galliformes > Phasianidae > Perdix > Perdix hodgsoniae. The sequence goes on from JAPSGF010000150.1 coordinate 349,766, forward strand.
AAGAAATTATTTGCTCTGAAAGTGGTAATTCGCACAGATTGCCCAGATAAGCTGTGAATGTCTCATCCCTGGAAGTGTTCAAGGACAGGTTGTATGAGATCCAGGAAATCCTGATCTGGTGGGTGGCAATGTCCCTCTTAGCCTAAGCCATTCTATGTTTTTATGAATGCAGTATTTATTTGTTTATTTTCAGAATATAAAATGACACTTCTCTATTCAGAATTAAAATTTTATCTGCTAGGTGATCTGTCATATTTTCTGGCTGCTGCTTTGTTGTGTAATATAGACTGAGATTGATGTATGATTTACCTACAAGTAACACAATGTCTTCTGCTTTTCCAAAGAAAAGCAGTACAGCTTCTTATGGGAATTAGACTGTTTTGTACAAATTCTTTATTCCTACTATTTTATGGAGATTGGTGCCTGCCTTACGTGATGCACATCACAAGACTGCAATTGACATCACAGGCCTTGCAACTGTCTGAAAAATGGTGAACTCTGGAATTTCAGAGTTCAAATAACATTATCTCTATTTTACCTTTCAAAAACAAAACCAGGGAGATTAAGATTGCCTCCTATTAGCCTTGTGAGTTCAAACTGGGGCAGCTTTTCATGAAGGCAATAATCCTCTCAAAGAACATAGGAAATATTTGCTAGCGCTGGACTTGATTAGACAGCCTGCAGTGAACTCATCTGGCATTGAACACCAATTATGGTAAGTATTTTACAGAGATTTAGAGAGAATACCCATACACAATATTCTTCAGCTCAGCTTCAGCAGTTCATGAGGGCTGCTCTGAAAGTAATGCCTCCTATTTTATGATGATGGCTCACGATATCAGAAGTGGACATTGGTGGTATGGCAGTAGAGGTTGACTCTTCCCATCAATATTCCCTTCCATTTTGTTGTTGTGTGTGGAATTGAATTCTTCCTTGTAGTAAGAAAATGCACCAACTGACCTTCATCAGTGTTTGCTGAACATTTATGAAGACTAAACAGTGGATATCAGCACAGTGAAGTACTGGACTGCGTGGGCAATATTTTAATAGCAATTACACCATCATAGCAGCTGAGAAACTGATTGCTTCTGCTTGTGCAGAATTTTACAAGCTCAGCATGCAGGCTCTTGTAGATCACTGGTGAAAATGCATAACTAATGGTGATGACTATTTTGAAAACCACTGTTATGTAGCAGAGAATTTGCTCTATCAAAAGTTTTATCATGCTTTTTCTATCAGTTGTAGTTTTCCTGAAAATAAATGGGAGGAATTACTTTCTCATGTGCTCACTGTGAAACTACACCATGAACAAGCTGTTTTATTGGAACTGTAGCTTAAATGTCTGGGATTATGAAAGTAGGATAATTAATTTTAATATATTCATAGCACTAGTATACAATGCTGTGTGAAATAATGGTCTTTATTTGCATGTCCATTTTTTTACATGTTCATTTATCTTCAAGTATTTATTAATATATGTGCAATGTTTCCTGGAAGCATCCAAAGCCAGGCTGGCTGGGTCTTTGAGCAACCTGATCTAGTGGCAGGTGTCCCTGCCTATAGCAGGGGGTTGGAACTTGATGATCTTAAAGGTCCCATCCAACTCAAACTTTTCTATGATTCTATGATTCTATACATATGCCTTTGAGACTTTGAAAACATCAGGTCAAGTGCAGGCTCAAGTTTCAGGTTTAGGCTACATGTGCCAGTAAATAGCTACCAAGCTTGGACTAACATGTAGTTTCATTAGTTGTTATGTGCATATGCAAACAACTTTCCAGTTTTAGGCCTTGGTTTGGGGCTGTGCTTTGATGTTCAAAAATATCTTTCATACTATTTTCCTGCTTCTTTTTTTTTTTTTTTTTTTCTGGATACTGATATACATCTCAGATGGAAATTATGCTGTAGTTTAATTGTTTTAAAAATATAATTATGACAGTCAATTTGTTTTGACATTATCTGGATGCATAAAGACACTTCAGCTGAAGTCATTCAAGTCATTCAAGATCTTGAGAATCCCAATAACAGAAGAGTTACAAACAGTAGAACTAAATCTACCCTTGATTCATAAAACCATCAACATCTGTTTTTTTTCACTTGCTCTTTTCAGAGAAAAAGTCCTACTCATTAATAAGAATCTGTTTAACTATTCATTTTCAGATTTGATTTTCTCCAGCTGATTTGTACTTTAAATGCAATATAATTCCTTATGTTATCTTTGCCAGCAACTTAATTTCACCAGAATGGAATTCTCCTTGCCTGGAAGCAGGCTCCTTGTTATTAATTCTGTAACATGCAGGCAATAGAGGTCCTTTCCCTCATTGGATATTTGAAAGATCAACAGCTGAGAACCTGTGCAATTATGTGCACAAAAGTGATGCATCAAAGCAAGGCTCATTAGAATCTACAAATACGGCTAGTTTTGCTACCTATTATCCCAGCTATCATACACAGCAATTTATGAGCTTCCTTGTGTGCCAAAGTACCAGCTTGAAACCTTGCATGCAAGCATCAAGATCCTGGTAAATTACACTGAGAGCAATCAGATAACGTTGTTAATATGACTCACTTCAGTGCAATTTCTTTGCTCCTCCCTGTATGATTAATTACAACCAAATTGATGTTGCCATCAATGATAAATTTACAAGTTGAGATGCAGAGTAAATGAGTTAAGCAAAGCTGAGTTAGCATTGATCCTCATTTAAGAAACTTCACAAGGACTCACAATTCACTGCCAACCTTCACAGAATCACAGAATCACAGAATCATCAAGGTTGGAAAAGACCTAAAAGATCATCCAGTCCAACCATCACCAGTACTCCCCAGCTAAATCCTATCCCTCAACACAACATCCAAACGTCTCTTGAACACATCCATGTTCGGTGACTCCACCACCTCCTTGGGCAGTGCATTCCAATGCCTGACTACCCTTTCCGAGAAGTAATATTTCCTAATGTCCAGCCTGAATCTCCCCTGGCGCAGTTTGAAACCATTGCCTCTAGTTCTATCACTGTGTACACGAGAGAAAAGGCTGACCCCTAGCTCACCACAACCTCCCTTCAGGAAGTTATAGAGTGCTATAAGGTCTCCCCTGAGCCTCCGCTTCTCCAGGCTGAACAATCCCAGCTCCTTCAGCCGCTCCTCATAAGGCCTGTGCTCCAGGCCCCTCACCAGCTTTGTAGCCCTCCTCTGAACACGTTCCAGGGCCTCAATGTCTTTCTTGCAATGAGGGGCCCAAAACTGAACACAATACTCGAGGTGCAGCCTCACCAGTGCCGAGTACAGGGGGACAATTACCTCCCTATTCCTGCTAGTAACACTGTTTTTGATGCAAGCCAGGATGCCGTTAGCCTTCTTGGCCACCCGGGCACACTGTCGGCTCATGTTCAGCCGAGCATCAATCAACACCCCCAGGTCCATTTCCTCCACACAGTCCTCCAGCCACTGCGCCCCAAGCCTATAGCGCTGCCTGGGGTTGTTGTGGCCAAAGTGCAGGATTCGGCATTTGGTCTTGTTGAACCTCATCCCGTTGGCTTCAGCCCAGCTCTCCAGCCTGTCCAGATCCCTCTGCAGGGCCTCGCTACCCCCAGGCAGATCCACACTCCCAGCCAATTTGGTGTCGTCTGCGAACTTACTGAGGGTGCACTCAATGCCCTCATCCAAGTCATCAATAAAGATATTGAAGAGGACAGGCCCCAGTACCGACCCTTGGGGAACACCACTCGTGACCGGTCGCCAGCTGGATTTAACTCCATTCACCACCACTCTCTGAGCCCGGCCCTCCAGCCAGTTCCTTACCCATCCAACAATGTACCGGTCCAAGCCACGGGCTGCCAACTTGTGCAGGAGAATACCGTGGGAGACAGTGTCAAAGGCTTTGCTGAAGTCTAGGTAGACCACATCAACAGCCTTTCCCTCATCCAGCAGATGGGTCACTAGATCATAAAAGGAGATCAGGTTGGTCAAACAGGACCTGCCTTTCATGAACCCATGCTGGCTAGGCCTGATCCCCCAGCCATCCCGCACATGCCGCATGATCTCCCTCAAGACAATCTGTTCCATAACCTTCCCTGGAACCGAGGTCAGGCTAACAGGCCTGTAGTTCCCCGGATCCTCCTTACAACCTTTCTTGTAAATGGGAGTCACGTTGGCAAGCCTCCAGTCTTCCGGGACCTCACCAGTCAACAAGGAGCGCTGGTAGATGATGGAAAGCGGCTTGGCTATCACCCCCGCCAGTTCCCTCAGCACTCTCGGGTGCATGTCTCTTTCTAATATAAAAATAGTATACATGTGAAGACATACAGATTGAATTTAACAAAAAATGTCTTAGAATAACTAAATCTGAATCTCAAGCATGTACTACTGGGTACTCAGAAACCAAGATACAACATGTAGAAAATTTGAATATGGGCTTGTAGTATATTTGTATAGTAGTCCTTTCATCCCTGCATGTATTGTAGAGATAAAGAACTGCTTATGATTTCTAATCTTCTAATGCTAGCTTCTAAATCTTTGAAATTGGGTGTAATGTTGCTAAAAATATGCAAGCAATTGGGTAGTGTCAGATTAAATTTCTGGCAGATTAAAGCAGGGTGATGAGTTAGTGAAAAGCCAGCTGTGTTCAAGAACATCTGCATGATTTTAATAACAGAGCTGAAGAAAATGCAAGTATCAGGTATTATAGATTGCATAAAGAAGAGCTATTTGTGTGCTGGTCTTGAAATTCTTCCTGATAAAGTAGAACAATGATCAACAGAGTCCTTGAAATTTGAATCCTTGTTCCAAGCCTAAATCTGTGTATTGTGGCAAAGGCCTTATCAAAGTCAACAGATGTCCTCAGTGACTCTTCCCTTGTTCATGGATGCAGTGACACCACCATAAGAGGCTAGTAGGTTGGTCCAGCAGGATTTGCTACTGGTGAGGCCATGCTGGTTCTCCCGTATCACCTCTCCATCTTCCACATGCCTTAGCATAGATTCCAGGAGAATCTGTTCCATTATCTTTCCTGGCACAGAAGTTACAGGTAATTCCTTTTACCCTTCTTAAAACTGTGTGTTATATTGCCTTTTTTTTCCAGAAATACTTCTTTGTTTTCCAGTACCTAATGCTCTCAATGCACAGAATATGGTTCTCTCTCATAGACTATAGGCAACTTTATTGTTTTCCTTATAAAGCTATTTAAATTCTCATGTTTGAACTTGGTATATATTGACATACATACTTCTGGTATACATGATCCCATGGTCTCCCTACTTTGTGAATCTGAAGTGGTTTTCACATGAATATATGGAGTTATCTGTATACACTGTGCAGTAGCATCTTTAGGACTGTAGCAATAGGAGGAGAAGGATTCTGAGATCTGTGCTAGCATCAGACACAAGACAGTTCCTTTTGAAATAAACTAAAATTTGTGATTTATTTACTACAGTAATGTACTAATGTCCATCTTATGCAAGAGAAACATCATCACACGTGGTTTCCAGTTAATGTTACTTGAGGACACCTTAGAAAAAACTAAAGATTAGGTCCACAGCATACATTCTTTTATGGGCAGTCAAGATTGAGATAAAGAACTTTCATTTTCATATCATCTCTGCCAGAATCACAGCTCTGGTTGTTGTTGAAAGGCTTCCCTGGAGTCTGCCATTACTATGTTGAGATTACTGTAACCTGTGTTGCTAACATGGGCTTTCAGTCCAGAATCCCATCAGTTTTGCACCTTTCAAAGGTTTTAAATCTCATGTAAATTAAACCCAATTCATAATACTTCTCCTGATATACATAAAAAATGCAGACAGAAAAGAATGAACAGCTCTTCAGGATTTAGGTAGAACTAATGAGTGCTTATTTTTTGGAGGAGCTCAGCAAAGTTGAGGATCTTTTAGAGTTATGCCAATGATTCATTTTTCTCTTTTCTTGTCTAAAATGCAGCAGCATGACACATCTTTATTTTAGTAATCACAAAAGAACAGAAACAATTCTTTAAAACAATCATGTAAACAATATACAGAGCTCAGAGATGTGAGTATTCTTATTTTCATGTATTTATGGTGCATAATGCATTAATTCTTCTCAGAGGACAAAGTTTCTTGGCTTGAATATTAACCTTGAGAGAAAACGCAAAGTATGGCATTTTGCTCTTCCTCTCAGAGGAAAATTGTGTATTCATAATGTCAGCAGCTTGCTACCTTCTTGTGTGGTTTTCTGATAATAATCCAATGATATGGTTATTTTAAAGAGCACAAAATCATGACTGTTAAGCAGGTGTTGCTGACCCCTTTTGATGAACAGCAGTGCTCTAATCCTGCTACTTATGTTTGCAAAGTTATTCTTTCATATCAAAACAATCAGGCTATTCCATTAGATAGAAAGTCCTTCCGAGGGCCTTCTATCGTAACATTAATGTTAATAAGGATTCTTTTGCTTGTTTGCTTGTATTTTGATTGGTGTTGATGTTCTTTGATTGTTTTTTTTGTGTGTGTGTTGTATTTATTTATTTTCTTATTTATTTATTTCCTGGCAGATAATTTATACCGTTGAAATAATCTAATGAGAATTCTATAAAATGGTTACCAGAAACAGAATTGAAAAAAAAAAAAAATAGGATGCCTTGACATACACAATTAGCTTAGTTTATTATTATTTCAATTTATTACCAGTGAGTGTTTGCTCACACTGAGATACTGTAATCTGCATGTTACAAGGATGTTATATTTATGTGATAAAAGTTTTAATATAATCAAAATAAATTTTGAAGTATTAATTAAACTGCTAGCACATTTATATTCCAAGAACTATCAGATGTGATGCAACTACAATATTTTTGTCTAAAATATGCCACAACATCCTGTTTTTCTCAAGTGAGGAATGTATTTTTTACCTCATACTATGAAGACCAGAGCATAGTGCAAAATGAATTTGAAACAAAAGCTCCATGCTGTTGTGGTTTAACTCTGCAAGCTGCTAAGCACCACAAAGCCTTTCACTCTCTCCTCCTGCTCCCAGTGGGATAGGGGAGAGAACTGGAAAAAAAAGGTGGAACTCATAGATTGACATAAAAACTAAAAAAGCTGAGAGAACCGAAAAACTGACTCTGTGCAATGCTGCTCAGCAATAAATAAAACATCGGTGCATTGTCAACATCATTTTTTCTCCAAAAGACAAAATGTTGTGTCATACCAGACACTGTGATGAAAATCATTTCTGCCTCTTAAACAGGGACAAAAGCAAATAGCCAGCTTCTCTGAAACTCTGATGTTTGGTTGGAAAGTTGGAATCTTTTTATTATAAAGTTTTAAACAAGGAGATTAAACAAATCTCCCAGAGACACTCTTGTATTTCTCAGTGAAGGCTTTCCTGTCAGGTTCAATACTAGTTCAAGTGAAATTTCAAGTGAAATTCTTGCAGTGCTTTACTCTTCTTTTTACTGTGGTTCGGCTCCAAGCAAAAACCTGTTCACTGGCCCTAACTGTGAGGTTGTGCATAACATAAGGAAAGTATAACAGTGAATGCATGGATATTGAGTAATGTAACAAGATATGTGGTATGGAGTGCTGTGGTGAAACACAACCCTTCAGGCTTCAGAGAACTAAAGGTGTTTTACTTGCATATTGGACCACATGATATTGAGATTTTTTGCATTCTGATGGCTAGCATAGGAATTATTTTTAAATAACATGTAATTGTCATCATGCTTGCATGTAGTTTATGTCCCATTATCTACATTCTGTACTTTCTGGAGAAATACAAAGATGTAATTTTATAATTAACTTCCCCCATCATGATTGATCTTATTTCTGTGATTGTTGTTTTTTAATCGTGACCTCCACCAGCAGTCTTGATTTCATGTTTAAAATACTAATATGAAAGAGGCAGGGAGTGTTTTCCAGATTATTTGTGCAGAAATAATCAGATTTCACCATCCCTGCTGAGTTGGTTATATCTGACATTTAAGTCATCACTGAAGCTAATGAACCTTATAATTTATTAGGTTAGTTAACTGTATTAGGAGGTTTTTGAGGTATTATTCCTACTGACCCAGTTTTATTATTTTTTCTCGGATAAATAGGTGTAAATTCTTTTCAGACCCTGGGCAACTGAAGTTTGCATTTGTCAGTCTAGATTACTCAATAAGCTTTGCCAGTCAGAGTGGCAAGTGTTAGTTCACCCATTGCATACCAAGAAAAAATGAAAGAAGAGGGACTTTGGGGCCAGAAATTGCCTACCTATGGAATTAACGAAGGTTTTCTATGAAAATTTTGTACATTTATCTCTGCCAGAAGAGAAAGAAAAAAAAAAAAAAAAAAAGTATTTTCAAGTTATTTGAGTCACTCTCTGTAAACTTATCATCTTCCTAATTTCACTTCAAAAGTGGCTTCAAAAGTAATCAGACAAATCTATGATAGAAAATCCCAGTAAAGGCCAGATCACACAGACCAGGCTCTGGAAAGCTCTTGAGCCAAGAACTGCCAGAATAAGGGACAAAGCCAGAGGGAGGGGGGCTCTTGTTCTCATTTTTTCAGTCTTGCTGGCTGCTGTGACTGGAAGACATGAAGGACATACAGAGGAAGATCTGAAGTCTAATGCTGTACACCTACTTTTATACTGTTGCATGTTTCATTATTTGCTTTCTCTATGAAGTGTTTATTTTCCCATATTCAGAATTAGCAAATCTTCAGTTTAGTTCAGTTCAGTTCAAGGGGTAAATCTAGCTCTGGAAAGCAACTGCTTGAATATTCCCTGTTAACACAAATGCTCCTTTACGAGCCCTGACAGAGATACAACATACTGTAGTATTTCTTGTATCTGTGTGGGGAGTTTTGGGCACCGCATCTGCATGAGCACGGGCAAAAATTTGAAACTAGGAGAGGCTAACCTGCAGCTTTAATATAAACCAAAGTGATCATCATTCTTATCTCTTCGGTAGCAGAAGCAGGCCATCAGGTGTCAGGTGTACATCATATCATTGTACTTGCGCAGATGAAATTAAACTCGTCTTTCTTTTGTGTGAAAGGGTACCTTTTTGTGGGGCATGAAGGGACTAACCTGAGCCTATGGAGGAGAAATGAAAACTTTTTTCCTTGTTATTTGCATTGCCTCAGCTAAGGATATCTCAGGAATTCCCAGCCATTGAACAAAGTGTTCTTTAGATTCCTAGCCAGCACCACTGAAAATGCCAGAAAACGGGGTTACAGGAAAGGGAGTATAACACAGTGACAAAGTAGAAAACATGAAAGAAAACAAGATCTGAAGGTTCAGTAATTTGTTTTAAAGTGTTCTAATCTAATGAATCCTAATTTATTGAAAGAGGAAAAAAACAGATGCTTTTAAACATTATACTGTGGAAGAAGACCGGCAGAAACATATTGGCAAAAGAAAAAAAAGGATATTTCCCCTGATCCCTCAGATCACCGTCACTATGCTAACGTAATCTCAGCAGCTGACTGAGCTGTAGATACTCCAGAACTGGTTATGTGGCATCTTGACAGTCTTTGGCAGCCTCTTCAGTGAATGTGATCCAGCTAAGCCTGGCAAATGGAGCTGACATGCAATTTCACACACAACAAAGAGTGCAGGCTGTGTGCATATTTTCTTTCCTAGGAAAATGATTTTATGGTTGTGCATGCTTTTCTATATGTGGTGAGCAATAAGAACATAACAATATGTAGGCATTTGTCATCATCCTGAAGTTGTTGCTGCATCGTCTGCTGTGTGCTTTTTTTATGTGATAATATTTAAATCTAATTGCAGCAACTAAAGATTGCAGAAGGACAAAAGAATGTATTTTAACTATGAATGCAGAGGAGCAAAACGGAATGAAAGAAAAAGAGACCATATGTGTAGTATATTTGTTGTTACAGCTTGCACTGATTAAAACTGTGTTTGTCGTATTATACATCATTGTACTGTAGTTGTAGTAAATGTTCCTTGTAATGCATTTTCAAGTACAAAAATTGATTCAGAAAAGAGCATTTAGGAAGCTAATTCTATTGAAAGCAATGAAGTGTTGACACATTGCCTGATGGGGATTTGTCTAAGGAGGCATATTTTAGGTTATAAAAATACAGTCCTTAAGGCAAAAATCAGTGACTGCTTGGTATAGTGACTGAGAGAACACTGCAACAGTATGTTCAGCAAGAAACCCTTCATTAATCCTTTCCTGTAATTCGACCCTATTCACTTTCTCCCTTGCCTGACTCAATAGAATTTAAAACCTGCTGTCAGCACAGTAACTAAACCAGAATCCATTCATTACTCAGTCAAGGCATTTGAAATGTTTTCTGATTTGTCCATGAATGGGAACACAGCATAAATCTGGACTGAGGAGAGCTTTTTTCCCTTTGTCAGTTTAATTGCTTCTGTGTGATGTGTTCAAGTGTAAGGAATCGTCAGGGGTTTTGACACCTTCACCTTTTTGAATGACCACAGCATTTCCCTGCACCTAGCCTCCCAGAAAACCAGAATATTTGCAGTGGAGGGGAGATATGAATTAATTATTAAAGCCACTGGCATTCCTGGCAAGTTTGTAGTGCCTGAAGCCACTTCTAGAGTTAAACAAAAAATCAGATATCCTCCTGCACCCTAGAAAGCCTCCAATGCAAGAGAATCTAATGACTGCAGCAGGACAATGAATTCAGTAACTTAGCTGTTGCCAGGCTGCAGCTTCGTAAGACTTATGTTGAATTGGGAAGAAAAAAAAAAAAAGAAGGAAAAAAAAAAAAAAAAAACAGGTTCACAGTCCCTAGGTAACTATTTCCTCAGAGAATGGTCTCTCTAAACTTGATAAAGACCAGTGCATTTGCAAGGAGGATGCCTCCTGGATGCTCACAGAAATGTCTGTTTCAGTCATTTGGTTGACATGCTAGTGCTGTTTGTTGCTGATCTTTGAGAAAGGCAGTGGGAGATGTGGGTGTCTATGATGAAGCCAAAACAATTGCTTGTTTGGCAGGTTTTTATGTGTATTCCATATTGTGATTAGACACCTTTGTTAATTGTTTGGGGCTCTTGTTTGTTGCTTTGCCAGCAGTGACTGGTGAGGAAAGGGGCATAAAGTCACCATTTTTATATTCAGCTAGATGTTCAGCTCGCTGAAACCTTTCCCTTCTCCTTCTTCTCCATGCCTTTCTTCACCCACAACATTTTCTAGCTGTTTTACAATAGCTGTTACCCTGAAATTCCATCTCCACACTATAAGCTTTGAAACCAATGGCACAGCCCCACACATCCCCCACGCTGACCTCATCTGCCATACAGAGATTGTCCCACACCAATTGCTCACACAAACTGCACAGCGCCTATGGATCACCAAGAACAGCTAACAGATACAGTGCTGCCGGAGGGCAAAATAAATCATGACAGTAAGCACTGCCTTTGTCACTGAGGCAGATAGTGCCATGTCACAGCACCTCACCTGCTGTGCACGCAGGGCTGCAGGAATGCCTCTCCCTGCTGAGCATGGGGTCCAAGCACCCCTTTTATAAGCCCACTCTGGCAACTGGGGAAGAGATTTCTGATGAATCTGTCCAGCTAAAGCCTTCCTAGCTTCTAGTGTGAAAAAGGTATTGTTTCTGTTAATTATTACTGTCAAGCCTCACGCTGAGGAGTTTCTGTGCTACAGTTTAGAGGTTTGTGCTGATCCAGTTGACCTGCTTGGATAGCTCGGATCAATTTGACCCGCTACTGCAGTTGTTCTCCTTTGATCTGGAGCAGTTTGTAATTTGACCTATTTAGATGACTTTCTTATAATAGCCCTAGCAAAACAAAACCAAATCAACTCCATTTATCTTAATGGACTTTTTTTCAAACATGAGGCCTTGCCAATCTTTTGTACAGAAGAAAAAGGATCTGTGTATCTGATGGGCTTTGAAATACCATCTGGTGTTTAATGTTATTGTGCTCTGTTCTCATAGTGCTACGCTGAATCATATCTTAAAAGTTCAACAAGCATTCACTCATGGCCACCATTCAATACAATTGTGTCACTATCAAAGATTCAGGTTTACCAAATGCAGCCTGCAAACAAAGCAAATTTTACAGACACTTCTCCCTGAGGCTCCACTAGCTGTGAGAAGCCTTCGTGTGTGAAGTCTGTTTGTCTTACATCTCTAGCTGCCGTCTGGATGCACAGTAATCCTGTTTAACCTTTAGAATTATTCTTTGAGATATAATCATTGTGCTACAAGGACAGGAAAGGTTTTTACAAGAGATGTGTAAATCTCCTAAAAGGCTGAGCTTTTGAGGTGGAGTCTACATAGACAAGATTTACAAACACCCTGTCCCCTTCCCCTTGAAAAAACTTTTCTTTCTTTTTCAGTATTTCACTATTTATGTTGCTGAAAATAAGAAATACAAGTGTGTTTTGTCTTCTAGATGAAGAAGTTTGTGTTACACACAGAAAATAGGAAGATGGCTCTCCCCACAAAGATGAGACTATATACCAACAGGTGATCTATATATGATAGACAACATATGTATCTTTAAATACTGTTCTCTGCTGCTTCTCTTTTTTATTTTTATTGAAGCAGTCTCTAGATGAAATCTTGGCTTCCTTGAATCCCATGGCACAGCGCCCAGTGACTTCAATAGGGTTAGGATTTTGCCTTCTGTGTATTTAGTTTTCCACTCAGTTTACTCTGAACTCCATTTTTATTTGCATTTTCTTTTCTGTGCCTTGTGTCTGCTTCTTTCATACTTTCCTCCCCTACCCCCATCTTTACCAAAGCATGACATGAACCATAGAACTTCTGAGACAAACTTTAGCGCTCCATCTCACAGCAGTTATTTCACAAGCCAAAATTCCCTAATTCCAAGCCCTACTTTTTTATACAAATGTGTACGCATTCTATTGCAGTACACACAGTCACCTTCTACCATTATTTTTTCATGTAAATCGACTTAGGTGTGTACTTACAGCCTTTTCTTTACAACACGTACTAGCAACACACAGAATTTTCTTTAATATTTTGTTAAATAACAGGCTTGCAAAAGTGAATGCTCCTTTCTGCAAATAATCAGCAATTAACCTTTTAAAAGTACTTTAATTCTCAATCTTGTGTTTTGAGCTTTCAGAAAAAACAAACAAAAAAGGAAAAAAGAAAAAAAGAAAAAAAGAAAAACCAAGTTGGCATCTTGGCACTTTTATTTAATACCGTTTGGAATGCTTTTGTGTGAGCCACAACTGTGGAGTTTTGTTGTTGTTGTTGTTTTTGGTGTTGTTGGTTGTTGTTTTTTTTTTTTAACAATATTCATGAGCTATTTTCCCTGAAATGCAATTTTGCTTTTATACCTCAGCAAACAGCTCTGTTTGAATAAATGATCCATCATTGAATCATTGTGTATACAGAGAGAAGATCTGCCTTTGATTGTTGTTTTAATAAACTGGAAGTCTGCCAGTACTCTCTGGGAAGAGGAAGGGAGCATTAATGATAGCACCATCAAGCTTGTCCTTGTTTGGTGTTACACTAAATTTAACCCCCACTAACCATTTCTCTTCACACTGAAATGGCTATTCAGGCTAGTCTAAAAGCACAGAGCATAACTGCTGTGTTCTGGAAGCAAGAAACTTTTTCAGGTGCCAAATGTGGCACATTTAAAATTTTTCTTGCAGCACATAGAGAAACATGATTAATGAGTTTGTTATCTATCAAAAAGCTTCTCTCATGCTGCCTGGTGTGGGCAGGATTTATGGTAAAGAAAAACCTGCCATCCGTTCATACTATCTAAATCTATCAACTCCACACATTCATGCAAATAATGTTAAATGACATATTTGTAGCTATCAGGAGATAAAAAAGGGAATAAGATTCTCAACTGACAAAACAAAGTACTTAAAAAAAAAAAAAAAGGCTTGAAATTATTTCCATCCAGCTTCTTGAATGCTCTCTGGCTAGCGTCAATTCCTTATTAAAACTAAAATAAGAAACTGCCAGTGATCAAGTGATTTTGTTAGTAATGCTCAGTGATTTTCTTAAAAGTCTAATTCTGTAGTTCTCTGGAAGTCATTTGTAATATATCTGCTAAGGGTCATAAATGTTAATACAGAGAACTCATAATTGCTGTGCTTTGTTCTCTAGCTCTTAAGCTTTGATAGAGACACCCGCCTGCACCTTGCATAAAGCATGCTTTCCTCCATCTGTTGGGCAGGGAATTCTCTGTACGAGTGCAGCAAACGCAGGAAGAGTAAAGGAGCTACTCCTCCCACCCCTCCTCCTGTTACCTTGTGAATGCTCTCTCTCATGCATTTACATTTTCTAATCAATGTATACAATGTCTTTCAATCTCAGAACGCTTCTTAGGGATTGCAAACATGCTAGTTTCTGCAATGTGATATACCTGATATTGTAGTGATTGCCTGAAAAGAGGGGCCTGCTTTGTTTCTCCCCACCATGTAGGGAGGCAATCTGTTATATTCCTTCTTTTTCACAATTAAATTAATCTTTCAGTTTTGGAGATATAGGCAATAAGCCTAATAAGAGAATTTTGAATTTGCTAATATATTGTATTATGCTGCACACAAAAGATTTCTGAGAGATAAGAACTTTTTTTTTTCTTTTTTTACAAGACAGTGTATATTTCAATTTTTTGCCATTCAATTTCCCCCTCATGTAGAAAGCTGGCTGCATATCAAGCTCTAACCTTGGGTATGCTAATGAGAGCAACAGCAGTAACTTGATAAATGCGTGTCTCTTTTTCCCCTTTTCCATGTTTGCTCACAGCATTGCTAAGCTATCCAACAACACCCAGGAAAAGTTCATTACTGAATTGACAGCTTGAATTTTTCTTGTACCAAGCACAAACACAAGGAACAGCTCCCTCAGGAAGACAATAGTGTGTTTATTCTTTTCCCAACATTATTCAGTGTAATCAGATTTAGGCAAATTTTGCTATTGGACTTAATTCCAACCACCCGGGAGTATAGATGCCACAGCCATTATTAAAGTCACATAAGTTCTATCTTTAGAGATACTTGGTATTGGAGATTAGAGTGACAACCAGAAACTCATCAGCTGACAATGACTTATTTTTTAAGCTGTTCATTTAATTCAGTAGAATTGACAAATACCATTGATTTGTTTAGTTTTAAGAAATCCACAAGATTTGTGGAGGGTTTTGGAACCAACTTTGTAACTTGTATTAAGATTAACTATGCATGGGCTCTTCCGGATTTGCAATTCATACACAGGAACTGCTAATGATTCTCAAAATCAGATTAACCAAGGGTCATCTTCAGGAATTCTTGAAGGGAAGGTGGTTAATTTTTTAAGAAAAAAAAATCTTAAATATACTTTGGCATATTTGTTTGCAGAAATGTGTGAACACATAAACATCGCAACAAAATGATAAAATGCAAGGAACTGGTCAAGAACAAGAGAAAAAAAGGGAATCCTAAAATCATTTCTTGTACCTTTCAAACTTGGCCATTCCATGACCTTGAACAAATTTCAGAAATGAAAATTTAACTCCAGTAACAAAAATTTTACTTTCAACTCACTTGTAATTTAGTTGGTCAGGCTTGATGCTTTAAATGCCTTAATAGGTAAAACTGTCTAAATAGTTTGGCCGCTTCCTTAAATGTCTAATAAAACAGGGGAAATTATAGTTTTACTTGTTTTCTAAGATGGAAAGCAGAAAAGTTCTCAGAGATGAATTATATTATGATAGCAGTATTTTTATTAAAGCAGATTTACATGCTGTTGTCATTTCCTCCCATGTCCTGCTGATAGCAATTACATTCCCTTCTGACATTCCCCCTCCTCCTCTCTCAGTCATTATCAAATGTCTCCATCTTGTTTAAACAACATGGTACTTAGTTTTTGTTTGATGTTGGGAATGTCAGGTTGCTGAAATTACAACCAGGATTATATGAGAGTGTGTATGGATATGTATTCAAAATCTTTAACTGAGGAATTATTCACCTACGTAACTGAGGTACAGTCAATTATGGCAAAAGTTTTGCTTCAGAGTAATAGTGATAGTGATCGATCCAATATACTAGAAATGATGCATATTTCTAATGCTGTCTTGTTAAGATAATATGCTATCTAAAATATGTGTTTTTTTTTCCATATCTAGATCTCATAGCCTAATTTAAATAACATATTACATTGTGCTTGTAGCAGGTAGCTATGTGCATGAAGATAAGGAAATGCCTGGATATCTCTGAGCACCATGGAGTGTTTGATAGCTGCTCTGCAGAGTGAAGTGTTGTTTGACCTCCATTGTCCCTCATGTGAGACTGCGCAGATTGTCATGTGAAAGGGAATGCAAGTCTGCCTCTAAGCAAAGCTGTCATTCCAGGACCTTGAAGCTGCAAAGCGCCAGGAATTGATCAGTGGAGCAGGGGAGTACAGTCCCCTTCTAAACCCCTTTTCTCCAACAAATCTCCTTCATCTTAAACAACCGTTTGAGCTGTTCATGACATACGATCAACTGTCATATGATTCCTGAGATGAGAAGTTGAATACTACAGAGGGCTGGATACAAACAGAAAAAAAATTATACAACCTGATCAGTAGAGCCAGGGGTTTTCCTTCTAACAGAGAAAATGCCTGATTTACACAGCAGAAACTAAGGTGACTTTACAGTCACACATTAGTTAAAACCCAGATTCTATTTTACATGATTTTTCATATTTCAGTGTTCTATTTTTAAACAGTCTCCATTATCGGTTAAAAGCAAACAAGTAAGAAAACAGAGCACAGTTCAAAACAGGTTTTGTGGAGTTTTTTGGTTTGCAGGGTTCACGAGATACAAAGGAAGCTCAGGGAAAAATTAAAACTATTCTTCAAAAGCCTTCAAGCTTGATGTATGCACAAAGAAAACATTTCCTGCCAAAGAGGAACAGGGAAAAGGTGCACTAATGTGTTTTTTATACTCTTCCCCAAATACTCTGATACACAGGAAAGACCATGACATTGGCTAGCTCTCACAGAGCTGTGCTTTGCTGTTGTCATTTAGCCTCATAAAATAAGTGGTGCATACCTATTCATCAGCCTGTTCATAAATTCTCTGATGCTGCATATGCAGGGGTGTCACTTACAAGAGAAAAACAGAAATGTTTTCCTCCCTCATGCTTTGCTTACTGCTCCCACTGGCTATCTTTAAAGAAACCAAATAGAACATCTTCTCTCTACTGCTTAGTTGCTTATTTTCAGTTGCCTGCTTCTCTGCATGCTAATATTCAAACCCCCCAAACTGAGTGATTTTCTGCTGGCTGCTTACAGTGGTGGATAATGCCCCTAGAAGATTTTACTTCTGACAGTGACCAAGGGTATAACAGAGCTGATGTAAACATTACCAATGTAAATAGACACAGATGTATCTGGGTTCAGAGTAGACTGAATTTTTCTGATGAACTCATAAGGTAGGCATAATCATAGTTGTGTTCTGAGTCTGATTCTCGTGGGAGAAAATGTGAAGGAACAGGGAGGTTTGGGATGATTAGAGAAATATCTGCTTGGTCTCAGAAGTTGTCTAGACTTGTGTGGCTTCTTTTGTTTTCTATTTTTCATCACTAAGATAGAATTTTATCCATGATGAACCTTTGTTGGAATAATTTGTTCATACATTTTCTTCATCACTGTTTTAGAATATTTCAGCCATTCTTCTAGATGGATCAGGGTTACTATAACGTGGAAGTTGCAAAATAAAATGGAGCAAGACATTTCAAAAATACTGTAATACTGCTGTTGAATCTTCGCTTCCCAATTCTATCCTCTTGATATATTTTTAGTTACTTGCTGACAATTTAGCGAGATTTGGACAGGTGTGTGGAACGTGAAATATGAAACATTTATCTTCATAACTCCCAGAAATCCTTCTTAAAAGAATATGAGATAACATGTGAAGCCCGGTTGTGGTTTGGTAACTAGAGTGAGCTCTTTTTGAGAACATTTCTCCACTCTGTATAGTCTACGGCAGCAGATATTCAGCAAGTCACTAAATCTTACTTACTGGCTGAGAAGTCACTAAGCTGATATTAGAAAAGAGAAAGGCCTTTCAGAAAGAGCTTAGTGTCATGTCCTCCTTCAAATAAAGGGGGGCCAAGGTGGGGTGTTCTTCAATCCTGCTGGTGAGGAGAATCAATATGAGGAGGGAAGGAGGGCATTAATAATACAAGCTAATAATTGGATGAAGAACTGGGGTTAGTGACAGAATTTTACACTCTGTGGCCATGGGAATCTGTTTTCAGATCAGCATCTACCTGGGAAAGATGGGATGTGCATCAGTAGACATAGCTATCTTTGTCAGGGGGGCGGCTGACCTGTTAAGGAGAGCATTAAAGTAGAAATGACATGAGAGGGAGAGAGTCGCCATCATCCCTGTGAGGGAGTGATTGACAAGGTCGACAAGCTGAGGGCCTGGAGTGATGTGATAGGCAGGGATCACAAAATCAACAAAACAGGGCTTAAGCAGAGTCACTGCCAGGATTTGCATTAAGAAAGACATGCCTACAAGGCACCATTATTTCAAGAAAAACAGGCTCAGAGAAATCAACATGCTGAAGTGCTCCATGAAATGTGTGTATGCTAATACATGTAGCATAGGAAATAAAAATAATTAATTAGAGAACTATGTACTATTCGAGGACTTTATTGGGATCACAGAGTCAGAATGGAATGGTTCCTGTGGCTAGACTGTTGTTACTGAGAAAAGATACAGGCTGCTTAGGAAGGGCAGTCTGGGAAAATGAGAAGGACATGTTGTTCTTTGTGTGATAGAGCATCTAGAATGAATGGAGCTCTCTCTGGGGATGTCTGAGGAGTCAATCTAGAGTTTATGAGCTAGAATTAAAGAGAAGACAGGTAAAGGTGACATTGTAATGAGTGTGTTCTATGAGCCATCAGACCAAGAACAAGTGAATGAAAGTATTTGCAGACTGAGAAGAGCAGCCTCACTTTCACAGGTCCTGGTGCTCATAGGATGTTCAACTGTTCTAAATATCTACTGTGGGAAAAACAAAGTAATGCATAAGCAATCTAGGAGAATCCCGGAATACATCAATAACAACTTCCAGACTCAACAGATAGTAAGGAAGGATGCTGTGCTGGGCCTCATACTAACCAAAAAGAAGGGGTCCATTGTGGGTGTGAAGGTCAATGACTGTCTTGGCTGCAGTAATCATGAACTGCAATTCAGTGGACCTGAACCTACACAATCCTGAGAGGAGAGAAGGCAAAAAGCAAGATTGCAATGGTTTAACGCAGTAGGAGTATAAGCACCACACAGCTTTTCTCCCACTCCCCCTTTGAGTGGGGAAAAAAAAACTAGAACTCATGGGTTGAGATAAAAGCTATTTACTAAGAAAAGGGAAATGGAAACAAAAATGAAATTATACCTACACATATAGTTATCATTGCACTATATATATATATATCCACAATGCAATTATTTTCCACCTGCTGATCAATGCCCAGCTAACAATACAACTGTTTGCTGACCAATGCCCCTCTAGCAACACAGTGTTTCACCACCTGCTGACCAGTGTCCAGCCACTCCTCAAATAGCAGCCACCCTCGAGCCAATAAGCCCATGACTAATTCAGGCCAGCTGTCCTGGTTCTGCCCTTCCCCCTCTGCCAACACATCATTATGGCAGCCACCTTCCTGGTACTGAGTGCATACCCACTGCTCAGAAGCAGCCAAAACATCAGTGTGCTATAAAAACTGTGTAAACTGAAAGCAGGACACAATACTACACTTCAAGAGAATATGCTGACCTCTACAAATATCTGCTTGGAAAAGTTTAGTGTGATAAGGCCTTGGAGAGAAGAGGAACCCAAGAAATCTGCTTAATGTTGAGGACTGCCTCTTCTAAGCTCAAGAGTGGCCCACCCCAATGAGCAGGCAGTCAAGCAAGAATACTGGGAGGTCTGCATGGATGAACAAGTAGCTCCTGGAAAAACCCAAGCAGATAAGGATGAAATCTGGGGTCACAACAACTTAGGAAATACTGGAACAAGGAAGTTGTACCGTTGCTGAAAGAGGATAGAATATTAAAGAAATCTGGACATGCAAAGGTCTGTGGGCCCAGATGGGATGCATTTGTGAGTGCTGAGGGAGTTGGCAGAGAGAACATCCTCAATAATTCCTGGTTAGTCATGGTAACTGGAAGAAGTGCCCAAAGACTATAGGTAAGAAAATATCAAGAAGAGCAAAATGGAGTAACTGGGAAACTAGAGGCTAGTCAGCCTCCCCTTGATTCTTGATTCCTCATGTTGCCTTTTATGATTGTGTAACTGTTTCAGTGGACATGGAAAAAGCCACTGATATAATCTGACTGAACTTCAGTAAGACCTTTAACACGTTCTCCCCAGTAGCTTTCTTCTCCAAATTGCAAAGATAAGGATTTTATGGGTGGACTGTTTGATAGACAAGGAAGTGGATATGAGACCATGCCCAGAGAGTTGTGGTCAGTGGCTCAATGTCTGGATAGTGTCTGGATACACGCTGACTTGTACTCCTCAGGATTCAATACTGGGACCAGTGATTTTTAATATCTTTATCAATGGCATAAACAGTGGGATCAAGCACATCCTCAGCATGTTTACAGATGACACTAGCCTGTGTGGTTTGGTTGACACACTTACAGGACAGGATGCCATTCACAGTGACCTTGACAGTCTTGAGTAGGGAGAACCTCAGGAGAACAGGAGAACTCTTGTGGTTCAACAAATTCAAGTGCAAGGTCTTGCAGCTAGGTCACAGCAACATCCACTGATCATACAAGCTGGGGGAAGTAAAAATAGAGTCCTACTGTAAAGGGCTTGGTGTTACTGGTGGATGGGAAGCTGGACATGGTGCATGTCCAGAAGCATGCCCACACAGCCCAGAAAGCCAACTGTGTCTTGAGCTGCAGCAAAAGGAGGTCAAGGGAGCTGATCCTTCCCCTCTAACCTGCCTTTGTGAGGTGAGATCTCACCTGGAGTACTGTGTCCAGATATGCAGTTATCAGTACAGAAGAGAGGTGAACCTGTTAGAGTGCTCCCAAAGGAGGGCCACAAAAATGATCCAAGGGATGGAACACCTTACCTATGAAGACATCCTGAGATAGCTGGAGATATTTCACCTGAAAAAGAGAAGGCTCCAGAGAGACCTGATAGCAACTTTAAAATATTTGAATGGAGGCTATAGGAAAGAAGGGAACAGACTTATTAGCATGGTCTGTTGTGACAGAAAAATGGAAAATGATTTCAAAATAAAGGAGAGAAGATTTAGATTGGATATAAGGAAGAAGCTTTTTTATAACAAGAGTGGTGAAGCAATGGAACTGATTGCCTGGAGAGGTGGTGGATGCCCCATCCTTTGAGATATTCAGTGTCAGGCTGGACAAGGCTCTGAACAAGCTGCAGATGTCCCTGTTCATTGCAGAGGATTGCAAATGATTCTGTGATTGATTCCTAGGAAGGTGATGGAACAGCTAAATCAGGAAACCATTTCCAGGTATACAAAGAGCAAGCTAATCATCAGGAGTAGTCAGCATAGATTCAGAAGGGGAAAATCATGCTTGACTAGCTTTAATTCTGTGATGAAATGGCAGGCATGGTAGATGAGAGGATAGCAGTGAAAGTTGTCTTCCTGCACTTCAGTGAGGCTTCCAACACATGCTTATACAGAAGCTGTTGAAAGATGGATTGGACAAACAGACAGTGAGGTGTACTGAAAATCCGTTGAACCAGATGTCCAGAGAATGATGATCAGTGGCACAAAACCTGCCTGGAGGCAGACAACTAGCACTGTACTCTAAGGGAATCCTACGTCCCATCCTATTTAATATCATCGTTAATGATCTGGATGATGGGGCAGGAACTTTTCTCCTATGAGAGGGGTCTGATAGAACTGGGACTGCTCAGCCTGGAGAAAAGAAGGCTTGGAAGGGATATTGTCAATCAGGGAGGGAGGGTACGAAGAGGACAGAGACCTGCTCTTCTCAGTGGTGCCAAGTGTCAAGACAAGAGGCAGTGGGCAAAAACTGGAGTGTAAGAGGTTCCCTCTGAACATCAGGAAACAGTTGTTTCATTGTGCAGATGACTGAGCACTAGTCTCCATTCTTGGAAGACTTCATAAGTTGTCTGGACATGATTCTGGGCAAGTGACTCTTAAGTGACCCTGCCTGAAAAAGGAGATCAACCAGATAACATCCAGAGATCCCTACCAGTATTAACAATTCCGTGACTGTGTGATTCTAGCAGTACGACAGACACAAATATTATAGATACCTCAACTGCTATTTAGTGACACAAATTTAATAGAAATAGATAGCTGTAGCATCATATGTACAAGAGATAGGTGGTTGTGATTTTGCAAGCACACATGGTACTTGTGGTTTATATGTATATTTCTGGAAAGCAGCAATCACATGGTCTAACATGATTTGATAAAGATTTTTTCCATTTATGGCTTGGTATTCAAACTGATCTATTTTGAAACTCAATATTAATATGTAAGATATTTTAAATAATTGATAATATCCTTAAATAATTAATCCTTGGAAATATAGTTTTTCACAGAGAGCGTGCATCTATTTACATTCCATAGTGCTTGAGGAAAGACGATAGTTGCCTTTGAATAACTAAAATAATTATCTGTGACTTACTGGAAGTTCCACTGAAACTAAAGGCATTAAAATGTGTCCCCCACTGACTTGGTGTTAATGAATATCATGGAGCACCACTGTCCCAGGGAGTTGAAAAATGTATTCTAGGGCATAGGCACTACAAGTACACCTCTCCTTTTCTTCCACTGGAGCAGAGCAATCGGCAATTAGGGACACTGCTCGAAAAATGGGAGCCTCACCTTGTTCCTACTTCTCTTCAATTTGGAAATTCTTCTTGTTTGTATATATCTTCTTTAATCTTTAGGTGCTGAAAGTCTGGCTGATGAGGTGGAGCTTTCCTATAAAGGCTCACTGCTCTGATGGTGTTTGGGTTGCTCTTGGTTTCCTGGATAGATGTAGCTGGGAACTCAGTATCACTGCCAAAATGTAAATGAAAACTGGAATTCCATTTTGCGCATAGGATGACTCTGAATCATGACATTCAGTTTCTTAGCAGGTAACTTTTGCAACATCAAAAGGAGGAAGAAGGTAGGGGAGTACTGAAGCATGAGGAAGGATTTGTGGTGAGAGGATGGTTATCCTTCTCAAGTGTCATAGAATTAATTAGATCAATCTATGCCCATGACAGGGGGGAAGTAGGCCCCCCGCCCCACACAATGGGAAGGGAAAGGAAAAAGGGGTAGGGAGGTGGGAGCTGGGCTCATGAAAGGGGGGGGAAAAAAAAAAACAGTGGCCATGATCTATGGAGGAAAACTTATTTTACTATTATATTGGACTCTCATAAATCAAATAAAATAGGAAAGAGAGAGATTGTTCCTGAACCTGAACCAAACTGAAACCTGAAAAGCTTGGTACAGCTAGGAAAGCACCTTCCAACACCCCCCTGCAAAGCTGTAAGAGACTGCCCAACCCAGAAGGGCCAGATCCCATGACTTCTGTGAAGTACAGGGACAGGTACAAGGAATTGGAGCATTAACACTTTAACTTCTGGTGCATTACATGATGTTATGATGTGGAATACCGAAAACCAAAGATCACAAAACCATAACATCAAGCCTTTTTCACAAAAAGGGAAAATGGTCTCTCTTAAAATTCATTATATTCTAGACATTTGTGTATTTAAATCTGTTCCACTCATATCTTTGACTTATCAAGATATCTGAATAACGTAGAAACGCTCCTATTGGAGCAAGAAGCTTCTGCAGATTCCTATTTTATTCAAGAAAGTGAGGAAATACAAAACCTGTGCAATCTAGTTTTGCATAATCAGGAGGATTTTATGACTTTGTTACTTTTGCAGTTTTTATTGATCCTACACTACCAGGTGTATGGGGGCTGCTCTGAAAGAAATGTTTCCTATTTTATGTTGGCCCATGATGTCAGAGGCAGATGTTGATGGTATGACAATAGGGGTTGAACCTTCCCAACAATATTCCGTTACATTTTGTTGCCATGTAACAGATGGAGCAGAGGGGCAGTCTGACAGAATGGCATCTGACATGAAAGTGTGGATGAAGCAAAGATGTGAAATTGAATCCTTCCATGCAGAAAAAATGACACCCATTTACATTCATTGATATTTATAGGGGCAGAACAATGGTTGTTAGTATAGTGACGTGGTCGCTGTGTGTATCAACGGGGACAACAGTAACATGAATGAAGTTCCAGATGGCCATACACAGCTGTCACACCACAAAATAAACAGCACCTCAATCGGGTCATCCACACAAGTCAGCAGATAACAACCGAGGAACTGTGTACAAAGGTCAGTATTGGCTTCAATGCATTGGAAACAATGGCAATATTGAGTATCACCAGATAGGTTTCATGAATGCTCACACAGGAACAGAAAGAAAACTGTATCACAGAATCACAGAATGGCCAGGGTTGGAAGGGACCTCAAGGATCATGAATTTCCAACCCCCCTGCCACAGGCAGGGCAACCAACCTCCACATTTAATAATAGACCAGGCTGCCCAAGGCCCCATCCAATCTGGCCTTGAACACCTCTAGGAACAAGGCATCCACAGCCTCACTGGGCAGCCTGTCCCAGCACCTCGCCACTCTCATAGTAAAGAACCTCCCCCTGACATCCAACCTAAATCTTCCCTCCTTCAACTTAAAACCATTTATCTCCCATATCAGTTTGAAGATTCTTGGGTACATTACCAGTCTTAGCTGGACTATTTTACTACACCCATCATACAGTCTGGATTTGGCACCTTCTGACTTCCATTTATTTGGGCCAAAGAATGATGGATTGGGTTGCAATACTGTCCTAGCAATGATACTTGTCAGAGAGCTTTGAGACAGTCGTCACATCCATTGTTGCAGACTATAACGCGTGCTGCATGTAGGTTCTCTTTAATCACGGATGAAAACACATAGCTAATGATGGTGACTGTGCTGAAAACAGTGTTTTGCATCTGAGAATGTGCTGTATCAAACGGTGTCATTCTGCTCTTCATATCTGTTGTAACTTTCATGGAAAGAACCAGGAGGCACCACTTTCAGAACAACTCAAGTACTAAGATAATCTGCACGTATTATGTTACAAAACTCAGAATTAAGATTCCAACATTCTGAGCATATATATTAATACATAAATCACAAATGGTGTGATTTGTAACTGATTTAAGCATATTCTGAGGCACACAAAAATACTACCCAGAATTTTACCCATGAGATACAAAAATTGAGCAATATTCTTTCAGGCTCATTTTTCTTCTGCTGAGTCATTTTATTACCACGGCTGTTAAACTTAATTGTCTACTTCTCTTGTTGTTTACTATTTGCAGAAACAGATACAAATTAGGTTATATACATAGAAGTGCTTCCAGAAAAAAATGTTAGAAATTCTCACTGTGCCATTCATGCTCTAATATTTCCCTACACTACTGATGTTTTTCTTCTTTCAAAAATCCTTATCAAGTACACTTCTACTAAGAAATAGTTACAAATGCCAAGAAAGTATCACATTTTCTGCGGTATTAAAGCCTAGGAGGATTTAGAGTTTTCTCATCTTTATTTCTTCTCAGTGTTATTTCTAAAATATCTGCATACTCTCAAGGATTACAGGGAGCTTACGTATTACGTATTATGTGCTTGAACTATTTAGTTTTGACTGGAGGGTGATAGTTCGTTGCTGATGTTTTTTAATAGTGGTTTGATACGCTATGGCAATAACATTGAATAAAATGAGCCCAAAGTGCAAGGTAAATAAAAAGTATAGTTAGAATTCATAATCTGAAAATAAACCAAATATAATGAGGCAGTGTGAAACTGTTTCACGTATTTGTGTTGTTCTTTTGTTGCTTTATGATGGCTCCATTCTACAGAGCTATCACTCCAGTACTTACAATAACTTTCAAAATTAATCCCATATTATGAAAATATTTTTTCTCGTATTTCCCATAATTTGAAGCATTTATTTCTGCATAATGTATATATGCTTGCAATCTACCTTAGACTTAAATATACAGTAGAATAATAAAGAAATTACTATACCAGTTGACTTAACATCAGACATATGAAAAAAAATGAACAAACATATATGGTGTTTCTTTTTACCAATTATTTATTTGTTTGTTTGTTTGTTTATTTATTTATTTATATAATGTAGAGCTGAATATAACCACTTAAATGATCAGCTGCATTTTTCAGTTCAAACAAGCTGGATTCTTTGCAATGAGAGTAACATCTGTGTTGAAGGCACTGGACCTTGACTGTTGACCTAGTATAATAGATATGTTTTTAATCACAAATTATTCATCTTTCCCAGCTGAATGGACTCCAAACCACTGCACCAGTATTTTCCTCAATAAGGTCTGAATTGGTTCTACCTCCCTTTGTGTATGATACACCAAACAAGTAAGTCATCTGATTTTGTCCTCCCCTCTGAGTTGTAATTGTGCACATGAAGTAGAAATCCAGATGTTCTTTTGGTTATTAGGACAATTACAGGGGAAACCTGGAAGGCTGCCAAATTTCTGGTAATTGAAAAGAGAAGGGAACCTTTTCTAACTCATATGGGCAGTGGAAGGTAACTTCCATGCCCTTTGGCTATAAATATTTGTGAAATTGTTTCATAGGGAGAAAGGTGAGAGTGGGGGGGAAAAGGCAGCCCATGTAGTTTATAAGAATTCTTTTGAAGTTAAAGAATGATAGCCTCTATTATATGATACCCCAGTGCTCATGCCCCTGGTGAAAATGATCTTATGATGCAGGATACAGTTTCTGCGAGGTCTGTTGGTTGCAATTCACAACAGTCTGGAAACACCCTATAAATCCTGTCATTAAAACCAGCTGGGACTTATTAGGAGAGCAATGGAGAAGGAGAATTCACCTACAATAAGGATAAAGAATGAATTGTCAGGATTTCCTACAGTGACTTCCTACCTAAACTTTCACAAAACCTCTCCACCCCCATTCTTTTCCATTTCTCATTTCATTGATACTGAATATTGGGCCTGGAAGAGGAAAGAAAATAATAATTAATAGCAACAAGGGATCAGGTAGATAAAATACTATAGACATCCTGAGGCATCCTGTCTTTTTTTTTTTTTCTTTCGGAAGTTGGTCCTTGTATGTCTACAAAATTACTACAAGTGAATTTGTATGAATATAAGAGCCAACTATAAATGCATGTTCCTAAAAATTAAATACATTCAAGCTATTATTAGATACACACAGCTTGAAAAGAGAAACCTTCCTGTTATTTTAAAGTTGGAGTTTGGAGCCAACAAAGAACAATTTGGATCAACATACATTTACAAACAAGTTTAAGACTTGTTTTCTGAACATGTATAATCTACAGATTCTGTGTGCTGCTCACAAACAGAGAAGGCCTGGTGGAGATGAGGAGGTCAGTAGCAGTCTTTGATAATGTGATTATGAAATGGTAGAATTCTCAATTCTTGGTGAAGTTGGGGCCGGAGGAGGTTGGGGAGAGGAGAAAGCTGCTGCCTTTGACTTCCAGTGGGAAGACTTTGAACTGTTTGGGATACTGGTAGGGAGAGTCCCTTGGGATTCAATTCTGAAGAGAAAAGGGGTCCAAGACGGCAGGTTGTTCCTCAGTAAGAAAGCCTTAGAGGCACAGGAGCAGGCTGTCGTGTGGCAAGGATGAAGACCAGTGTGGATGAAAGGAAAATGTTCTGGGTCTCTGAGAGAAAATCTGGAATTAGGAACAAGCAACTCTGGGATAGTACAAAGAAGCACATAGGATATGCAGGGAGAAAATTAGAAAAGCAAAATCCCACCTTGAACTCAACGTGGCCACTGGGACAAAAGAGAACAAAAAAAACATTTTTACAAATATATTAACAGTAAGAGGAGGGCTAAGGAAAATCTCCACCCTTTACTGCATGTGGCAGGGAAATGACCACTGATAAAAAGGAAAAGATGATGTCTTATTTACATCTGTCTTTAAAAGTCAGACCAATTATCCTCAGGGTACTCTATTTCCTGATCTGGAAGTCTTGGATGGGGAGCAATATAAACACCCCATGATTCAGGTGGAAGCAGTTAGAGACCTACTACTCCACCTGGACTGCCACAAGTTCTTTGGGGCCAGATGGGATCCAACAAAGGTGCTGAGGGAGCTGGCAGAGGTGATAGCCAAGCCACTTTCCACCATCTATATCAGTATTCCTGGTAAACTGGAGATGTCCCAGAGATTGGAGGCTTGCCAATGTGACTCCCATCTACAAGAAAGGTCCCAAGAAGGATCCAGAGAACTACAGGCCTGTAAGCCTGAACTCAGTGCCAGGAAAGGTTGTGGAGAAGATCATCTTGAGGGAGATCACACTGCATGATATGTAGGACAGCCAGGGGATCAGGCCTAGCCAGCATGGGTTCATGAAAGGCAAGTCCTGTTTGGCCAACGTGATCTCCTTCTATGATCAAGTGACCCACCTGGTGGATGAGGGAAAAGCCATAGATGTATTCTACTTAGACTTCAGCAAAGCCACTGACACTGTCTCCTATAGTATTCTCCCAGACTAGAGGGAATGGCCTCGAGTTGCACCAGGGGACATTCAGGTTGAACATTAGGAAATACTTCAAGAAACAGCATGGTCAGGCACTGGAAAGGGCTGTCCAAGAAAGTAGTGGAATCACTAGCCCTGGAGGTGTTCAAGAAGCATTTAGATGTTGTACTGAGGGACATGGCTTAGAGGGAAATACTGATGATGGGCAGATGGTTGGACTGGATGATCTTGGAGATCTTTTCCAACTATCTATGATTCTATGACACAAGTTCTTGATATTTTTTCCTAGGAGAATCTGTATCAAACGAACAATTTCATTGTGACTAAGTAGATACTTTCTAAAAGGAGGACTATTTTTCTTAAAAATCTGTTGTGCACTTGTGAAACATGATATTACTATCTAGACGACTGGAACAGAGAAAAGAAAACCCACACAAACACACAGGATTAAATATGATACCTAGCAGATTTTAATCCTATTGCTATGAACAGCAAAGCACTTCTGACTTGCACTTGAACTGAAATTTTCAGCTGAAGCAGAAAACTCAGTTTTCTTAGTTAGCCTTTTCCCTCATGGCCAATCTGTTTGGAAGGAAATTCTGCCTTCTGTAGTGTGGAGAGGATGTGTTCAGGGGGGTTACAGCTGAAGCAATTAATGTCAATCAGCAATTCTGGCATAACTAGGAGAGGTGTAATGGGACCTCACTGCTCTGCAGGGATATCTGAAGAGTTGCTCCATAACTTCTTTATGTGAGAACAGATATGCACATATAAAGCTTTTCTTGACACACTTACAGTCAGACCCTCTAAGTGAGGCCCAGCTGGTCCAAAATGGAGTTGCTGCCCTGTAGCTGTTGAGTAAGAGCAGGCGGAAGTGCGTTCAGAGATAATTATGCAAGTGACATCAAAAATAATAAAAAGCAAAGAAAAAATACCTGTCAGTTCTATTAAGGTGATCTTACAAATGTTATTATTGCTCTATCTGTGGACATGGCTACAATTCTGGTGGGGAAAAAAAAATGACTTGAACAGAATTATATTCATAAACTGCTGTATGCACTGAATAATCATCACTAAAACTAGGAGTTTGTTCAGTTGTAAATACAAGTTGGGCCATGGATACTTTGTTCCAAGTGAAATACCTAGGCAGATTGTCTGCAGTTACACAGGGAATTGATTTTTTGATTGGTGTGGTGAAGGAAAGCCTAGAATGAGCTGAGAAGAAAAATTACCATCTGGAGACTGAACATTCTATCAGATAAGTGGAGAGTTATTGAGATACAGAGAGAACACTTGCAAATTTACCCTACTTGGAAATCTCACTAAGTAGCTAAATTTTCCCTGCTCCTATTTAAATGTGCTGAGTAGCTTGCTATTGAAGAGGTCCACAAAAGGATTGGAAATAGCATTAAAATTTCTATTTGTTCTTAGTTTGTTCCTAACATTGAAAATAAACAGTACTTTGTTTTGAAAAGACTTATTAATCACAAATATTAAAGTAAGATACTGTGTGCTGAAAAAAGTCCAAGGAGAAGGTGAATAGTGAGTTTCAAGGAAGAACTTGAAAATCCTTATCATGAAGATAAGGAAGGGTCAAAATTGTAGTTGGGGCAGAGTGCAAACAGCTACAACATGCTGATAGGACTCGGTGTAAAATGAGAACTTGGGTTCACAAAAGTAAGAATTCAGTTTCACTTTTCCTTGCTACAGACCCTCACTCTTTCTGGAAGAACTAATGTAGGTGTGATATTGTATGTGCTTATAAATATGCAGAAGGCAAAACTTTGCCCTCTCTATGAGACTGAAAATAAGCTCCCTTTCCATGAAATCTGTTTACAATTCTTACACAAATAAGAGCAGGCCCGTTCACTTGAAGATGACTAATATTTACGTACTATAAATTAACATTTTGTGACAATAAAGGGATTTGTTAGTTCTTGTTCAACAGTAGGAAAAGTTTTATTTATTTATTAACAGAATTAGTCCTAAAAAACATAAATGCGCTGAAATGACTTCACCCTTCCTACCTTTGATTTATTTGGGGAATGAAGTAATAAACTATGAACCTTTTAGCTATCTTTAATTTTGCTCTAGGAATGTCTCTCCCCCTCATAAACTAGTGTTGATGTGAATTAGGCACAAATACAGTCCTATTTATTTCAGCTCATTTTACTGTCATCTCACTACAATAGGTTCAGATTTTCTAGTTTTCAACCATTTCTCTTTCAGTCAGTTCTGCCTTTTTCATCATCCACAATGTTTGCTCCCAAATCAACAGTCGTGTTGATTTATTGACAACTATCATTCACAGTAAATTTCATCCCAGGGTAACATTATCTGAAGCATGTGTACTGAATGACTGAGAAGGAGTTGTCACAGATTATTCAAGACCACTCTTTACAAAACCAGCATACACCACAAAAAGACCAAACAGCAAAAGTCCAAAATTAGTACTGCGCTGAAATCACTAGTTTCCTCTGTAAATGTTTTCTTTACTGAACAGAATGGCTTCAGGATGAGTCAAGGATGAAGGTAATTTTTACAACTGTCCTTTTCAAAGTGCATTCAATTCAAGTCTGCTTTTCCATGTGCCTGCACAAGTTATTTGGCTGTCTTTAACTGATAATTGAAACATCTAATATGGATTAAGTCCCATTTACACTTCAGCCTAGCCATAACTCTAAAATTTCCCTAAGCTTCAGATTTTCTTGTGTTCTTTTTAAACATGGGCACATTTATATTCTCTTTCAAATAAGGAAGATGAGTTTCTTAACCTTTAGAAAAGCGATTGTTTTTATTTTTTAAAATGTCTCATGCTAAATAACTGGATTTTGGTCCTCCATTGCTTTCTGATTGATTTTACTAAGAGATGCGTGAGTTACTACAATGAAAGCTTGTTTTGAGAACCAAGCAACCTTTCTTCCAACCACGGAGGGGTTATACATGTGGAATTTAAACAAAAGCATTTCTAGCAGCTAGAGAAGCAAATGTCTTACTGAGAAAGATGGAAGATTCGTGGCAATTCTTCTGCCAGAATGCAGTGTAAAATAAGAGCTGTCATCTAGAAAGTGACAAAGCCATTTCTAGTCCCTGTAGTTTAGCACTCTATCTTTCACTGAACAAATATGTTGTTAAAGGTGTTGACCTGTAAACCAAATATAGAAATATGTTGCACTGGTATCAGAGTGGAACTATTAATCTGTGTTTGAAATGTAATTACAGAACTTTTTGTATAAGGAGTGTGATCCTTCCTAGAAATTCTCTTGTAGGTAGATTATAAAAACTGCTTCTTTTCCAAAAATTCTACAAACAAAACAGATGTCAGGTAGCCCAGTGAGGTAAGGAAAATTTGCTCAATGTTGATCCAGTCAGTGGAGAACAAGATATAAAACATACATTTTTCCAGCTCCCAGTCCAGTGAACTATTCTCTTGGCCACATCTCCTGATAAGAGATGACACTGAATTACATCTGAGATTACATGAAATTTCTCTGTAGCCTTCTCTTATACATTTATTTCCCTAAAAATCTATCTGCTTCCTGTCAGAGGACTCTTTACCGCTGCTCTCTTAATGCCACGTTTCTCTATTTCTCATTTTCTTGCTATGCTTTTTATTAAATAAAATGTTATATGCAGCCAGACTATGAGATGTGCACCCCACATATAATTTCTTTTAAAGCTAACTGCTCTCACACTTTATCTATTGGTCTATTGGCCAAAAAATATATAGTTTCTATCTGATTGTGGCTGGCCTCTACTCAAATTTTTACGCAGGGTTGATTTAGATTTTCCAGCTCAATCACAGCAAGAAAGATAAACCCTGAACCACATGATAATGTTGGCAGTGTCAGACAGTGGAAATGAAGTCTCCAGGGAATACCAATTGACATTTCAACACTTCCATTGCTGAAGAATGGGCTTGCACCAAAAAAAAAAAAAAAAAAAAAAAGTTACAGGGAGGAAAGCAATGTTAGAAGTGAAAGTGTTGAAAGTTGAAATTACAGTGACAAAAGTACCATGCTTTTGCAAATTGAAAGTATCTATTTTATTTATGCATCTTTCACATAACAAATGTATGCTGACCTTAGATATTTCCTGCCAAAAATACCACCTTCTGTTTCTTTTTAGGAATCGTAAGTATCTCAGTCATATTTTATGAGGATTTACTGAGGGCAAAGAAAGGTGTGTACAAGCTCTGGAAACACTGGGAAGAGTACAGGGATGCTGTCTGGACTTGCAGATGTGGGTCAGGAAAGCCAAGGCATATGCAGAACTGAACTTGGTGAGGGATGTGAAGAACAATATGAAGACATTCTACAGGTAGATTGGCCAGAGAGTACATTCTTTGGTAAATGTAAAAGGAGAGCTGGCTTCAATGGATGAAGAGAAGGCTGAGGTACTAAGTTCTTTGCTTCAGCCTTCACTGCCAGCCAGGATTCTAATATTTCTCATGTCCATGAAACCTGCATCCCCAAACCTGTAGGTGGGGACCGGGGAAGCAAATCTCCCAACCACTGTAAGGGCAGAGCAAGTCCGAGACCACCTCATGAGACTGAATGTGTACAAATCTATGGGGCCGGATGGTGTGCACCCAGGGTTCTGAAGGAGCTGGCTGAGGGCTGAGCTGGTTGCCGAGCTGCTCTCCATCATATTTGGAAAGTTGTGGCTGTCAGGTGAGGTCCCGAATGACTGGAGGAAGGGTCACGTCACTCCCATCTACAAGAAAGGGAGTAAGGAAGACCCCGGGAACTACAGGCCAGTGAGTGTCACCTCTGTGCCTGGGAAGATCATGGAACAGATCCTCCTGCATGACGTGCTTGACCACATGAGGAATGCTTAATTAATCTGGTGGCCTTCTATGATGGAGTGACGGCGTTGGTGGACGAGGCGACCAATGTAATTTACCTGGGCTTGAGTAAGGCCTTTGATATTTGGAGAGATGTGGATTTGATGGGCGAACTACCCGATGAATAAGAAATTGATTGAAAGGCTGCAGACATAGGGTGGTGATTAATGGTTCTGTGTCCTGGTGGAGGCCAGTAATGAGTAGTATACCCCAGGGGTCTGTCTTGGGACCGGTGCTCTTTAACATGTTTATAAATGACATGAATGATGGAATTGAGTGCACCCTCAGCAAGTTTGCTGATGACACCAAGCTGAGCGGTGCAGTTGACACGGTGGAAGGAAAGGATGCCATTCAGAGGGATCTCAACAGACTTGAAAGGTGGGCCCGGGGAACCTAATGAAGTTCAACACAGCAAAGTGCAAGGTTTTGCACTTGGGCCAAAGGAATCCCGGGCATCCATACAGACTGGGAGGAGCAGTCCTTGAGAGCAGCCCTGCAGAGAACGGCTTGAGGGTCCTGATGGATGAAAAACTTAACATGAGCCAGCAATGTGCTCTTGCAGCTCAGAAAGCAAATGGTATCCTGGGCTCCATCAGAAGAGGGGTGACCAGCAGGGACAGGGAGGTGATTGTCCTCCTCTACTCTGCTCTTGTGAGGCCCCATCTGGAGTTCTGCGTCAAGGTCTGGAGTCACAGATACAAGAAAGACAGAGAGCTGTTGTAGAGGGTCCAGAGGAGGCCACAAAGATGATCAGGGGACTGGAGCACCTCCCCTATGAAGACAGGCTGAGGGAGCTGGGCTTGTTCAGCCTGGAGAAAAGAAGGTTGTGGGAAGACCTCATTGCAGCCTTT
Organism: Perdix hodgsoniae; assembly: GCA_035772895.1. Taxonomy (NCBI): domain Eukaryota; kingdom Metazoa; phylum Chordata; class Aves; order Galliformes; family Phasianidae; genus Perdix; species Perdix hodgsoniae. Next base: position 384,004 of record JAPSGF010000150.1, read on the forward strand.
CAGCCTTCCCCTAAAGGGAGCCTACAGACAGGAGGGGAGTCAACTCATTGAAAGGGTAGATAACAGCAGGACAAAGGGAAGTGGTTTTAAGTTGAAGGAGGGAATATTTTGGTTGGATGTCAGGGGGAAGTTCTTTACTATGAGAGTGGTGAAGTGCTGGAACAGGCTGCCCAGAGAGGTTGTGGATTCCCTGTTCCTGGGCGGCCTGGTCTAGTATTAAATGTGGAGGTTGGTTGCCCTGCCTGTGGCAGGGGAGTTAGAGGTTCATGGTCCTTGAGGTCCATTCCAACCCAGGCCATTCTGTGATTCTGTGACAGAAAGTGGAATTAAGGTTGGTTTGTTCTGGTTGGGATAACAAGATGCAGAGCTCCCTTAAAATTGTAACTCTTCTATGAGATTTTGTAATGAAGCTGGCCTTTTAATGTATTTATTTATTTATTTTTAATTTACACTTGTCTTACATTAACACTGTTCCATGGCCTTGGTTAATTCTAACTCACACCATTACCAGACAAAGACATTAGCCTGAAAAATAACTCCTTAAGGCCAATGTGTATTAAGAAGCAGACATTCTTTTGTTATGGCACTGGATGCATGAGGCATAACTCCACCTAATTGTGCATCTCTGGCACAAAAGATCTTCAGCTAATTTTCATTACTTAAGTTACATAAATTAATGTCTTCCTGGACAGTACATACATAATCAATACTTCCATCAAAATCATTAACATAGAGTTTCACTTCCTTGCATACCCTCAACCTTTGTGAGGTAATCGTCCTGGGACACATGATGATCATCTTAGTTTGTCCTTTATTTGAACTCTCTGGTCTTTTTACCTTATTAGGGATGGAAAGTTCCTTTTGTGGAATGCTCTGCTGACTACAGAAGCAAGGACTAGGTCTTAGTGGTTATCTTTAGAGTGGCCTTGTGTGTTGGTCTTGCTTTGTTCGCAGGAACTCTGCAAACAATCTGTCTCCTGTTATCTAAAACAGTCACAATGTTCCACAACAATTCCCCCTTTGAGACTTCCAAAGTTACATATTTTGGTAGTCTCACTATGCAAGTGTTATAAGAATCTAGAATTAAGATTCAACAGACCATTTTATTAAAACGATGCATCTCTAAAGGATACATTGCAAAATTACTAAGATGCAAAACCAAATAATTAAATAACCACATCCATTATGCTCAATAACTTTTTAGGCTACACTGACAAATTTTCAACTTAATACCACATATTCTTTTCTATTATTTTCTTTACACAGCCCAAATACCTAAGACTATGATCATTATTAAATCAATAAATATAAATCTTTCTAATAATGAAGCAAGCTATCCTCTTAGGAACCATTCTCCTATCACCTGGAGTATTTTATTTAGACAACTTTGTTATCTGACTGCTTGCAAATCTTGTATAATATTAGAGATATGAATACAACAATATTCTTTGTCCCACTTTAAAAATCCACACACTCCTTGTCCTGTTCAAAAACTATGAAGTCCCCATCCAAATTCTATGGCTGAGGGTGGCTTGGCTCAAGATTCTTCCTGTTCTTCTATCTCCCTTTGAACGCTACCTCACAACTTATTATTAACAGGGCTTTGTTTCCATGTGGGGCAGAGGGTCATGAATTCCAGGGTTATTTGTTGGATGACTGAACTCAGACATAGACACGTAGCCCAGAATCCATCTGAGGTAACCCAAAATGATTATTCTGGTGCTGGGATCTCTTTATTACATGCCTTTGAGGCACTTGTTTTACATTGCTCTGCTAATGTCAGAACATGTTATGTGACTACTACCTCCTAATTTTTTTGTTCACGATTCCAATTAGTCCAGTACCCAATTCAGCTCACTGTTCATTCCTAGCTATATGTTGCCAATATCCCATTCCAACTATACTGTAATATAGTTATATTAATATAGTTATATGCAATGAAGTGAGGTCCCCTTATCCTAAGGCATACATATGGGGATTCCAAATCTTAGGACTATCTTTTCTAAAAGACATTTTTCTACCTCCCTTGCTCTATTGGTCAGAGAAGGAAAGGCCTTTGAAAATCATAAAAAAGTATCTACTAGTCTCAATATGTACCTCTACCCATATTACTGTGGTAATTCAAAAAAATCTACTTGCTAATAATCTCCTGGAAAATTTCCTTTCTTCATTGTTCTGAGTGGAGGTCATTTAGGTTGATGAGGATTGTTTTTTCAAGAATAGTTCATATCTATTCACAACATTCTTTTTATTCCTGCCACTCACACACTTAAAACCATGATATCTAATACTTTTGATCATTGCCTCTATTCTCCAGTGTGTCAACTGCTGATAACCTTCTGCCAGTTTCTTCATCTGTTCATCTGGCAATAAGGCAGTCAGTTCAGCTTTTTGTGCTGAGATACTGGGAGACAAATCTTTGCCCTCTACCTCCTCATCTTGGGTCACTACAGCATAACCTGCTTTTCAACTCACTCTTTCAGAAAGCTGATGCCATCTACAAACAGTCCACCTCTTCAAAGGCAGTATCTCACGGGTCAACTCAGCTGGAATACATCTGCTCAGTAGTTTCCAGTTGTGTTCTCCCACACTTGCTATTAACTATACTGCAGGGTTCAAAAAGTTAGGTACTTTCAATCTGATGTCCTCTCAATCCAGTAATACAAGATTGGTATTTCAGCATTCTGCTGTGGAACTGATGTCCCCCTTTTTGTTCCAGGAAAGTTGTGACCACATGTGGCACTATTACTGTTACCTTTTGTCCCAGAATCAGCTTCCTAGCCTCCTGTGTTACGAATTCTAGCTGATGAAAGATTCAGCATGAGCCTCCTTTGGGACTTGCAGTCCCAAAGGCCAACCATATCCTGGGTTCCATCAAGAGAAATGTGACCAGCAGGTCAAGGGAGGTGATTCTGCCCCTCTACTCTGCTCTCAAGAGGCCCCACCTGGAGTACTGTGTCCAGTTCTGGGGCCTCAACACAGGAAGGACATGGAACTGTTGGAGCAGGCTCAGAGAAGGGACACAAAGATGATCAGAGGGCTGGAGCACTTCCTCTATGAGGACAGGCTGAGAGAGCTGGGGCTTTTTGGTCTGGAGAAGAAAAGGCTCCAAGGAGACCTTACAGCAGACTTCCAGTACCTGAGGGGGATCTACAGGAAAGCTGGGGAGGGACTTTTTATAAGGGACTATTTTATGTAGTGACAGGATGAGGGGAAATGTCTTTAAACTGAAACTGGAAGAGTGTAGATTTAGACTAGATATAATGAAGAAATTTGTGACTGTGAGGGTGGTGAGACTCTGGAACAGGTTGTGCAGAGAAACTGTGTGTGCCCCCTCCATGGAAGAACTCAAGGCCAGGCTGCATGGTGCTGTGAGCAACCTGGTCTACAGGGAGGTGTCCCTGCCTATAGCAGGGTGTTGGAACTATATCTTCTTAAAAACCCCTTCCAAGCCAAACTACTCTATGATTCTATGATTCTATGTTTGCCTCCAGTGTTCAGATTTGACTGCCTTAACAAAATAGACAATAATTGCACTGCATCATCCCTTTCCTTTCACAGCTGATATTTAGCTAAAACCTGGGTTATAGGGGTCCCACTTTGGATCAGTGGAGGGATACTTACTGTCTGCTATTCTCTGTTGTGCTCTCTGAGCATGGATTCTCTCTGCTTCCTTCTCTCCTCATTTGCCAGTGAAACATCCAGTATTACTTGCAAATAATTCTAGTTTGGATTTTGAGTTCTAATGACAGTTTCCATTGCTTCAGCTGCCTTATCTGTGTTCTTCCTTTATGTTCTGGACAATTCGTTCCACAATCACAAATATGTCACTGCTGCTGAATCCTAGAGTTTGCCTCAAAGGTGCCCACTGTACTTAAAACAAATCTCTCACTCTCCCTCTTGCTGACTTATTTCCTTCCCCAAACTGAAATATATTTCAAAATCTATCTCTTCCATGCTTGGTCCCCTTTACCCCAAACTTGAACTAATTCAAATTTCTCTGTATTTCTCTTCCTCTGGTTTCTCTTTGCTCCCCTCTACCCCATTTTTCCTCTTGCTGATATCTAATCCATGCTTTACTGGTGCTGCAGAGTAAGCAGCAATGCTTACAGCATTTCTGACTTTCTTTTTCTAAGACCAATACCATGTAATGTTTTAGCCCACAATCTTTTTGCAGTGCTGGGATCAGCAGCTTTCTTTGAGAATCCTTCGGTGCTGCCTGGAGTATCCAGAGATCCTACAAATCTGCGAAGTTCAGAGGCTTTGTCCCCACTTGGGTTGCCAAAACTGTTATTGGACAAAAACGCAAGTCTGAAAAAGAATTCCTTAAGACCAAGATGATATTAAGAATCAGTCATTCTTTTATTAGAGCTCTGAATGCATGAGGCATGAGTTTGTTTTCTTCTGACCCCTGCATTTAAATTTTTCTCCAAGCTGTAAGTTGTGTTTCTCTTTTTATTTAAGAAGAAAAAAAAAAAAGTGTGAGAAAACAGAAGAGCATATTCAAGCCACGCTAAAACTTCTGTTTGATTCCTCCCACCCTCTTTTCTCCTTCTCTTTCTTCTCTTCATTGACATTTCCTATGATGAGCACTCAGAACGAATAACTATTGCCTCTCCTGTCAGTTTTGTTTTGTCAGCTCTGAATGCTAGTTCTTGCTTTGCCATTTTCAAGGTCTCTTTCAATCCCTTGAACACAGCTGGGGCTTCAATCAAGAGCTCACACCGTGAAGAAGCTGGCAGTTGATCCCCAACCAACTATGTGGAAGATATATAATATATTTCACAGTGCACAGTGGAATACCCTTTTCATTTCATCATTGAGAAGCTGTTTGACTCATGAGCTCTATACAAAAATATTAATAATGTCCCATTCTCCTGGAGGATGTGAACATTTGGGGTTTGAACTTCACTGACCTCTGCTTGTCAGATTGATGTGACTTTAACAAATTCAATAAAGGAAGCCTTTTTGTTAGTCAGTTTATGGTTTCATTAGCTTCAATTTTGAGAATGTTTTTTAATCAATTCTTGGAAAAAGTTGTGAGAAAGTGTAAAGAGAATCTGTGGGTAACCAGCATCAAAGAGCTGCATAACTGAACTGTGTTACAGGAGAGTTGCTAGAAGTTCTGGATAATTTTACCATTTAAATCCTGAATTTTATTTCAGTTATCAAAAGCATATCAGAAAGCTCTTGCTTCTGTCAGTATGTGTTTACTTTTTAGTGTATTAGTTTATGCAGGCTGTTATTAAGTCACACAGCATTCCCATTAGCTTAAGTAAGGAGCAGCATGAGTGCAGTCTGAGTGAAAGCTTGGGAATGTTACAGGAAATTTTGCACTGATTTCTGTCTTTGGTGGAAAAACTCATCTGCAGTAAGGCATAAGGAGCAGGAATGAGCAAGTAGGACTGATGCCTAAGGATGTCTTGTCAGGCAATGATTTTTGTTCTGATTATGGGAAAAAAAGGGATTGCTGAAGCCAGTGTGTGCACAGAAAGTCTGACAACCACCTTCTCTTCCCTAAACCAGATAGGATCTCTTTGGTATGAATTTCTCTCTTAGTCTGGTCCCATGTGATTCTCCAACGTGATTGAGGTCTTTAGTTCCCAGTAGTCTCATTGATCTAGGATCTTAGCACTAAAGCAAGAGTGCACTCAGTGCTGCTTTACTTTTATGCAGTGAGATAAGGGAGTTTTACAAGGCATATTCTTTCTTGATTTATATGCACAATCTAAAGTAATGCTCTTATTAGCATATTTGCTTTTAAAATGTGCACACTTTAAAGAGAGTTGAATTGTTAGAAATGCTCCCCCAAAAAAGTTTGCCCCCTTGTTAAATAGGGCATAAGTATTCTCTCTTACATTCACCATTTTAGGATCACAGAAAACAAAGGCGCAGGGAGTTCTTAGAATTGTAGATAATATATTGAAAAGAAGGCATCCATCTTAGTGCAAAAAATCCAAAGCCCATTTAGTAATGGATTTGGGGGACCCTGCATTTTTGCTTCATACAGAAAACCTGCCAGATGAAGTCCATTTCCAGTAACGCCTGAAGTGAGTGGAATGCATGCTATTTACAGAAAACTGGATGCTGAAGAGGTTTGGAGTGTACATCGGGTGCTTTCATTTCCTTCTCTTTAATATTTTATATTCTCTCAGTTTCCTCATTCTCTTATTCCCCTGCATAAAATGATAGCCATGGCTAGTTTAGCAAGTTAAGATGTCAGTGTGAGTTTCCTTTGGTACAAAGGAAACATGCCACTGTCAGCCACTGATCTAACAGCAGGAGCACTGGCCTGATAGCTGAAAGCTGTTCAGAACTGTCCTTGGGCTTTTTTCTTTCTTCTTCACCTCTTCAGTCTAATCATACCTGTCTGGGGAATAGCTCCTTATCTTAACAACCAGATGCTGATCATAAACAAATTGCTTTTCTCTTAGACAATTCAGCTTGCAAATTTTCCAAATGCTTGTTCCAAATATTAGTTCAGTGTTAAGTAAAGCACACAGCACACATTTTACAAAGGCTTAAATGCAGAATTCCAGCCATTTATAATGGTAAGATGTAGTGTTACCATAGTGAGAGCTGGTCAGTCTGAGAATGCTTTCAGTATAGCTAATGAATTGACATGCATAATTTTGCAATTACTTGACCAGAGGGGAGACAGTTCCCATCTTTAGTTTCTCTAATTTTATTTTAAACATAACGACTTGGCATGTGTATTCTGTTGTGTAGTTAATTCATACAGAAATGATACACTAACTGGATTTAAACATGTTTGTGTGGAACAAATATTTTGGTTATTTTACAGATTTGTGAGTACCATATTGAATTAAAATGAAAGATTCACTTTTCTGAGTCTGTACACACTACTGACATGAATGAAATATTCTGGCTGAGCACAAATTGCAGATGCCATATTTCTAGACATCTTAAACTTCAGTTATTAAATAGCCAATGGCTGAAGCACCTTAGCTTAAAAAATAATAGCTTTCCTGAGAATTTAATTAGGTCATCTACAAGGGTTATCTCTGACGCTCTGAAATTAGCTTTGTTGCAGACACTTGGGAGGACAATTAAGACCAATCTTATTAGCATGGAAGGTTAAAACTCCAGCACTGTCGTGTATCAGGACATAATCTTTCATGCTTCACGGCTCTGGTTTTCACAATGAACTGCAGTGGAAACAGCAGTGGGGGAAGGGAAAAGGGCAGATCTGGAAGAGCTAAATAAATATCCAGTTTAAGGAAGTTCCTTCAGGCTTTTTATTCAATGACCCTTATAAATATTGCTCAGAAGAAGAAAGAAGGCTGGTGTGGATTGGTGAACTACAATTAGATTCAGTGATTCAGTAATTTCCCTTAACTGAATTCCTAACATGATGTTTAAAGAACAATGTTTTTCTATGATGTTAAAGTATACTTTTTTTTTTTTTTTAAGAGGAGTGTTAAATACACACTAGAGAATAAGGTTGTGCTCTCATGAAAGCTATGAAGACATTTTCTAATCCCTAGATAAAAATGCACAATATATTATGCAGCTGTTCAGCACAACCTGTTTGTAGAATTAACATATTAAATTATTTGTAAAAGTTTCTTTCACAAAGATCACTGTTATATAAATCCTCATTCTGCTATGATAAAGGGAAGCTGTTCTATCTTGCTTGCTGGCTACACACAGCCTTTTCATAGGAAGCCTCCTTCTCACATGCATTGTGAAATAGCAAGTAAAATGACCCTGCAGGGTCATGGGATAACACTCATGGGTTGCTGCTTGTTTTGTTGTTGTTGCTGTTGTTGTCGTTTTGTTGTAGGGTTTTTTTTTTTGCATTGCTTTTTTTTTCTTTCTTTTTTTTTTTTTTTTAAGTGGCACCTGCTGCAAGGTTTTCAGTATAAATAGACAGTGCTTGCAGCAAATCACAGATGTTTTACACACTGAAAAAATGGACAGGAAGAAATCACTAAAAGAAAAGCAAAGCCAGAGCAAAAGAGGATGGAAAAAGAGAGGACAAAAGAGGAGAGAAAAAAAATTATTTTTTTATTTCCTTTGCATTTTCTTCATAGAAGGTCCTGGTGTTCTACTTTTGACCAGCTTTTTAGTTAAAGTCTTGTTTAGCAGGTACAGGATGTCTTTGCTTTTGTTACATTCTCCCTTCACAAGCATCAATCCAGTCAATAATTGTTTTTCCAGTAGAAATGTTCTGAAGGGCACTTCTTTTTACTTTTCCTTTTAATAGCCCCAAATAAAATAAAAATAAAAATGAAGTAATACAGTGATAACTGGTTATTTCTAATTTCTTTGTTTTTCTTAAACCTCTCTCCAAACTGTCACAGCTGACAGCCAACATCTCTGCTAGGGAAGTGGAGAAAACATTTTGAAATAAATGAAAAAGCAGTCCTTTCAGATACTATACTGCTTTTATTTTATATAAAACTTCTTGTATCACCTCAGCCTCTCATAGTTCTTCCATTAAGTTTAGTTTATTTCAGCTTTGTGGAGATGGTTATGGAGATGGATATGAGTCATGAATACAAAATTCTTAGAAAAGAATCACAGAGTCATAGAATGACCTGGGTTGAAAAGGACCCCAATGTTCATCTATTTTCAACCCCCTGCTACGTACAGGGTTGCCAACCAGCAGACCAGGCTGCCCAGAGCCACATCCAGCCTGGCCTTGAATGCCTCCAGGGATGGGGCATCCACAGCCTCCTTGGGCAACCTGTTCCAGTGTGTTGCCACCCTCTCTGTGAAAAACTTTCTCCTAATATCTAATCTAAACCTCCTCTGTCTCAGTTTAAAACCATTCCTTGTCCTACCATTGTCCACCCTCGTAAACTGTTGTATCCTTTCCTGTTTATATGCTCCCTTCAAATATTGAAAGGCCAAAGAGACAAAAGCTTTAATGGAAAACAAATTTTTTAAATGCTGATTTTTATGATTTACCAAAAATAGAAGTCACGTGAACAGGCCCTCTGACACTGTAGGGAATAAATTCTCATCAAAGTATTTTTCCGGTGATATTATTAACAGTCTGGAGCAGGCTACCCAGACAGGCTGTGGATGCCCCATCCCTGGAGGTGTTCAAGGCCAGGTTGGGTGGGCCCTGTGCAGCCTGGTCTGGTATTAGATCTGGAGGCTGGTGGCCTTGCCTATGTAGGGGGGTTGTAATTTGATGATTCTTGGAGTCCCTTCCAACCCAAGCCATTCTATGATTCTATGATTAACCATGTTAAGGACAGTAAGAGAACTAGCCCAGAAGGAAGGGTGTGAGTACAAAGCTGTGGCTGCACTCACCTCACAATAATGACCTGATGAATAAGTCTGGAGCATCATTCCCCACGGTGTCTTGGATAAGATAGCATGCACTGGTTTGAGTTAGGAAGAAGTCTGAGGAGTTTATACAAATTTCAGAATGGTTTAAGAACACAAACTCATGATCAGCTTATCTCTGGGCAAGCAAAAAAAATCACTCAGAAGCAAACAATTTCTAGCTATCAAAGTGAGAAGGTCTCCAGGAAGAGTTTACTTCAGTTTTCTCCCCTGCTGTGTTTACCTTTTGTTGTTTAGTTTATTTTTTTCTGACTGTTCTGTATCTTTGAGGCAAAGATTGTAAAAGTGTTTCCTTATAGGCAGTCCCTGTGGACTGTATACCCTTACTTTCCTCTTCTGACATCAAACAACACAGGATGTGCTTGGCAGGCAGGTCTGATGCCTCTTGTAAGTTAAGAGCATCATGGCAATAAAGGTGAATGAATTATGAGAGAGAGAAAGAAGAGTTCAAAAATTAAGTTCACACAGTTACACTGGAGATCTTTTTCCTTCATACAACTCTAAGTACATCTTAGGGCTTCTCTTCTAACACAACTGTAGACCTTGCATAGGGAATGCATGAATTAACTGTTTATATTTCCAACACAAGGAAAATTTGAATCACGTTCTGCCTGAGTCTGCAAAATTCTTAAATTTACTGCAGTAAAATTATAAGTTCTCTTTTGATGAATGTGTGAAATTTAAGACTATTGGATTATTTTATTTTATTTTATTTTATTTTTATAACCCTTTTCTGTAAACCCTTTCGCACAGCCTGATTTGCTTCTTTGTTTCACTAGCTTTACACTAGTTTTTAAAAACACTAGGGTTTTTTAATACTTTTTAAAATGTTCATTCTTATCAATATTTAAAGTGAGAACGAACTGGCTTCATGGAGTAAAAATGACAGAAAGCAGTTTTGTTGAGTTACACCTACACAGCAGACGTATGACAACAAAAGCTAAGCAAACCTGAACTTGATCCAGAGCAGGAGCTGTGTGACCACATTGTCATAACACAGAACCCAAGATTATAAGACCCATTAAGAGGCATTAAAGTAGTTAGACAACTTTCAGATCAGCTAGCTTGGATAGTAGCTTCGTTTGTCAGGAAAAGTGAGAATAGTTGTGAACTATTGGTGATAGGTGGATGGCTGGACTGGATGATCTTGAAAGTCTTTTCCAACCTTGGTGATTCTGTGATTCAGGATTATATAGGAAATAAAGTAGTATATGTGTGTTCTAATTACTGTTCTTTCAACTTGTTCCACTTGTTCCACTGATTGATTTCAATGACTACAAATAACACTTGAATATTGGGCGCAAATGATATGCTCATAAGACTAAGGTAAAGCTAGTAAACTAACTGTTGTTCAAGTCTTTCATATTTTTCTTCACATTTAAAACATACGTTTTCCTCAGTTCAAGGCCACTTTCTGCAAATGGTTTGATATCACTTTTCAAGGGTGCCAGAATTCATCCTTATTTTAAATGCATCTTATCTTGTGACTAGACCTTGGAGTGAAATTCTGCTGGTTTACATCTGTGTAAGCTTACCTTCCTTTTTTCTTTTTTTATCCAGGACCTATTTCTGAAGGCCTCATTCTCTTTTGAAATTCACAGTGTTGGATTGCTGCTGAATACACAGTTATCACTACTAGAAAAATTTGTTATGTCCAGATTAGGTGAAGACTTCCTAAGCCTCATGAGTGTAATTCTGTAGGCACCTGAGGGATGATGTACTTTTATTCAGTTGACCACAAGAAGACTTTGAAGAAACTGATTCTTTGGAAGGGCACCAGTAGAGTGGAGGATCAGCTTCCTCTGTCTGTCATCCAGTGTGATTTGTGGATTTGCATGACTTCTAGTGTATGTTACATTAAGTCTTACTTGGTCTGGTATAAAATAAATTCTTTAATAAATTGTTCTTTACTTAAATCACATTGACAATATACTGTTAAAAGTATTCTCCTGAGTATTCCCATTAAAAAAAAAAAAAAGAAAAAAAGAAAAAAAAAAGGCAATTTATCTATGAAGAGGAAAAAGCATTTGAAATAATGTTGGGTATTTTGCCAAGACTGTCAGAAGAGTAACACTTCCACTTTCTCAGCTCTGTCTCATTAAAATTGTATTCTAATTCTACCTCAACTTGGTCTCTTTGCTCCATAAGTCATTGCCTGCTCATTACTTGTAGTGTGAGAGATGAAATTTATTCAAACCTGATAACAGGGATGAAGAATTGAAAGGCAGGCAGCTGCAAGAAATGAAATTAGCTTATTCTAATGCTTTTTTGACAGGATTTTTTTCATTGCAATGGGTTGCTGTAAGTGTCAGTTTGGATTTGTGGTATTACCTTTGTTCAATTTGTTGTTTTATTGTTTTGCGCTTTTTTTGTTTTTTGTTTTTTTTTTTTAAACAGTTTTAAATGCTCAACTCTATTTTCCTTTGTCATGTTTAATGAAACAATGTTCAATGTCTGTGTAGATAATAACTTCAAATATTACTTGCTACATTGGTCTGTAATTATTTTATCATTATAGTTCTCTGATAAAGGTTAAATTTTTGCAACAGTTTTAAAGCAGATTCTTCTCCTTAGTATAGGTAAATAGGATACAGCCAGTAAGGTTCTGGGAAAAATAGATAAAATGCGATATAGCTTACATGGAATACAGAGGGGAACTGAGCTTTGTAACTCAAATAGTCTCTCTCAGGCTTTGAATGTCAAAATAATACTCTAAGGAATTTCTAATTTTGAATGTAAGAGAGTATTAGAAGCAAATTGACTTAAAGCACAGCACTTTTCCATTATAAAATTGAGTTGTTAAGGAATTATATGGTCTAATTACTGAACTTCGTATTTTTGACTACTTGGATTATGAACAGATATTGTCATTAACTACCTAATTAAATTGACTGCAATAACAAGCAGTAATTTAGAAATATGTTCTAAATTAGTTTTTATATTAAAGCAAAGTCTTTGTTGATCTGTGCATGTGATTAATGTCAAGTGTTATGAATTAGCTCAGGAATCACTGGTGGAGGAAGGGCATGAGAAAGAGAAGTATCTGTGTATTTGATAGATGCAGACAGGGAAGCAGTTTCTATTCACTTAAAATTTTGGATGACAAAATGTTAATAAGCATGTATATATGTATTTTCTGGAAGCATGGAACATAACTCTTAGTGCACTGAGAGTACACTCCCTGAAGGCAGAACTTTTTTCTTAACTGCAGTACATTTGACTCTCTTACCCAGAAGCTCTCTGCTTGTTACTTCACATTTTGCTACTCTGCACATGAAGCATGGGGCTCTTAATCATTATATCCTATTATATGATAAATTCTTCTGTCATAAATGCCTTCAAGTAACCGAGTTTTTAATATCTGAAGTGGCCTTCTAATCAAACATTATGTCTTAAAAGCTTTCAAGAACATAAACTTGAAAATACTCTGCGTATTGTATTTTGATTTGTTAGGTTTGATTGTTGTTTTTAAAACTACACTCCCTTAAATGCTACATTATCATTTCTTTCATCACATCATTTGAAATACTCTTCAACATTTGTGTTCAAAATATGAAGTGAGAATAAGCTGACCATACCTCCACACAGACCAAACTTTGACCAAGATACTCAGTGGAAAATGTGTTACTAGGACTGAAAACTTGATTAGTAAGGCGAGTCTTTATACTACATTTGCTTTCTCTTCCTATATAATCATTGTAGCATACTTCTTGTGTGTTCCTTATTCACCCACTGGCTGTTAGATGCTTCAGATATTTGTTCCTGTTTACACAGCGATGTGAAAGCACAAACAACAGAGTCACAGAAGTGAGAAAGAAAACTGCTATAGATCTTTAAGGGGAAAAACATTTAAGATATTGTTTTATAAGTTATCTTAAATGATTTCAAAACAATATTTGACACCAATAAGGTAATACGAGATGAAACTAGAAGACACACTCAGTCTGCAGCAGTGCATGTCTAGCCATTTTTTGTAATCTCAGCTGAGGATGGGCAAGATGTCACCTCAGGCATCAGTCTTGCAAACAGTAACAAAATCCTGCTGGGGTTGGAAAGGGGAGATGGCAGGAACTACATTTTCTGTTTTAGTTATTTGTATTTACAGAAACAAAAAACAAACAAAAAAACCTTATTTGATGGTTTAAAACTTCTAGCACAGATTCAGACTATTACTACCATTTGTTTTCTCTTTCAAAAGCCACCTAAAAACTGTTTTCAGAGAAAATCATGCTTGTGAAAAATCACTGTATATTGCACAACTACATTTGCTTGCAGCTATATCTATAAATTAGGCAGTGAATTTAAAATACAGTTTTATTTATCTAGATTACATAGATAAATAAGGACTAGAATTTGCATCTATCTGATTCAATCTCAGTAAATAGCCTGTTTTTCAGTTTGATTATGAAAAATCCAAGCACACCTTCTTTATGTTAATTAAAAATAATGTTTTTAAAGGAAACAACTTCCCATAAAAATATTTGAGTTGAATAAGATATTTTGCTTTATAGGATTGAAGGAAATTTCACAGCCATGAAATTGCAGCACATCTTGACTCACATATCTCGCAGGATAAATGGGCTAAATACTCTCCACCTTGAGCCTTAAAAGGTCCTGCTCAGAAAGTCGGTTCTTTAGTGTTCTTTGTTTTGTTTTTTTTCCCCCCTTAAAAATGAATCTATCTACTGAAGGGAAAACAGAGATACAAAATGCAAATGAAATATTTGTATTTAAGAAAGAAAGCGATCAAGACAAGAATTAACTTCAGGAATGTGCAAAGCTTTAGAATCAACTGCAGATGAAAGAATAGTTGAAGGGTAAGTAGAAGGAAGAAAGAAATTCATCATAAGGTTTTACAATTATTTCCTAGTGGATTAAGTAATATTTTTCCATGTTTACATAATCATATATATTATCAAAGTATGTTATAAAAAGATAAACTTATCTGTCATGGCTCTTATCGTTTCTCATGGCATGCTTCTGGAGAAATTATTATAACAGGTTCATACTACACTGGGTGATGGACTGACTGAACAGCAGAGCTCCAGGTGTCCTTAGTAAAAGGGGCTACATCTAGTTAGTGGCCTGTGGTTAGCAGTGTTCCCCAAGGCTTCATTCCATTCAGCATTTTTAACAATGACCTAGATGCAGAAGTGGAATGCATACTTAGGGAGTTTGCCACTGACACTAAACTAAAACAGCCTGGAGAGACAAGAAGACTTGCAAGGGAATCTAGATTGATTAGAGCACTGAGTGATCAACAATGACATGAAACTCAACAAAAGAAAATGATGGATGTTCCCATGGAATGAAGTAATATTGGATACCAGTACTGATAAGAGGTGAGTGGCTGGGGACCAGCTGAATAGAAGGGGATCTGGAGGTGCTGGTGACAGAAGGATCAGCAGGAGTCAGCAGTCTGTCCTGGTATCCATGAGCACAAAGAGTATTTTGGGATACATTAAACATGATACAGCCGACCAGTCAAAGGAGGTTATTTTCCCACTTCATTTAGGATTGGTGCAGCCCTGTCCTGAATACAGAGTGTAGTTTTAGACTTCACAGTATATGTAGGTTGCTCTGAAAGTAATGCCACCTATTTATTTCCATGGAAATGACAACGTATACAAAGAACACAAAATAGTATTTGATAGAGCAAATTCTCAGCTACAAAACACTACTTTTCAACAAAGTCATAATGACTATCAATTCATCTTCACCAGCATTGCATAGTAGCACTGATGCTATGCTCTTAACAGTCTGTACCAGTGGAGGTGTTGCTATCACCATGGCTGAAACACAACACTCAGCACCTCACTGTGTTCACATCCACTGTCTGGTCTCTGTAAATGTTCAGCAAGCATCCACGAGTATCACTGGATGCAACTTTTCCACATGGAAAAATTCAGTGACACACTTCTTTATATACACTTTCATGTCAGACACCATTCTGCCAGACTGCCCTCCTGCTGCCAGCTGTCACATGGCAACAACATGTAACTGAGTACTGGTGAGAAGGTTCAAACTCTACAGCCAAACCACCAACAGCTGCCTGTGACATTGTGGACCCAACATAATAAAATAGGGGGCACCACTTTAAGAGCAGCCCTTGTGAAAAGGATGTTAAGGTCTTCCAATGCATCTTCTGAAGATGATAGAAGGACTGCAAGGCAAGTCCTGAGAGGAGAGGTTAGGGACACTTGGCTTGACTGGTCTGGAAAAGAGGATACTGAGAAACATCTTCACTGCTCTCTGAAAATTTCTGAGGAAGGGAAGCACAGAAGGATGTGATGGTCTCAGCTCCATAGTAACCTTTGATAGTATGCATAGAAATGGCACAGAGCTATACCAGGAGAGGGTCTGATTCAACACTAGGAAACACTGCTTCACTGTGAGAATGGTCAAATTCTGGAGTAGATTTCATATAGAGCTGGTTGATGCCATATGCTTGTCAGTGTTCAGAAGGCATTTGAATTACTCCCTAAATAATATGATTTTAAACTTTCTGTTAGCCCTGAGTGGTCTGGCAGTTAAACGTGAAAATCTTTGAAGTTCTCTTCCAAATGAACTATTCTATTCTACTCTACTCTATTCTATG
>JAPSGF010000150.1:408467-419033 GCA_035772895.1 Perdix hodgsoniae
ACGAGGAGAGGAGAGGAGAGGAGAGGAGAGGAGAGGAGAGGAGAGGAGAGGAGAGGAGAGGAGAGGAGAGGAGAGGAGAGGAGAGGAGAGGAGAAAAAAAATGCCTTATTTATACATATGAGAGTTTGCTGTGATAAAACTGTGAGGGCTAAAATGCCACAAATGAGATTAATTTCCTCTTCCTTTTTTCTTTATGTTCAACAAAGTGCTGCTAGTTTGGAACACTTTTTATATATGATTATGTTAGATTATACTTAGTGGTATCTAAGTAGGTATCAGGTGCAATGTGCTAAACACATTAACAATACCTATACAGCTCTCACTCTATACCGGGGCTTTAGTGGGAGCTGTTTAAAGAACAGCATAACTCTCTATTCTAATTCTGGCAAGCCTGGACTGCGAGTACTTGAAAATAGTTTTTGCCAGATGTGGGGGAAAAGATGGTTTGTTAAGGATGGAAGAGCAAAATCAATTCTGTCTGTAAGTACTTTGGGTGTTTCATCATTAGCACTTGTAAAACTGATGAAATGGAAACTAGAGATGCATTTATTTTCTCTTTGAAGGATCAAAGATCTTAGAGGCCTGTAATCTCACTCCTGGAGATGTTTGACGATTGAGGAAGAGTGTGTCTCTACGCAGGTAGGAAAAGTTAGGAGACTTCTTCAATACTCTTTCCAGTGTCAGTGGTTAAAGTAGCGGTACAGCAAGCATATGTGAACTATTGTGGAAAATTCAGCTCCCCAAATGAGCTCTAGATGCATGTGAGAAGAGATACAGGTAGCAGTTTCTGCTGTGTTGGCACTACCATCCCTTTTCAACCCTTGGTAGCAAACAGTGTCTGGAAAAGATGGTCATTCACTATGAAATACACACGTTAGTGACATAATGGTCGTTGGGGATTCTCTTGTGTCTTGGTTTCAGCTGGTTTTTGGCATCAGGAAAAATACACGTTGATAAAACACCACCTTTTCTAGTTGTTGCTGAGCAGTGCTGTACAGATCCAAGGATATTTCTCAGCTTCTTATATTGTCCTGACAGTGAGGGGGACTAAAAAGGGAACAAGGAGTTGAGAGAGGACAGAATCTTTTTTTCTAATACCTGTGAGAACCTAGCATTTTACAAAAATATTATGTCAAGTGAGTTTGACATATGCAGCAGGTGATAAATAATGGACCCTCTGGCTTACTTCAGACATTACCTCAGCCATGCCACCTGAGCAAGTGCTGGTGCTCAAGGGAGAACAGAAGTTCACCGTGCTTATCTCCCAACATATAGCCTATCAGATGTCAAGGAACCAGTGTTCTCAAGGACAGCATTGGTCACAAAGGAATGAACGCTGATTTTCCCAAAGACGAATATAGTGTTTGTTGTGTTGTTTGTGACACAGACTGTCTGTTCTGTGTCTCTAGTGTTAACCATCAAAGTTACTTTATAAAAAAAAACTGGTAACAGTAATTGAAAGCAGTTGTTTCTAGAATACACATGGGTATGTATGCTTTTTGTATAAATTAGTTCTGGCTAAGGAGCCAGAACTGGGTTCTGGCTCATGCCCTTGCAGGGCATGGCAGGAGGGCCAAGGGCTGGCACAGGGAAACCTTTTCCCAGGAGTGGATTCTAGCAGGGAGATGGGCTGCCCAGAGCTATGCAAGATCCCTCCTGGGAGGCTTGGACTGACACCAGAGGTGATCCTCCTGGCAAGCATCTCTGGCCACCATGCTGCTTTCCACCTCCCTGCCACAGGAGTTATCACTGTGGTTCTGAAGATGTGATATTGGTCGGTTTAGCAAAAGGAATCAGTGTATTAGTTTAAGGACTGATAGTTTAGCAAAAGTATTCAAAGAGTGCTGGTTCTAAAACTTTCTGGTTTACCTTTGTGTCGTATGTGGACAATCTTGCTTTTTCCAACAATCTCGCTTCACAGAAGCACTGAAGTCACAATAAAATACTTTTATCTTCACACTCACCAGACGCAAGGACTTTTCCATAGGATTTCACATATATTGTTTGGATTACAGTGCATCAAGATAGAAAGTTGCTCATTATGGCATAACAAGCAATGAAAATTTTCTAAAGTGGGGAGAAACAATTAAGAGGTCAGCCAAGGAGCACTGGGAAGAAGGTGATGGTAAAATGAGGAGGAAGTAAGTGGTTTAAGACCACCAGAGGCCCCTATCATGCATGCCCAGAGAGACGTCAGCATATATTAATAAGTTCTTGGAAAAGAATGAATATGTATGCCAATGCACTGCATATGTATGTCTTAACTGTTTAAATGTAGAACTCGAACTCTGAGAATGCGATCCTGATTGATTGAGTCACCTGGTACATATCGTGAGGAATAAAGGAATGCTGCTTTCTAACACCACATTGGAGTTAGAGAGTTTTCTTCCTGGATTTCAGATGACAAATGAATGGATGGAAAAGAATTCTTTTTGGAAGTGTAAGGAAGAATCTATATATACATATATATAATTTAGAAATTGTAAACCATTTAATGCCTCAGTAGTTATGTCTTGTAATAAAACATACCAAATTGCAAAGCTAGGTACAAGTATTTTAAGCAAAGCCAGAAACACAACAAATTTTTGACAATATTTTTCAACAACTAGACATGTTGTTCGCTATTTTTTATTGTGAAAGTTCCTTGTTCATTTCAGAAAGGAAAAACAACAATAAGCTTTTACTTCAACAGTTCACATAGTTATTGTGCAGATCTTTGCTTTCAATTAGCATTCTTGAAAATTAAACAACAAAAAAAGTCACTTGTACAAATGTTTATGGAAAACAGATAAAGCCAGCTGTAAATGCCATCAAAGTGGATGCATTATTTTTATCCAGGCCATGTTTATGAATACTTTTTTACAATGTGCTTCCAGCTCTCACCCTGTATTTGGAGTTATAAAAAGCATTTGCAAATTTTTTTTCCACTTCCCTCTGTTCTGCCACATTTACTCACTCACACCCATCTTCTGTTTTCCATATGTTATCTCTAAAAAACAGGATTCCTCAAAACTATGAATGCAGAAAAAGCTTGAGGCAACACTTGACACGTTTTCCTTATTAAAATTCTTGTGATATCCTTCAGATATATAAAAACTAATTCCAAAAAGCAGTGACTAAAACTGTGTACTTACTGGTGTGCCAGTTACACCACAAACCTTTCCCTTGCCACATTATTAGCTGCCATGGTACTTTCTGAGTAGATTATCCTAAAGTTAGCACTGATCTGTCTGTGCTTCGTGCTATATTTTGATAGGCAGGTCCTGGATCCTGACTGTTTTAGTGCAGTGCACTATCTCTCCCTTTCGCAGTAAAAACAAACAATGTGCAGCATTAATATTTTATTATCAGGAAGTTGAAAGGATGATAAAACTGGCTGTCAGATTTCAGCACATGCTCGAGTATGCCTGCATATGCCTGTCTTCTGAAAGGGAACCAGCCCTTGGCTGGAAGGTAGGGACTGGGTGTTAGCACACAAGTACCAGTGATAAGACATCTATAGCATCACTTACATTACAAAACCTATTTCATATCTACGTAAAGAATAGTTGTCTGAACTGCATTGTTATGCAACTGTTGCATAAGCCATCCTGAAAGGCTAGATGTGGGCATTTTTCTTAATTACACGTTTTGTTGGCAGTGATAGTACTGAGATTGTTTGTTCCAAGTATGGGAAAAAATGCATTTAAATCATAGCTGATTATTAATTTCTTATCTGCTAACCTTTTTTATTTTCCTAAAAATTTGCTGTTATTGTAAAAGTTGGTGTTATGGCTAACAACAATGCTACTCCAAACAACATGCTAGGTTAAGGCCTTCTGTATGAAGGAAGTACAAAGAAAAAATAATAACAGTAGTAGTCGTAATAAGATTACCTTAATCTTATGCATTTCTGAATTGAGGAACACAGACAAAAAAAAAAAAAAAAAAAAAAAAAAAACTGTACAAAATTTCAGTCTCATAAAACACATGCCTTTTTTTTTTTCTTTTTTCTTTTTTCTTTTTTAATCCTTGTAGATACAACACTGGTGGTCTTTATTGTGTTGTTGGGGAGGGGAAGGCTATTTTCTTGAAAGCATTTCTAAAAAAATAATGGGATTATTCTCATTTTTCATTTAGTTTAATAATAATACACTACATACATTTGTCAATCAAATTAGAATTACTGTCAGACTGTAATAATGCATTTTAGTTTAGCCAATATCAGTCAGACCTGATTTATTTGCTTAATGCAAATCTAATTGACTTTCAGGCTGCTCTTCTCTTTTCAGCTGTTAACCGACCAAGTACATCTTTAATTTCCAAGACCGATGGCTTGGTAACAGTTGAGAGGAAGAATGATTTGCATAAGGCCCCAGAAGGGTGCCAAAACTCTTCACGCTTTAAACAACAGCCTTTATTATTCTGTAAGTGGATGTGTTGAATTTTCATGCTTTTGTTTCCAGTTCAGCCCTGACAGAAAAGAATAAAGTAGATTTTGCCAGCACCCCTACTGTGCCCTGAGGGAGAAATTCAATGTGCCTCATTTGTCTTAATTGGTGAACCGCCCTTAGCATCAGCTTTTTCTATGAATATATTAGCATAACAGACACAAAAGTCTAAGCCCATTTTTTTTTGCATAAGTAGTTTTTTTCATTTCTAAGAAAAATAAAAACTGGGAAGAAGAAGAATACTGCATCTCCTCGCAGTCTTCTGACTATTATTGTTGTAAAACACGCTACACAGGAAAAATACACCCAGCCTACTTTATCTCTTCAGTGCTGTTAAGAGTTGGGTAGAGAGAAATGTGATAAATATCATCCGTGACAGGGAACTGAAAGCTGCTCTTTATTCTTAATAATGTACTAATCCTGTATATCTGTTCTCTGGCTGGATATGTTGTGGTTTCTTGTTTTTGTTTTCCGATGAAGGAGATAGCTTTACACAAAGACTGATGGGTAGTAACCAGGAATGAATCATGGAAAAAGGAACAATTTTACGAAAGTGAATTTATTAACACTAAAACAAAATGCAGTTATCTCTGTCACAGGAAGATTTAAAGTCCCATGCCTATTCATTTGAGAAGTATTAAATTAGTCATCACGTTTTTCATTTCATAAAAGAACTCTAAATCTGGACAAACAATCTGTGCAGTGTAAATCATTTCTAAATCAGGTTGCGTTCAATGTCAGATTGAACTAATAGGATTTAAAGGGTAGCTTTTTAAAAAAGTATTTAGTTTACACATTCCCATGACTAATATTAATCCTTACATCTGTTAAGCCAGTCATTTATTCCTTGTACATGAAAAACATGGGAAATAGGTATTTTTTAGTGAAGTGTGATGTATATGTTTTCCTGGAAATGTGGCTGTGTTTTAGAAACTGATGAATTCATATTTAGTCTTGATATTTTTCCCCTGAGGGTCCAATACACTGCATCAGTCACATAGTCCCTTAAATAGAAGATTGCCGTGGATGCTAGAATAAAGGCTTGGCTGTTTGAGCTTATTTAGGCATCTCTTAGACATTATGAAAAATTAAAATATCCTTTGGTGCAGGCTTTTTCAGTCAGCTGGACATGTTAATAGCTTTGAGGTTTGATTCCAGCAGGAGCATAGCCCCCAGAGAAACAGCAAGCTCTTAATTCCAATTCTTCCTTCTTCTATGTGGCAATTTATCAAAGCTAGCCAGCACAGTAACATTAGAAGACTTTCACACTTTATCCTCCTTTTACTGAACCATTTTTCTCTTACACGCATGCCCTCCCTAAAACGTGTTCATCTGGGCTTTTCTTATTTCTTGAAGAGTGGTGATAGAAGAATATTTGCTTTCTTCACCAGCGGCTCTGCAAAATAATTATTTAGCATGACATAATGTTTAAAGTATGTAGCCATCCCACTCTGAGTGTTTTTTTTTATTATAGAAAAAAAAGGCAATGGTTTACAATAGTCTATCTGATAATCCTTGCTGTTTTGTTGAGCAAACAACACAGCAAATCAGAAAGGCATGCTTGTGCTCATCCTCTCTCTTTTTGTTTGCTTCCTTTCTCGGTTTCTTGTACTGTTTGCCTTAGATTCCAACTGGAAGCTCTTCAGACATATCTAGTTTGGAAGGAATAACTCCAGAGAAATTAAACGGAATATCCTCTTTGACTACATGTTGCTGATAAAATTATTTTAGTATTAAATTATAATATGGTTTATTTCCTAGGAAAGAGATTAAAAACTATTAACGTAAATAATTGAAAGCAATATGTGGCATATCTTGAAGTAATGAGATGGTAAGGGGAATGCCTTATCTCCATTTTGTGTTCTCTCATTTCCAAGTTTATGCAAATTGCAGCAAATGGGTTGTGTATTAAAAAAAAAACAATGTTAATCTAGGTTGCAGTACACATTGTGGAATTATGCCAGTGTTATTTGTTATTGTATTGGGAAGATGCTATGAACAACAATCTTCTGATGGATCAAGGAAAACTCTCATTTTTCATGGCACTAAATCCTCTCTCTATGCTGAACAAAACAGATGGTCCCAAGTCTAGGAATGTATGCTTTAAATAACTCTCTGTTGATTATTTTCACATGTGCCACATTGCATATTCACAACAAACTCTTGTCCTGTCATGTGTATTTGTATTTTGAAAAGTTGTTTCATTTCTGGAGTTTCATAGGATGGGATAGCCTCCTAGCCTAAAGACTCTGCTGCCACATTTGTTCACCTTGTCCTCATATTTGGAAGTGGATAGCTATATTTTCCTTCATTCTCCTGGAAATAGTATGGAATAGAGCATGCCTCCTGTAAGACTCCATGGGAGCAAGTTTCTTCATGACATAATTTGAAAACTTTTCTAGAGGAGAATAGTCAGTGGAATTCATAAAAAATAAGAAATGCTAAAGAATAGTTACCTGCTATCCATGGAATGCAAAGATACAATGAAGGACTATCTGGACTTCTATGGAAAATTAAAAGGTGGTTGAGAAAGACCACAATACCCCTACAATTGTCTGACAAGAAGGAATATTCCTTCTTTTCTGAGGAACTCTTTCCTTGTGAACTGGAAACTCATCTCAATACTAGTGGATTCAATGCTGAAATTAGATGCAAGCATTTATTCACAGAAATATCTGTGTGTAAGCACAACTGTAAAAAGGACATGAACACGTGTGTATTCAATCATGTTTTCTTTTCTCTGATTTCAAATAGGTATCTACTTAAAAAAATAACCTTCCACTAAATTTTAATCATCTGTTTCCAGTTATACCACTCCTGATCTGAACTTCTGTGGATTCATGGGATATGGCTGCATGTGCAGTCGCCTTATGCTCTCTCCATTCATTATGGAAAATGTATAAAAGTCCCATTTGTGATGTTCATAATGTTATTCCACATCGCTAGTCATTTAGTCCAACTTTGCACTCCCAGAGCATAGAAGGAGGTAAGGATATCTTGTGCATTCCAGTGGGTGTTCAACCAAAAGGAGGTATTTACATCTTAAATACACAAACTGTAACTATTCATACGTAACATAAATAATGTTCTTTTCCAGAAGTATGGTTTTCAAGATGTAGCTTCTGAGGGTAAGGCGGTTTCATTCTCACTGTTCATGAATAGGGCAGTGTGCAAATCCACAAGCCACGTATGTTATGTGTAGTATCTGTGTCTTAAAAAAAGTTTTCTCAGTCTCCATGCTACACAAGGGTTACCACAGTAAGTGCTTTTTCCTAATCAAACTGTTGAGTTTAAGGCAAATAAAATGGATACAGCTTCTTGGCATATTCTGAACTGCCTGTTCTCCAGAGTTGTAGTTAACGGAACTTTTATGAAAATGTTAAATATTTACAGAAATCTTATTTTGATCCCATTCTCTCTGTTTTCACTGGAAGTAGTATATGTTTCAGTGGGAGCAAATGAAGAGTTGCAATGTATTGCAGCGCTGGGTCTGTGGTGATAAATTACAAAAATAAATTCTACACAGAGAGGAAAGAAAAATAAATGCCCTTTCCAAATATTTTTGAAAGATTAAAGGCTGGAACATTTGAATTGACATGCGCATAACCTAATTAATTCCTGTGAACAGATTCCTAATGTTCAAAGGATAATTATGTGGGGGAAAAAAAAAAGAAAAGAAAAAGAAAAAAAGTTGTGCTTTCTTTAATATTGTTTTAATTATTCAGAAGCTGGAGAGATTTCAGTGCCCACTTGATGCCTGGTTTCTAAACGCTACGCAAATAGCACACGGAATAAAAAAACTTGGTATGACTAATTTTTAAATACTGAATGAATTATCTGCTAGAAACTACAGTGACTGCATATTCTTCATTTGTTTATAGTATAACAGGAGTATGAATAAGTATTGGTGCTACCCATCTCACAGTAGACTCCAAAGACTGTTGTCTGCAAGTGAGTCTTATAAAAAACTATGGGCCATATCAGAAATGATCTGAAACTTGGAGCACTTTGTAATGACACTTCTGTTCAGCCTTCCTACAGATACTAAAATCTAGCAAGTTACTGGCCTGCCAGAAAGCTATCAAAAGGCATTTGTCACTGGATCAAAAGCAAATACGTATTCTGGCTTTTAAGGAGGGCTTTGTTGGACTAAATGGCTGTACCATATTAGACAGTTCTACAAGATTAATGATGACACTGGTTGTCCAATTTTAACCCTTGGGGCAGAATTACAATGTTGTGCCCTTTCCATGCACCTGATGTTATGCATCCTTAATGCACGATTCCTTCTATGACTTGTAATATTGGTCCATGTTTCCTACTCCCTCTACACAGAGGAAGATTAATATGGTTTGAGTGTGGTTTATTTTGGGGAGGACTGAAGTATGTACAGCAGTATGCTTGCTGATGTTATATGGGTTACTGTCCTAATCACTTAGAGCATTTAATAAGTGCATGTCTCTGACAGAATGAGGCCTCTGGCATATATTTTTTAGCCAAAGCAAATAAACTGTTCTTCCCCATCATTTTAGATGTAAATAAATATTCATCTGAGCAATGCACCCTCAATTAGCCGTATATTCTTTGACCTGTTCCAAAGCCTGTGACTCTTTTGCTCTACTATAATATGCAAGCTTACTTTCACAAGAAAAATCAAGAGTTAAGGTATTACGAGGACATTTTGCCTTGATCCATGTATTCAGAGACTGACAAATAAATAGCGTTGTTGGCCCCGCTTAGACTCTGTGTGGTGCTTTCCTTCTAGGTTGTATACTGAGCAACTCTCCTGTATTTCCATTTGCCCCAGTAATGACTTCACATTCAACTTCCAGCTTCAGTGATTTTCTTTTCACATAGTACGAAGTTGCTTACTCTCTCCTGCTGCTCAGGTCAGAGGCAGTTGAACTTGGAGGTCAGTGTGAAGAGAAAAGAGTAATATAATTGCATACCACAGAGGCCAGATGTTTAGTAAAATCACGGGGAAACTTGTCAGGAAACACCATTGAAGTTCCTAAGAGATTGACGGCTTTCCCAAAGGAAAATGAAAAATGGTGTTCCAAAAGGACAGGCTCTTGTTCCTAGGCAAAGAGAAATAACACGTTCTTATTTTTACTATGTATTCTATCATAAATCTCCACTCTCCTTTCTCCTTCTTAAGTTTCTTTATATTTCTTTTTGATCCATTTGTAGTATGAATTACAGCTGGAAAAGCAAGAAGTGTTCTTAATTTGTGAAATGGTTTTATTTCTCTTCACTGTTTTAAAACATTATTGAAATTGTCAAAATCTTAGACATTTATTATTCAAAAGTGCAGGAAGTACAAAACAAAAGCCTCTCTTTCAGGTACAGTCTTTCATTAGTTTAACACAATCATTTGAAAAGTTTGACCTCGGTGTTCTTCAGTATTATGCCATTGCATGACAAAATAGCTGGCAGAACTAATGAATTCTGAGTGTGAAAAATCATTATGAAATATGAGGCTCTTTGAAAATCTAAACTTAAAATTGAAATTGTCATGAGAAGCAGTGTATTGAGGAGTAAAAATGTGGATGGACAAATCCCAATTAACAACAGATGTGTTATGATCAAACTTAAAATATCTTAGAAAATCACTAATATCAAATGCAGTTTTAAAGTGATCAGAGCTGTGAATATATACAATATCATCCATGTGTTTTCTCCCTTAAAGCAAATAATTTGAAAGCAGGATACTCACACTCATGGTTTTGCAGTCCCAGGTTTAAAATTGTTACAGAATCAAGAAGTTCAAAATTAATATACATATTTTGTACTTGATTAGTTGAACTGGCCAAATGCAAACTGTGACATTATCTCTGGTAAGAAATGTGAGGATCACAGTCTTGTAAGCACCAGCTGTCATCTTCATTTTTACAAGGGTAGAAATTATTGCACAGGAGGAACAGATTTCTAGTACTAACAAGTTAATATATTTTTATGGTTGATATTAAGAGCAATGAAATGAATTTAGTTTGGATAAAAGTTAGTGTATTTCCCAGTCCTCCCTTTTTTCATAGAATGTTTTACTTTCTGCCTTATTCAAGATTTAGACTAAGTTGGGATATTCTATTAAAGAAAAGAAAAGAAAAGAAAAGAAAAGAAAAGAAAAGAAAAGAAA
>JAPSGF010000150.1:419043-430083 GCA_035772895.1 Perdix hodgsoniae
AAGAAAAGAAAAGAAAAGAAAAGAAAAGAAAAGAAAAGAAAAGAAAAATCAGGAAGGTATATAACTTCTAAAAATGTGTGTTCAACAACGTCCTAAAGATCTTTGAAACTCTTTGTAGCATCACAGATTTTAAGTCTGGAGAGAGAGGCAGAAAGCTGGCCCTTTTTACTTGTATTATTAGCATATATGCAGCACTTTGAAGAGGAACTGGCTTTTTCCTTTCTCCTAAACTTCAATTTTAACTTTTGTATCTTGTTTTCTTCTTATGCTTCTGATATCTTCCTCAGAAAAGAAACTCAGAGGACGAGCTTCCCATGGATGACTTCTTTTGTCTTGAATAACACAATGGATGAAAATCTCTTCATTTGGTCAGTGTGATAATACTTGAATCTGAAAGCCTAGTTTGTATACACGATAAATGTCCTTCTAAAGGCTTATCTTCTGAAATAATTCTAAAACTGATAGTCTTAGGAAGTTCACAATCAATTTTCTCCTCCCAGCTTTAGAAAGTAGCTGATTTTCTTATTTTACCTGACAGCGTAATATTGGAATAGTTCACTGCATGGAAACTAAACACAAACATACAAAGCTGAGGAGCTGCTTTGTCTTGAAGAATTACAACACATGTCATGACAGTATTGGTTTTCTGATAAATTTACACCAGGAATTTCTTATAAGAGTACAGAGACTGTAATAGAAGGAGTGAAGAGCACTGCAAAGTGGGATATTTGAGAGCTTAGTTGTCTTTCTTGACAGTATTGAATATGGAATCGCTTTATATTCCTGACCTCAATACTCAAAGTAAGTTCACTTTACACTGTTGATTCTAGTAGCAAATTAATCATTGACAATCTTGTTTCTAGAAGAGCTTACTCTGTCAGGCTGAACTTTCACTTATTTTGCTGACAGAACAAAGTTTTCCTTTTCAAGGGGAGGCCTAACTGGACTGCATTATACGTCCAAAATATCGTTCTTCAACAAGATGTGGATGCACAATCTTTTCTAGCACAATAATATTTGCTGCATATGTTTGAATAGCTCTTTGCATGAAATGTTCTTGTAACAGCTTAAGTCTCTGATGTTCAGTTACTTTCAAATGTTACTGGCATCATTATGTTATTTCTTGTCAATTGTTGATAAGTTGGACAGTTCTGCCCTTAGTGATTTTGGATATGGAAAGATCTATCATTAGATTTTCTATGTAATATAGTACGTCAAGACTTTTAAAATCAGTATGGCCTCTCCATCCTTTAATATAATTTAAATCTCTAATTTCCCATCTTACAATTAGAATATATTAAGCTGTATCACCAATCCTGGGGAGGAAAGCAGACAGACACTAAGGTATTTCTCATCCTAACATTATCAAGTCTGGAATATTTTAACAGAAAAGAAGAGTTATGTGCAAATTTCCATTCTCTTTGTATAACATTTATGCAGCAAGGAATGAACTGAGTACATGATTTTTCATTTCTGGATAGCTAGAAATAGTAATGCATGAGCTACACAAGAGAGCATTAATCTCTAAGCTGCTAAGAAACAGAATGTCACAGATAGCCACTTATTCTTCACTGGTGCTTTCTCAGCATTGAGTTCTTTTTTCACCTTACAAAATTCTTCATGAGAAGAAAAAAGATCACACTTCTGATTATATTGGCTTACAGCAACGTTATAGTCTCTAGTACATTGATTTACATACTGTATCTATTGCATAAGGTTCTCATGTGTTATTTCTTTCTTCCTAAAGTTATATAATTTATAATGATTTTGGAGTTCCCAGAGGCTAGTGAGGGCAAAGAAGAAAATGGGAGCAGTCATAGTTTTTACTTTTATTTTATTACATCAGATCTTCTAAATGAGACATATATTTTTTTCTTTTCTTACCGTTTGTGGTTTTAATTTAAACTTGCAGTAATAGATGTGTGACATTTTGGCTTTCATTGGCAAAGTACACATGCATTCCCACTCGTGAATTCATTTGTGTAAACCTAACAGTGTAAGTTGCTCAGAGAAAAAATTGCATCAGATCAACTTACTCTCCAGCAGTAATACTCAGAGGGAAATAAATGTTCTCCTGCTTAGTGCATCTGTATCACCTTTTTTGACATCTTTTAGCATCGTTTTTGCATTGCTCCTCTAAGAATCTAATTGGGATCAGAGGAATGTGAGGTCCTTGAGCAATTTTCTTGTGCCAAGAAATGAATTTCACTCCTAGCAATAATCAGTATTTTCAGCATGTGGGTTTTTTTAAATAGAAGTCATAAGTTCCACAAACTATAGTGAGTTCCCTGTAGTGCTAATGTCCTCAGAGACGTGATCCTGTTATCATGGAATCATAGAATGGCCTGGATTGAAAAGGACCTCAGTGACCACCAAATTCCAACCCCCTGCTATGTGCAGGGTTGCCAACCACCAGCCCAGGCTGCCCAGAGCCACATCCAGCCTGGCCTTGAATGCCTCCAGGGATGGGGCATCCACAGCCTTCTTGGGCAACCTGTGCCAGTGCCTCACCACCCTCTGAGTGAAAAACTTCCTCCAGCCAACTTGTTGCTTGTTTGATCAGTATTATCAATATGATGTCACAGAGATAGATGAAGTAAGAAGTCTGTTATCTGATAATATAGCAATGTGTTTTATCATATGGATCTCTTTTTCTAAGTTGCAGAAATTTAGGGTACCAGAGAAAACCAACTTCATTTATTTATGCATAGGTCAAATCACGTTGCCTATACATTTCAATTGCAATAACTTTGATTTTCTGCCCTTCTACTCAGATGGAACTCCAGAAATGTCTGTAATGTTTAGGGCATTCATTACTGCTTCAGGAATTTTGCCAGCCAGGCTGTCTCAGATGTCATTACAAACACAGAAGTTGATGTAGTTTCACAAAGAGAATTGTAAAAGTGTTTGTGTGTACATGAAATGCTTATGGCCGGCTCAGTGACCCTCTGCAGAAAAATGTATGTCCTAGAAAAAACAGGCCTTCAATCAAATAATAATTTTTAATTACTAAATGGAATTAAACCTTACAGAAGATTGAAGAGATAGCACTTGACAAGTGCTACAGCATGTTGTGTAAGGAGTAGAAAGTAAAGTAACATAAAAAATCCATTCCCCAAAGAAAAGAAAAAAAAGAAAAAAAAAAGAAAAAAAGAAAATAGCTACTTGGAAGAATAAAAACAGGAAGTTTGCCAGGCTGCTAAGATTTCCTCCTATATGCAGTGCTCCTGTTGCCTTGTTTACAATTATTTTTTTCTTAGGCTTCCAGTGTTTAAGACATTGCATCTGTCTATTTTGGTGCCCACAGTGGTGTCACCTGTAGGATACCTAACAGCTTCTAGGTGTATGCTTTTGTCAGAGAAGAATCTTTCTGATCGGTTTGTATGATCTTGCCTGACACACACAGACTTCATCATGGAAATTTTTATTCACAGTTACTAAAGCAGATGAATTGCAGTGTTGGTGTTGCCAGTGTGACTGTTAGACTTTCAGTTGTCTGTGCGTGGGGATATAGGTTCTCTGAAAATCTGTTTTGCTTATGAATGAAGAAGTATGTAAATACATTTGTTCCTTAAATGTGGCTGAAGCAATATTTCTTTGCGTGCAAACAAAAGCCATTCTTACTTAATCAGTTCAGTTAGTAAGGAGATCTGTAGGCAGCCTGGTCTCCAAGTCACCTCCAGTTGTTATGAAAATGGCGTACGTTAGATTTACTCCATTTCTTTTGCTAGTGAAAAGTGATGGAGGAATTAATATCATAATGTTAGATTCTCAACTACTGCTTTAGTTGTTCTTCTGAAGTTGATGTTGGTCCTACATACAGAGTATTCTAAACAGTGAATTTCTGGAAGAAATTTACTTACAAAATGTAAGCAACAGCAAAATCAGAAGTGTATATTTTAACACTGTGTTGTATGCATAGACTATGACAGCAATATAATTACATATTGTTAGTTCAGAGCTCGGAGTGTTGAATGGAAACTAGTCTCTTCAACTTCTTCAACTGGAGAATTATCTTAACCATGCAGTGATACTTTCTGTAGTACATATTCCAAATCCCACTGAAATGAGAGTCCTTCTATCATTTTCAAAGACTTTATAGTAGCCTTCAGAGACCAAACAAAGCCGTGAAAGAGAGACAGATACCAGTTTGTGCATTCTTCTCTAATTCCTTGAAAAAATTTCTCCATGTATTTACCAGGGGATGAAAATTTCAATTAAGAAGATTCTTTTAAACATATGAGTTGTTTGATGTTGTGGTAAGAAATTACCCCAGGTGATCAACCACCCCAAATTCACTTATCAGACATGCAATGCTGGTAAATTCCTGTATAGTCAGATGATTCATTGCTTTTATGGATGCTAGTTTATGTCTTGCCATTTATCCTAGAGCAGATACTATTGGAGACAAATTTTGGTGTTTCTCTTTTACGCTTCATGTTTCTGCTTTCTAGAACGTATGTGGATGTGGTATTATTTACCTATTTGAATCACTGTTTTTTGACCATTACTATTGATTTTCTGAATTGTATAAAATGTAGCACAGACTAAGGGCTTGCCTCATGGCTTCTTTCTGGCATATTATAGCATTGTTATAATGAATCAAATAAATACATATATAGCTGGTGTTCTTCTATGGGATTTGAGTGTTTAGGGAATTTTGAAGATCAGGAAATCAAATAAAATATTTAATTCTGAAATGAATTGCAGAATATCTAAAAGGTTATAGCCCTTGTCTGTGGTTTGTTTCTTTACTATCCCTTATAAGCAGTAGCTGAAAGCACGATGCATAAGTTTACTAGGATTTTTACTCTTTTATTTCCCAAATAAGGTTCTCTGCTGAAGCTGAGAAAATTTTGTTATTTTTCAAAGGAATAAAAAACTTGGAAGTACTCCTGTGTTATTACTGGATGTTAAAGACATTTATTATATAAATTATATATAAATATACATAAATTATATATAAATTTGTACTTAAACAAAGACATTTCTGTAACTTGTAACACTCATTTATCAGTGCCTCCCAGCACACAAAAAAAGACATCAGTGATTCACAGACCTCTTATTTTCCAGTTTGTCTTTAATTTGGTACAGTGTTTACTACTGTACTGAAAATAAGTCTGTGACAAGAAGCTTTCTTAATACAACAATACATAATCATTGGCATTTTAAATTCCAAGTTTTCTGTTAGAGAAATTATGAGGCAAAATTTGGTGTGAAATACTAGTAGCTTAACAATGTTCAGTGTGAAGTATGACAATTCATTACTGTTATGACTTCATCACTGTAACACGGGCAAGAAATACAGAGGGTTGTGCTATGTGGAAAACAGTCATGATTTTCAAACTGTTATGCTTTTGGTTCAGACAGGCCATACTAGCAAGATCAAGAAAGGAGACTTACAGGCCAAAAGCTCTAGAAGATGGGATACGGTGCTCAGGATGCTCAATGAATTTCGTAATTCATTGCCAAAAACACAAGGTGAAATATTCTAGGGGCACGTAGGTAAAAAGACAAAACAAAACAAAACAAAACAAAACAAAACAAAAAAGTTAAGAGTTAAGGATGGTTTTTAGTAGAGGAAAATTCATTATTTACACCAAACAAGTGAAATTTTTTCTAAGCATCATTTAGGACAAAAGGGGATGTCAGCATATATTCACATACATATCATTCATTCGTAGAAAACTCTGAAAGTAAGTCTCCATGGAAACTACAACAGATAAAGAGCACAATAACACTGTTTGTTAGAGCAAATATTCATCTATAAAACACTATTTTTCAGCATAATTACCAGCATTAACTATACATTTTTGCCTGGGCCTGCATGCTGCTCTTGTACAAATCTGTAAGAGCAGAGTTGACCACTGTCACTGTCACCATAGCTGAAACACACCACCCATTGCCTCCCTGTGCTCACATCCACTCTTTGATCTCTGTAAGCAAGCATCGATGAATGTGAATGGGTGGTATTTTTTTCCACATGGAGAAATTCAGTTCCACACCTTTGCTTCATCCACACTTCTATGACAGATGCCATTTTGCCAGACTGCCTCTCTTCTGCCATCTGTTGCATGAATATCCAACAAAACAAAGAGGAATATCGCTGCAAAGGTTCATCCTTTGCTGTCATACAACAATGTCTGCCTCTGGCATTGTGGGCCAACATAATAAAACAGAAGGCATTAATTTTGGAACAGCCCCTATATATTTATGCAGTTCTAACCATCCAGAAATGTTAAAGTATTGCATAAATGATAACAAATGAACTCCTCCAGAAACATTTTACTGACAAGGAAATTAAGCTACAAGAGGCTAACAATCTTCTCCACGTCTGCATAAATCAAGTCAGCCATGCACATTCCTTGTTATTACTCAGCATAACAAAGCTTTTGTAATCCACTGTTGGAGAAGATCAGTGAACAAAAGGAGGGGAGAATTCTACCTCAGGATAAAATGCTCGAAGAAGAAAAATATCACTCTCAGTGTCAGTTGTGAAAAAATTAAGTTCACTGAGATGTTTTGAGAAAGAAGAAAAAAGTCTTCACATTCAGTTTCCTCACCTCCTTTTGTCCCACTCACAGATTTTTAATGTCATGGTGAATTGTTTGCCATACGTATCCAAAATGTTAGAAGGAAGAATATGATAACAAAAGGTGTCCCTTTCTGTGCCAACATCTATGATGCTAGGATGCTAGTGAAGCAGATCCAAAGTGGGAACTTTTGGCCTTGCAATACTAATAATAATGATAAGAGAATGTCTCAGTTTTGTTATTTTCTAAAGCTTAGCTGTATTTACTTGAGGGTTCTTGAACACTGTCCATTTTAAAGGCAGTGTGAGAATTTTTTACTGCTTGAACCTTTACAGAGAAAGAGTGGAGATATAGGACTGCTGTGTATTTCCACAGTACAGTAAAGGGATGTGATCATATTACAACATCTGTTACTTGAGTTTGGGGAAATGGATGAGATAGGATTAGAAATACAAAGTTCATTGTCCTTGTTTCCATAAAAGGCATGTGTAAACTGCATAGCAAGTTTAGTGCTGTGTCTTTGCCAGGGGACCCATATTAGTCTAATACAGTTAGGATACAAACAGCTAATGTACTCTTTATTTGTGCTGTGATGACAATGGGAAATTCATTTCACAGTTCTTTCTTCTGGGGTAAGAGGAACTGTTCTACAGTTTTCTGGTTTGTGACAGAGTGGGAGAAACCAGGGGAATATGTGCATCTTCAGCAAGGCAAACCTGGATTTAATTTATTGTCCAACCTAAGTGAGAGATTTTTGTGTTTACAGAAGGGCAATGTTAGGTTTGAGAGTTCTCAATTTTGAGCTGTTTTGGAAATGAATTTAAAATTCACACTTTTCCATTAACTTTATCTCTTCTTGAGATGGTCACTGTGTGGTGTATGCTTCCCAAATCTTTTAATTTCTTTTATTTCTCTCTACATTGACCTATCGGACTTTAAATTTGAACAGGTTTTCTAGCCTATTTACATCTTTATCTTTTCGTAAGCATAAGTCCAACCACATGAAATAATTGTTGCTCTCTTTCTTAATTTCACCTGATCTGCATTTAGAGTAGCTAAGTAGATTGATTCCATTTTCTTCCACAGTAGGCTAAGAATTTCACAATGATGATTTCTGCCCTTGTTTATGGGAACACAGAATCAACACATAATCGAGAACTCATACCAAACGTTTCTTACTTTAGTGCTCTGAATATTGCCTAGCATGGATTTTGCCTTTTCACACTGTTGTTTTGACCATTTTTGCTTTTGTTTCCATCACTAACAGTCATATTTTCAGTATTATTATTGCTTTTTGATACTTACACGTGGTACTTGATTATGGGGTCACATGCAATTTCCTTTTTAGAATATTTACTGCTGTCACTGAACATTCATGAGCCAATCTTAAAAAAGACTCACACATATATTTTGTGATTTATGATTTAAATCATATGAGACGGATGAGGATCATAGGATAATTCAGGTTGGGAAAGACCCTAGGAAGTCTCTGATCCAATCTGCTGCTCATGGTAGGATTAGGTCTGAGAGCAGACCATGGTTCTCAGGACTTTTTTTCCATCAGGCTCTGAAAATTTTCAAGGATGGAGATTGAACTGACTCAAAACCAGGCATCACAGAAAGCAAATCAAATGCATAATTTTTTTGCAGGAGTACTATTTTACACAGATATGTACTTTTTTTTAATATCACAGCTGTCTGGTACAATGAGGCTGCTGAACAAAATTCTGCTTGGAAGTTGTGTATAGGAAATACTCAAAGGACACAGATTCTTTGTATATTTATTTGTGAACAGCAACAAATTACGCTCCTTAATTATTAATTTTAATGGAAATATTTTAAAAAATGACCATTTATCATGACATGTTTCAAACATTCTATTTTCAGTATTGCAGTCTCTGTGGATTAATATAAAATTCCCCTATCACTGCAAACAACAGGTCTCACCTCCCCAGTCCATTTCTTTTCAATTCTCTTTCACTTCCCTTCATCTGGTGGTGCAATCCTGAATTCTCTCATACACCTCTCAATAAGCTAATTACATTTATGATACATTATCTAGGTCGGTTTTTGAAGACATATTGAATAGAACCTGTTCATGTATGAAAAGAACAGAGCTGCTCACCTCCTGGAGATAATAATGTGAGATTGCTCAGCAGTCTTCATCTCTAAAATTTTCTTTAAAGTATATTTTAAATAATATTTTAAGTACAATTTTAAAAATGTCACTTTTACTAGATAAAACAGAAAATAAGCCTATAAATGTTCACTTTGAATCAAGTTACACTCGTGATTTTATTTTCAGTAAAACTTGTTTTTTAGGTTTTCTTTATTTTCAGAATGCCACAGATGAAAACATGTGTCTCTGCGTGGACTACACGTGTACATACACATAGACATTAACATAAGTGCATGCACTAACACTAATATGCATATATACCTACATTTCCCAGGGATGTTATGAGAAATAAGAAATAAGAAATTGCTATGTTCTAATCCATCTATCTGGAATGTTTGTGGCAAGAACTACAACACTGTGTGTCATAGAGATGTATCAAAATTCCTTTAAACACCGAATCAAAATGTGTTATCTGAAAAACAAACTTGGTTAAATATGCAAAATTACTGTCATATTGAAATAAATGGACTATAAAATATTGGGGAAGGATCTTACTATATGTTATATACAGACTGTAGGGAAACAAAACAAAACAAAACAGAAAAAAAAACCCACAACTCCAGCAATTCTGAAGAATAATTATGTAATTAAAGTCTGTTGAAGTGAAAATGTTCAGGATACGGTGCTAAGTTTGTGTATTCTGACAACCAAATGCTTAGCTATGCTACTTTAATATTCTGTTAATAATAGACTTCTCTGTGGAATAAAAAGAAAATACTCAATGCTGCAAAATAATTAACTTGAGCAGTTTTCAATTGTGAAATGTTTGCTCTTAGTTAAAAGCTCCATTCAGACTGAAAAGCTCAATAAATAAATATCTCCAAGTCTAAGTCAAAAGATGAATAGAAAAATGACAGCTGGAAAGGTTTCAGGGTTCATTACTCTATCCTACTTCCCTGCCCAAACACCTAATTTTGATTCCTTTCTGTCAAGAAACAAAAGCATAGAAACTCTAAAATTGAGAACTCAAAGGCAAGAGAGTGCCTTTTCAGACCTGTTTCAGATGATCTATCCAAACAGCTTCCAAACCTATCAGCAATGGGCAGACAGTTAATGAATTATAAAGTACATTTATTATTTATATTTACACCATTTGATATTGCCAGATGCAGGGAGTCTTTTGCCATGTTTTTAAGTGTACTGGAAAACTTACTTAATCACTAGATTAAATAGATGATTAATTGTAATTTGTTTCATTGTTGTTGAGAACTACTACCATACAATGTCATTAGCAGTTATAGAGAAAATAAAACGTTTAATTTCCCTTGAGAGTGGAAATATGAATAGAAATGTTTACTTCCTCTCATGTAATCCAGTATTCTTTTTTCACATGTCATGATACAAGCCAGGCAATCAAACATAAATAGCTGATTTTTTCTGCTGTAGGTCCTCACACCTGATGGAAAATTACATCTCTAATTGAAAACAAAATTATACTACTATAAGAAATAATGCGCTAAAAGAAATACTATACTACTATATAGGAAATGCATTTCATAAACACTGAATCTGCAAGTTTGGGCTATTTTCCTTTCACTGGTTTACTTTCTTTAGCCCACTAGAGAAGAGTTTTCAAGCAGCCTGGACCAGCTTCAGGTCAGCCCCCTCATCATTAAAGTAGATGAGTGGGCTTAGCTCACGTTTTCTGATTTGGACCAGAGAAATCTTCACAGACATATTTATAAACATGCCTGGCTTCTGTGACAAAACAGCCCAAGGAGCAATGGCCAATGGCCACAAGTGCAGAGCCAGGCACAGCACAGTGCAAGGCACATGAGCTGCAGGAGGTGGGGAAACATGTGCACACAACATCGTGCAAAGCCTGCCCCTACACTGAATGACTCCCCATCCACACAGACCAAAAACCTTTGGACAAGGAGTTGCAGTCTCCTGAAATATATATTATCACCTGTGGAAGTGAACCCTAGCTCAGTGAATCACCTTCTTGTGTTCCTAAAATCAAAGTGTCAGCAGCTTTTAGTCATGTTAGTTGAGGAATCAGTGCATGTCTCAATGCAGTCTGCATCATCCACCTTAAATAAATCACTGTAAATGTGTAGTCCCTTCCTTAAGGGAAAGATGAAGCTGCAGAAGGGATCGGTCGGCAGCGACTTAAAGTCCTGTGTCATTTAATCACAAAGTCAATAGCTCTCTTCATCCCAGGGTGAGAATGCTGCTAAAACAAACTGCTTTCTGTTCTGCAGCGACGCCTGAAAGAGTTTGCGCTGCAGTAATCCCAAATCCAGGGGCAATCTATTAAGAACTCAGCACCACCGATCCTGAGAATCAACTGATAAGCACATTCTACCCACCTCCCCCCACTCACGG
>JAPSGF010000150.1:434038-483187 GCA_035772895.1 Perdix hodgsoniae
TGGGGACTCCAAATTCATCCTGTACTCTAGTTAGGAAAAGAGCACTGGATACCAAATATAAGGTAACCTTTTCCTGAATTTGCAAGCTGCATAAGTTTTACAGAGAGCTGAGTTAATTTAGAGGCTGAGATTGTAGACACATCTTATAGAAATGGTGCTTTCGTGACAGATCACAAATGTGAGGATTAGAAAATAACAATAACAGAGCAGTTATTTTGTCAGGATTGCATTTTCTGGATTAAGCTGTTGATAAACAGATTTGTGTGTGTGGTTACAAGAAAATTCACGTTTCCAGGGCAGATAAACTTGGAAAGCTTAAACACACCATAGTGCTATTCAGAATCTCACAGTTAATTAAAGGAGTGGAAAGTATCAAGGCTTGCTCCCCTCTGCATGAATAATTCACTTCCTGAATCCATTATTAAAGCCAGTTACTTTGCCACAATCATTTGCAGCCTCTGAAGCCTTGGTCTCAGAAATGAGACAAATTGCAACAAGGCCTGCAGCTATATTAATAAATTGAAATGAACATTTATTTGCTCATCTAATTACAACTGTAGTTTTTTCCAAATGATATAGTAATGCATTACCTTGGCAGCAAATACCTGCTGCAAGAAGTAATTAACAGAAGAAACACTTCTTATAAATTTCTCTTTCACTGAAAAAAGGCTCTCCTTTTGATTTTTTTCCTTTAAAATTGTTTGCTTTTAACCATGTTTATGGTGAATTTTACATAGCTGAAACAATGTGTTGGCAGTACCTGTAAGTCACAAATTTATGAACAAAACATGCATACATAAAACACTACATCAACTCCTTGTTACAGGTGTGATCAAATGATTGGCACTTTGAACAGTATTTGAAAAATGTTACTATTGCAAAGCTCTTCATAATCTCGTATGCAAATAAATTATATAAAAATGAATAAACTGCTGATGATCCAACCATACTAAACTAATGAACTCTATTACCTGCAGACCTCATCTTGAATTTACTAACTTAGTTTCTATTTATTTTCAGGTACATTTGCTTGAAATGCTCCCTGCCACATCCTTATCTCTAATTTAGAGAGTTATGGATTTGAAGGGTAGACTATTTGGTGGATAAGGAATTGGTTGGAAGGTTGCAGCCAGAGGGATGTGGTCAAAGAATCTGTGTTGAGGTGGAGGCTGGGAGCAGGAGCAGTGTCTGACAAGTGTCTGTCTGGAGTCTAGTACTCTTTAGCATAGTTAAAAATGACATCAGTGGTGGATTGAGTGCATCTTCCACAAGTTTGCTGATGACACCAAGCTGAATAATGCAGTTGATTCAGCAAAAGGAAGGGATGACATCCAGAAGGGTCTTGATAAACTTGAAAGGGTCTGTGAGAACCTGATGAGGTACAACAGAGAAAAGTGCAAGGTTTTGCACTTGGGTCAAAGTAATCCCAGATAGATATACAGACTGGGAGAAGAATTCCTTGGAAGTAACCCTGTTGAGAAGGACTTAGGGGTCATGGTAGATGAAAAATGAAACATGAGGCAGCAGTGTGTGTGCTTGCAGCCATAGTATCCTGGGCTACAACAGAAGAGAGGTAGCAAGCAGAGTGATGGAGGTGATTGTCCCTCTCTCCTCTGCCCTTGTGAGGCCCCATCTAGAGTACTGCATCCAAGTCGGGCTCCCAGTGCAAAAAAAATGTGGAGCTGTTGGAGAGGGTCCAAAGGAGGGACACAAAGATGATCAAAGGATTGGAGCACCTCTCCTACTTCCAGTACTTGAAGGGAGCTTATAAGTAGGAGGAAAATCAATTTATTACATTGGTAGATAGTGATAGGACAGGGGGGAATGTTATTAAGCTAAAGGAGGGAAGATTTAGATTGGATGTCAGGGGGAAGTTTTTCACAGAGAGAATGATGAGGTGCTGGAACAGGTTACCCAGAGATGCCCTGTCCCTGAAAGTGTTTAAGGTCAAGTTGCATGGGACCTTGGGCAACTTGATATAGCAGTTGGCAATCCTGCTTGAAGCAGAGTGGGTGGAACTTGATGATCCTTGAGGTCTCTTCCAACTCAAGCCATTTTATGGTTTTATGATTTACTACAAAAGTAATTCAAAATTAAGCAAAGTTTTTCTGCCAGTGTGATGTTATCTGTGAAAGTAACAGAGGTGTTATAAAGTCTCCTTTTCTGTAGATGTATTTTGAGTTAAAACAACAGGATTAGCTACAAAAATTTTAGTTTTCCCATTCTTCAGACTCTCATAGAATAAAAGCCACTCCAATTTATCACCATGTCTCTGCAACAGGCTTACAGATTTATGCTTGTCAGCTCTATCTATTGTTATCACTGGAGCCAACACACAAATGAAAGGAGAAGTGAGACCATTCTATTGTTACAGTTTTAGCCTCCTCTTCTCCTTTTCAGATCAGTTGGCCAGCATGAAAATTGAATATGTGAAAAAGGATAGGAGTTGTACCAAAGTATTAGAAACTGATAGAGTGTGTCCCAGTGTAAAGATATTAATACAGATATTGATACAAATATCCCCACAGATTTCAGTAGTTATCTAGATATTGAAACAAACAAATAAATAAAAGTGAATTTGGGAATAGAGAAAATGGTGCAAGTCCAAACTGTTACTCAGGAAGATATCAAAGTGAAGAAAAATATTGTAGAGCAGCATTGTATTCGACGCAATTTCAGCAATGCTCTGCAGCGGTGTATACGCACCAAATGTTAACACTATAAAAAGCTTACATTGTAAACTAGAGAGAAAATGGATATTGGTGACCAAAGGAAGGATCTTTCTGAACAGAATAATCATTTTTCTTTTTCACTTTTTAAATAAATCCCTGTCGTTGGTTTGTCAATTACATGTGAAATATTTTATTTCCAGGTTGTATTTTCTAGTTTCCACTAGACATACTGCTGGAATGATCTTTATTTAATAGACTTGGGTTTAATCATTATTTTTTTATTATTATTTATTTTTTATTTATTTTTTTAGTGTTATGATTAATCCATGGATATGGAATTAGCGTGGCTGAGTTTGAACCTGCAATTGTTTTTATTTTGAGATCCAAGCACATAAATAGATTTGAGTGTGCAGCCTCCTTCCTCCTGGTATGCTTTCATCCAGCATGGGAAAGCAAAGCCTGTGTGCTTAAAGAAGCATGTCAAAACTGCTTTGTGAAGAAGGGGGAAAAAAGCCATAGACCAAGTGACAGAACTAAGTTTAGTGTGCTAATCATATTCTTTCTTCTTGTAACCTAAGGAGTCCTGCTGTAGAATTTAAATGAAATGAATGGTGTTTCAGACACATGGTTAGTGATTTTATATGGTCAGTGTCATTTTTCTTCTTCTGGGAATTCAATTTGTTCCCATTATGTCAAGGTCACAGATTGGGGAATCTTAGAGAACATTACTTCTCTGCCTTTGATGCAAAGGGTCAGTGGATTAGTACAAAGGAGAATTAATCCAGTGTGCTTGCTCACCAAATGATATTTAAGTCATTTTTAATGAATGACTAGGAGTTCCCATTAGTTTCTTTGAAGAAAACAGAAGCAAGCCTACAAACAATGACTTCACAAATGAATATTCAAGGAAAGTACAACTTTGTTGTCAGCTCTAATTGCTAGTTTTACCTTATTAGAAGAAACTTTCTGTAGCTGAGTTTGACATACTGTTTGCACACTGTTATTAGTCAAGTCTCATTGAAGTCTTGTAATTAACACCTCCATATTATCTCATGCAATAAAAATGAAGACTAAAATAGATGACTT
This sequence comes from Perdix hodgsoniae, assembly GCA_035772895.1. Classification (NCBI taxonomy): domain Eukaryota; kingdom Metazoa; phylum Chordata; class Aves; order Galliformes; family Phasianidae; genus Perdix; species Perdix hodgsoniae. The sequence continues at coordinate 437,797 of JAPSGF010000150.1, forward strand.
ACTTTGTTTCAGCTTTGCTCTTGTTTTCTGATACAGAAATACTTAAGAAGTGTGAGCTCATCAAACTGCTATACAGAGTCAACAGAAAGCATAGAAGAATTTTGAGGAAGGAGGGCAACCAAGCTCATTCAGAACCAGGACCATTCTAAGGTCCCAGAGAGCAGAGTGCCACTGTGCAGATACAGTGTAGGTTTTTACTGTTATGGTTGCACCAGCATTGTTCTCTGTGTCTGATTTTCCTTACCTCAATAAAAGACAGCGACCATTTATGTATTCCTCACTCAAGACAGGGAAAATATTTATTCATACAGCCTTTCTCTATTGCCATGACAGTGCTCACACCAGGGAAACCATACATTTAAAGCAACTGATGGCACATTTGTTCGCTGAAAATATATTCACATATGCTACTGTACATAAGGAACTACTCTTCCCCTTCCCCTCATTCAATTGTAATGGGTGGGAAAAAAATAAACAGTACACAACTCAAAATAAAATAAAATAAAATAAAATAAAATAAAAAATTCTAAGACAGTTGCAAGGATGTTTTACTGTGATCTCTCAGTGCAGTTACTCAGTTTACAGCTGTTCCCAAAGCAATATGCAATCCAGTCATTTAGTTATTATTGTTGAAAATTTAAATACTCAAATAATAACTAAGCTTGCTTACTGGATAGAAGATAGCCAAGAAAGTTTGAAGAATTAACATGTACCTGTAATTTCCCACAGCTATGCAACAGCCATCAGAATGGGAAATTGCTGAGGGAGAGTGAAGTGCTCAGAACTGCTGGCTTATGTTGTAAGTATTCACAGCCCTCATAACAGAGAATTGTAGTTTCCTACAGTTTGCATCATTGTCATCACTATGGATCTAACCACCTCATGTGTTCCTGCTCTATTATTTTGCTGTTCAAGAATAACCATCTCGAGTTACAAATGCTATTATATTACCATGATTTGCAGAATTATTAAAGATAGGTCACTTCATTACAGAGATCCCAGAGGTGTTGTATATAGTGAAGTTGCATTAGTTGAGCTCAGTGGAAGCTGGCAGATGCTTAGGCATGACTGAAGCTACCAGTACTTCACCTCGAGCCTAGCAAGGCTGCCACTCAGGTATATTCCACCATGTATATTCTGCATGTTAAAATGAAATAGTAACAATGAGATAGCCACTTATCCTCTACAGGTCCTTCTGCTTTGTTTTCAGTATATCACTGCACAGTGGAACTTGTCTTAAAATAAGATCTTGCAGTGTTTTGTAACCTTCAAACAGGACTTCTAACAATAGGACTTCTTTTTGCTTTGAGCATTGACCTAATGACTAATAACATTCAGAGTGAAGCACATGCTATATACCAATCTAATAAAAATGTTTCTAGGGGGGATGAGCAGTAGTTTGGGAGGCATTCATACTCCAGAACCACTCCTGATAGAAATGTTGCTTTACTGGTTTCAGAGTAAATTTATCATCTGTTTTACTTTTACTAGACTTGGACAGAATAGAAAGCTCAGCAAAAGGGATTACTCACACAAGTACTTTGCTTTGTAACACAGGCTTGCCAACAGCAGAGTACACGAAAACAGACACAGTGAGGGGAAAACAAGGAGAATAGCTGCTGTAGTGATGGATGTATTAGTTTGAATTTGGTTGTGACGACATTGGCTTCATTAAGAATTTATCACGAGCATAAATAGCATTTTTGTTGCAGTGTCTCCTATCTTTACACTGGCAGATAGACCTAATTGCTGCTCCATGTGGAAACGGAGACTGACCTCTCAAATAAAGTGGGTCTGCCTTTGTATTACTAAGGCAGAGTTCACCTTCTTGTAACCACAGGGATGGGCAAAGAGGTGGCTGCATCACTGACCCTGGGATGCTGACCTTGGTACCAGTCCCTCATATGGACTTCTTCCGTGTGTTTGTAAATCACTTCATCTCTGACTATTTCTGTGAAAAAGGGTGATGGCAGCTATGCCTACATAACATTTGTACTCTGTTCGTGGAGAAGCCAAATTATAGCTTTTTATTTGCTCTGTCTGGAATGGAAGCTCTTTTCTCTTGTCATCAGTGCTATACATAAAGAAGTTTCTGCTGACTATACATTAAGATTCTTGCTTGATGTTTAAAAAACTTGAATGTTAATACCAGTGATATTGGTTGTTAAAAATACCTAACAGCCATTTGGTTGGTTAATCAGCAGAGAAAGATTAATGGTTTAAAATCTGGTCATTAAGTACGGTAACAAATGTTTTTCAGTGAGGTTATTGCTACCATAAACTTTAATCAATGCTTCATAAGCAGCAGCCTCTGGTTCAGTGTTCTGACTAATGACAAATTAACTATTTCTTAGCAGTTAATAAAGACTTTTCACCATTCTGCATATAGAACATGATTTCTTTTGTTGGTAATTAACACTCTCCCCTGGGTGCTAACTCCATATATCCATGCTAAAATCTTCATTGGCAGAGATTAAAAGCAGCAAATTTAACAGTATTTCACTAGAGGTTTTTGTTTTGTTTTTGTGTTGTGTTTTTTTGTTTGTTTGTTTTGTTTTGTTTTTGTTTTTCCCTCTAAGTTGTCTATTTAAAACAGGCAGAACAAGCTTTAAATTTGCTGAATGGTATCATTAATGATATTGCTTCTTTTCCTTTTCCTTTTTTTTTTTTTTCAATGAAACTTTTTACGCTCAGACCTAAAAAGCAGGAGTCTGGAAGTTGTTAATGATCTACAAAAGGGAAAATGGGAGGGATGAAGGTTAGAGTTGCTTGATTTTTCTTCAGGCTAACTACAGTTGGTGTGAGGGGAAAAAAAAAAAAAAAAACACCACTGGAGAGCACTAATAAATATATGCCTTACAATAGTGGAAGGGAAAAGGTGTACCTAACCTTTCTAAATAGCCTAAGGGCAGGGCTTTTCTTTTCAATGGAAAGGTCATCTAGAATGAATTAAAATCATTTTCCTGCTGAGCTCCAAGCATGTGGCTTCACTTTGAAGACTATAATGGAGCTGTTTTCACACATGTATCTTACAGTCAATCTTTTAGAGAATGCACTGGCATATATTCAGTCAAAAATTGCAACTATTAGTACATGGCCTCCCAAGGATGAAGTTTTCTAAATTGTTATTAAAGGAAAAAGGCTTTACAAGATGCTTAATAATCTAGTTTGTGTTCTTTCAGTGACAATCTTTTGTCACTTAATCCTTCTCATGTTTTAATATTGCTTATTCTCATTCTGCATTAAATATTTTAGCTGATATCCTGACTTGAATGAAACTGTCCAAAAAAATACAGCAGCACAAATTTTCTTCTACCAGAATGACAAGGAGAGGCTCTGGGACAGTAAATTTAAGACAGAAGATTTTGGTACACCAATCTGAAAAGTGCATAGGGAGATCAAACAATACACAATTTACACTGCAAGTATTAGTTTTTGATATATTTATTTTTCCAAATTTCTAATCTCAAATATAATTTCTGCACTGGTTCTTAATAAATAAAATCAATCTGATCTAAATAAAATATGAATCAATTTTGCTTTGCCTTCTATGTTTTTCAAAGATATATTTGTAAAGCTTTTCAAACAGCTATTAGTGCCATAATAAGATGGAGCAATAATACATTAATAATAATAATAATAATAGGTTATCATCAAGATTCCTCTAGGAGAGCTTGCAAAATGTTCCACCAGTTTTTGTCCCCATTTACTTGCTGTGGAATTGACTCATAATTCATTTGGCATTGCTGGAAATCTTGGTAAGGAAAATTTTTGGCTTTGGCTTTCTAAGCCAGCTTTGAAAAACTCAGAGATGCACAGACCCCTGGCATAAGGCAATATGCTTCCTCTATGATTCATGAAAACAGCCCCTGGCTGAGCTCAGAAGTTTAAGAATGGGAGAACAGTCATTCACTTTCTCCTAAAATCTCTTACAATAGATTATTTTCATATACAAATCTGGACTCCTAGAACCTCTAAGGTTCTAGGTGCACAGGGGAGGAACGGTGATGGAGGAATCCAATCCCTGACAGAGCATGGAAACTCGGTATTCTGTTCTATTACATGCTCTGATTTTGACGGAGCACACAAGGTTAAGATTGCTCTTAATTTTCATTTGCCAGCTTCTTAGCTGAGTGACTTCTAAAGAACAAAGAATATACCTCAGAAAAATAGCCTAGGTGCTAGATTTCTGGGTTGACTGTTACCTGTGGAATGTATTGGAATGTAATGGGCATGCAAAGTGCAAAAATAGAGATGTAAGTAACTGAAGATTTGAAAAACTTTAAAATGCCTCTATCCTAGGTCATTTTTTTCTTTTCTTCTCTCTCCTTTCTCTTTTTTCTCTCCCTCTCTTTCTCTCTCTCTCTCTCTTTTTTAATTTTCTTTCACAAAATGCATGTGAATATGTTTTTATTCCAATGCATCCCTCCCTTGTGGTTAGGTTCAACAGGAGGGTTCCAGCTTGTAAAGGTTAACCACGCAGAAATCAAGGCTTTGTGCATTTTTGCAAAGGTCACACTCATCAGCAGTTCCGGAAGAACTGCTGGGAAAGGCTATAGTAACTACTCAATGATTGAACTGTGGCTCTGTTACAATCACTGGTTGTGTCACTGAGAGATAAAGAGGCTGCTCAGTTACTTGAAATTCAATTTGTACATTACTCAAATCTACCCCACCTCTTTCCTTCATGGTGCCTGGCAGCTGCTTGCTGGCATTCTGAATTTCAAATACCTGAGCTGCAGGAAGCAGTTTAATAAACGAGATGGGTTTTGATTAATGTAACAAGCTGAAAATTGACAATGATGCAATGCATATCTCAGCAAGAACCACAGACTCGGATCAAATCTCTCGGTGCTGACGAAGGCTGGTGTGGCAGAGAGTTCAGCCAAAGATGTCTATTTATATTTTGATAACGCTTTGAATGGTCAAAAACTCCCAGTATGTAACATTTTGGCCTGTAATCCAGTTACGTCTCTAAGCATTTACTAAAAATGACTACACAGTCATGAAGTTCATGTCTAGATTAAATACATGACATTGACCAGCAAGGGCACTGTGTACTGCATATATCTGGTTTTATATAGGAAATACTGTAATCTCCGTGTGTGTGCTGGAAAAGTAAGCAATTACTTGCTATGATGTATACAAAACAATGGCATAATGTCAATTCAATTAGTAATTCACTATCATGTAATAAGTTGCTTAAGTGCTTTGACACTGTTTCATACGAACACTAAATGGAGCTTTCACCCAGTGTGGGCTTATGGCTTTAATGCTAGGAAACCCATTCTTTGTAAATTCCTACTCCCTCCAACACTTAAAATTCAGAATTGGTATTATATTGCAATTCCTCATCAAAAACATGCAGTATCATCTTTTTCCTCAAAAACATTTCATTGAGATAGCAGTCTACTATGCCTCCCAAAAGGAAAGTGCTGAAGATGTCACTGAAAATTATCACCACTTTCTTATCCATCAAGAAAATATAACTCACATATATATCTCCTGTGAAGATGGAAATTATGAATATTTGAATCTATTCCTTTTCCTTGAGGCCTGCCAATGAGGCATAGCAGGATGTTGAAACTGGAGTGAAAGCTTTCTTTCAAAGGCAGCAGAAAGTGGATGCCAGGTCTCAGTCTTTGGGCACCATTCTCTAACTAGCAAAAGTTTCTGGCTTATCTTTCCTTGATTCCCTTTACAGAAATGGAGCTAGTTAAGGTATGTGTTTGTACAATTTTTATAGTATGAAAAAAAATGTTAGGTATGGGATTGTTGTGTTCTTGTATTTATGTAGTGAATGTTCATCTCACTGGTATATATGACTGTTAATATTTTGTTGTGATTAATTGAGTTATATATAAATATTGTCTAAAGAAACCTTGTGATTCAAAACTCAGATTATTTTAGTATTTTAGAGAATAGAAGAAATTCACTTCTAGATCTGTATGAGACATATCATTATCTGAATATATCAGCATGCTGAGTTGTGAATTAAGAATGCTATTTTGTTGTTGTTTTTCTCCTAAAAATACTTTATATTTAATACTTATTTTTCTGTCCTCATTTACTTTTTTTTCTTTTTCTTTCTCAAAGACAGATTTACTATGATCCTATGTTTCATATTTTTATTTTTATGCTTGCTTTATTTTTATCTAGGCTGCTCATGCTTCCTCTCCCCCTAACAAGCCAAAGAGTTCCCCATAAAGTTCAAAGTCAACTGTGGTATCTTCAAAATTTAAACATTATCAGAACAACTAAATCAATAAAGTGTTAACTCTCTTATCAGTCATCTGTCATGAATAACAAACATTTTAAGTCAGCAGTTTGCAAACAAGGTATATGGACTAATATTTGCTTGCATAAACTATTCAGTACAAATGCATAAAAGATATTTTGTGTGAATCAGTATTAGTTTACAAATGATCTGCAGAAAAAAAAAAAAAAGAAAGAAAAAGAAAAACACATAAGCACAACAAAAAACTCCTAGAGATATCAGATATTTTACTTATAATTGGTAATTAAATCAGCTCTAGTATGGATGCTGACAATATCAACATAGCATGTTTTCTGCTAGATTTATTACATAATAATAAAACAAAGCAAAACAAAACAAAACACACAGCACAGCAACCTATTTACTTTTGAAGTGAGTCAGTAGTGGCATGGATAATAAGCACAACAGTAAAGAAATTTGACTTGAACTTCAGCTCCAGAGCTGACAAGGGTGAAACAAAAAGGGGCAGTCAGAAAGACTGACTTTATGGTAGTGAGATGACAGCCTACACTCTGCCTGCTTCCATGTTCTATGGCAATACTCATTATCCTCCGGAAGCCGATTTGATACAGGAGCACCCTTTCTCAATGAACTTCAATAATGCCTCTATTTGAATTTCAGTAAGGTTTTCAAAACTAGCAATTTTTGAGATTTTCTTATGTTTGTATTTTAGCTTCTGCGTGTATAAAAGAAGCAAGGCGATCTTTGGCAGTAAGCTGGCAAACACAGTGAGGTGACCTCTAAACTAGATGACTTGGGGGTTAGGGTCCACAATGGCAGTGCTTACATCATTGTAAACAGCTGGGGAATGAGCCAAACTAACCAGAACAGTGATTAATGTTATTTAGCTGCCTTGCATGGCACAGAATCACAGAATCATTTTAGTTGAAAGGGACCCTTAAAACTCATCTAGTCCAACTCTGCAATGAGCACAGGAACATATACAAGGAACAAAGAACATATACATTTCAATCAGGTGCTCAGTTCCTCATCCATCTCGGTCTTAAACATCTCCAAGAGTGTGGCATTTACCATCTCTCTGGGCAACCTGTTCCAGTGTCTCACCACATTTATCATGATATTTTTTTTTCATTATACCCAATCCAAATCTCCCTTTTTAGTTGGAAACCATTTCCCCTTGTCCTGTCACGGAAGACTCTGGTAAAGAGTCTGTCCCCTTCTTTCTTGTAGCCCCCCTTTAGGCATTCTAAAGCTACCATCAGTTCTCCCCAGAGCCTCCTCTTCTTCATGCTAAACAGCCCCAGCTCTCTCAGCTTGTCCCCATAGGAGAGATGTTCTATCTCATTATTTTTTGTGACCCTACTCTGGATGCATATCAACAGGTCCACATCTCTTCTATACTGAGGATTCCACATCTGGATACAGTACTCCAGGTGAGGCCTCACCAGCACTGAGTAGAGAGGTCAGGATCACCTTCCTCAGCCTGCAGACCACACTTCTTTTGATAAAGCCCATGAGTCAAAAGGTCAGCCCCTTGAAGGGTATGTATATATATGGGGGTCTTTCTGCATCCCTCTAGGGGAAACCTCAGTAATTTTCTCCCTTTTCTTCTCTGTAGTATCTGTATACCAACACACACAGCATGGAGAATAAACAGAAAGAACTAGAAATCTGTGCAGTTGCAGGGCCACAATCTCATGATGTTCATGTAGATATGGAGGTCCACATTTTCCCTAGTCTTGCTACTGACATTCCTAAAAAACTAAAAAGCCTTCTCCTTAATAAGACACGTGTCCTGATAACTGAGAAGATGAAGTTACTGAACAACTTCTTTGCTTCAGTCTTTACTGCTAAGACTGCCCCATATCAGCCCCAAATCTTGGAGATAAAGAGGGAGTCTGGAGAATGAAAGAATTCCTCTTGGTTAAGTAGGTAGGATCTGATTAGAAATTATCTAGACAAACTAAGCACATATAAATTGATGGCCCCAGTGGAATACACCCATGAGTGCTGAAGGAGCTGGCAGAAGTGATTACCAAAGCATTCTCTTTCATTTTTGAAATGTCATGGAGAATGGTGCCTGTAGACTGGAGGATTCCAGTCTGTGGAAGTCAATGTCACTTCAATCTTCAAAAAGGGCAAGGAGAAGAAAAGCAGGTTATCAGGAGAAATCATCCTGGACTCACCAAGGAGAAATCACTCTTGACCAATGTGGTAGCCTTCCATGATGTTGTGACTGAAGGCAGGTTGTGATGAGGAGGGGTTTGTCCTCTTCTCCCAGGCAACAAACAGGACTCGAGGAAATGGCCACAAGTTGTACCAGAGGAGGTTTAGGCTAAACATAAGGAAGAACTTTTTCTCTCAGAGAGTGGTCAGGCACTGGAATGGCTGCTCAGGGAGATGGTGGAGTCACCATCCCTGGCAGTGTTCAAGAGGCGTCTGGAGGAGGAGCTGCGAGATATGGTTTAGAGGATTGTGGTAGTAATGGCAATGGGAGGATGGTTGGACTAGATGACCTTGCAGGTCATTTCCAAACTTGCAATTCTATGATTCTATGATTCTATGACTGGCTGAGAATGCATGAGTAGAGGGCAGTGGATGCCCTGTACCTTGATTTCAGCACTCTCATAACATCGTTGTAAGTGAGCTTAAGATATGTAGGATGGATGAGTGGACAATGATGTGGATTGAGAACTGGCTGACTGGCAGAGCTCAGAGTTCTGTGATCAGTATCACAGAGTCTAGCTGGAGACATGTATCTAATGGTGTTCTCCAGGAGTTGGCACTGGATCCAATCTTGTTTGATGGCTTCATCAGTGACCTAGATGAAAAGATAGAATACATCCTCAGCAAGTTTGGTGATGATATGAGGCTGGGAGCAGTGGCTGACACACCAGAAGACTATGATGCCATTCAACAAGGCCTGGACAGTCAAGAGAGAAAGGCAGAGATGGAACTAATGAGGTTGAACAAGGGCCAGTGTAGGGTCTTACATTTGGGGAGTGATAACCACATGCATCAGTACAGGTTATAGACTGACTTCCTGGGAAGGAGATCTGCAGAGAAGGATCTAGGTGTCCTGGCCATGTGCCAGGAGAGTGCCATTGTGGCCAGAAGTTCAGTGGTATCCTGGGGTCCATTAAAAAGAGCATGATCAGCAGGGCAAGAGAGGTGATCCTCCCCCTCGACTCTGTCCTGATGAGGCCATTTCTGGAGTACTATGTCCAGTTGGGCTCCTCAGTTCTAGAAAGAGAGGAAACTTTCTAAGAGAGTGTTCAGTGGAGGGCTACAAAGATAATTAGGGGCCAGGAGCATCTTCTGTATGAGATGAAAAACTGAGAGACATGGAACTGTTCAGCCAGGAGTAGAGAAGACTGAGACTTAAAATATCAACACTTAAAATATCAACACTTAAAATACTTGAAATGCAGGTGTCAAGGAGATGGGGCCAGGCACTTTTCATTGGTGCTCAGTGACTGAACAGAACAAGGATCAATTGTCATAAAATGGTACACAGGAAGTTCTATCTGAACATGAAAAACTTGTGATGAGCACTGGGATAGGCTGCCCAGAGAGGTGGTGGAGTCTCCTCTGAAGATGTGCAAAAGCTATCTAGATACTTTGCTGTGAAATCTACTACAAGAAACCTGTAGCAATAGGGTTGAGCTAGATCATCTTCTGAAGTCATTTCCAAACCCTAAAATTCTGTGACTCTGTGATTTCCAGGCATTTATCTGGAAAGCACTATTTGATGACTGAAGATTTATGGGGGGATAAAATAAGGGAAAAAAAGGAAAAGACAGGTCTAATTCTATCTCATTTTGACATGTCTTTATTTTACTGTTACATATATCTTTCAAATAAGTAAATTGTGTTTCCTATATTTGCTGAAGAAATGTTTTATTTTGGAGTCTGCGTGGGAAAAGTAGGGGGGTGAGGGGGGGAAGAAAGCATGATTATGGTCCACTTCTCAGAGCTCAGGAATTCGTTGTAAACGAGCATCTTGGACATGCAGAAAAAGGAATTTAATGAGGCTATGAGAAGATGGGGAAAGATGGGAACAAAAATGCAAGTACCAAGAGTTTCTATGTGGAGATGTGTTAATAACAAGGTAGATGAAACACTGAGCTCTTTTTTTTTTTTTTTTTTTTTTTTCCTTTAACTTAGGGTTAAATTCTTCTCTCTGGATATGCAGTATTCACACGACAATGTGTGTAAAGTTTGGCTACAGAAATAGAATTAATGGATCTTAGAAACATTGCAAGAGGAAATCTAGCAGGATCTTGCCAATGATTTCCATGAACTAAGGGGAAAAAAACTGAAATTAAAATCACAGTCTCAAAGGAAAGAGGAGAGAAATAATAGAATCACTATCGGTAACAGATGGGGGAAGAGGTGTTTCTCATGTGAAGATTTCTCCTTGTTCACGGTTTTCCTGTTATTTGAATTCACAGCTGCAGGTTCAAGTGGCATGGAAGCAGCCAATTGAATCTGGAAGAGGATGGGTTGAATTTGGGTGTTTTATGGGTGTTTTATACTCATTCACAGACATTGCTTAAAACCAGCTTAGGCTCTCTGTCAGAGAAGATCCCATCACTGCATATTTTGTGAGCTCAAATTTTAAACAACTGGACACACAAAAATCAGTGAGCATAGAAGGGAATATCTCTTCAATTTGATTGCTGTTTAAAAGTTTATTTTTCACTTTTATTCACATATACGATAACATAACATTTTATATTTGGGCTATGTGCAGTGAGACCTTATATTTGTTGTATTTGCACATTGTTTTATAAAGTACCACACTGTATAATATCAAAATTTATCAAATATTCACATTTTAAACTGAGTGGATTTAATCCTCCGCTACAAGAGACAAATGAAGAGCTCACTATTAATTTGCACTGCTGCTGAACTGGTATGGAATGGTTTGATTCCAACTGACTTCAGCATGTTTTTGTTTTTTAATTGTAATAATTTCTGGTATAGAGCAGATCTTTGCTTAAAAATAGAAAGCCTTGCTGCCTCATGAGCCTCACTGCTTCTGGCATAACACAGAATGGCCACAATAAATGTTTATTTTGAAACTCCTGTTTTTTTTTTTTTTTGGTTTTTTTTTTCACTATAATTATGCCAAGCATGTGGTCTAATTCACGGTTCACTCCCATAGTCACACTTCCTATTTATTTCCGTGAAAGCTACAACAGTTACAAAGACCACAACACCACCATTAGATAGAACTAAATCTCAAATGCAAAGCACTCTTTTTCAACATAATCACCACCATTAGCTGCACATCTTCACCAGTGATGAATAAGAGCCTCCATACCATGCTGGTAACAATCTACGTGAGTGGAGGCAGCCCAGTGCTGCCACAGCTGAAATGCTCCACACACTGCCTCACTGTGTTCTCATCCACTGACTGGATAAATCAGCGGTCTCCCTAAGTATTCATTAAGTATCGATAAATGTTGATGGGTGCTACGTTTTCATCGTAGAGGAATCGAGTTCCACGCCTTTGCTTCTTCCACACCTCCATGTCAGATGGCATTCTGCCAGACTGCCCCTCTGATGACATTTGACACACGGCAACAACATTGAGTGGGTTATTGGCGGGAAGGTTCAGCCTCTACCCAGCAATATCTGCCTCTGGCGTTATGGGCAAACATAAAATAAGAGGCACTACTTTCAGAGCATCCTTCATAAACAGTGTGTAATATATATAAGTTTATTGATAACAGTTCTATGCAGTGTATCCTCTTCATTTATACTTCAGTTAATATTTCATCTTTCTCTATTTTGAGCGTTCAAGCAAAAATAAAACCTGGGAGCATTCTTTCTATTTTTTTTTTCCTTTCTACTACTAGAGCTGCTGTCTGCCCTTAGTATGCAGAATTCATTATCTTAATCTTGTTAATATTCTGAGGATCTGCTTTATCTAGTAGCAGCTTTATGTTTATCTGTGAGCATTATGTCTTAATACAAATGCCACCTGGTTCTGCTACATATATTTATATAAAGGCAATAATGTGGAAAACCTTAACTCAGAGCCAGTGTATCAAATGATGTCAGAATACTTCAACAGGTCAGAGTGCTGCCTAATGTTAAATATCAGCCAGTGTTTACTGCAGAATACTGCAGTGTCACTTCTTTTGCATCAATTCAGTACAAATTATTTAACAGAGTTTTATTTCAAGGGAAATGATATAAATTTTCATTAAAGAAAACATCATTCCATGACAGCAGTAAATGAATTACCTGCAATCACTTTTAAAATGCTTTATTTATTTGCTTCTGTTGGAAGGATGTAAGTTATGAAAATACTGTTGGTGACAAGAATGAAATATAGTTCTGATATAGTAATAATAAAAAAAACCCTGCATCTCTCTAAGGACTGTGTTTATATGTGTGTATGTGCATTTGTCATTCCTGTAATTATGAACGTATCTACGTGTATGAATATCATAAAGAAATACTTGTCCACATCTTCTTTTTTAAGGAAAAAAAAAAACCAAAAAAATAGTGACAAACCATCAGAGACGAAAATATAATTCATCATAACAGAAGAGAGCATTTTCCTGAAATGATTCATATTCATATATCTTTCCCTGAGACTTTCATATACTTGGCGACATTGTGAAATGTCACTGAAGAAAAAGCATTTCAGTTTAGCCTTGAACAAACATACCCTTAGTAGAACTGTCCATCTGCAAAGCTTTCTTCTTCTTCCAAAGGGGATCATTTTTGCTACAGATGTAACCAAAGCTACGCTTCAGCTAGTGAGGTTCTGCATGATAAGGAGTTGGTTAGCAAACACACTGAGCAATGAAATGGCTCGAATAACAAAATTCCCTGCAGTGTGTTTCAGAGTTAACTGCATTTGCACTCTGCAAGGAGATCAATGCTTCACCCTCATTGATTTTCTTCAATTGCAGAAGCAGGATTATGCACAATGTGAAACTGTATTCTCAGACATATTCAATCTGATTTCCTAGTCAGTGCTAAAAAGGCATGGTGTTGTACTGAAAATATAAGGTTAGAGAAGTGTAACATATCAAATTTGTACTTCTGGTAAGGCTGCATGTTAAACAGATGCATCATCATGTATTCTGGTCATGATGCATTTTACAAAAACATTAGTTTGGATCTTGAAGAGAGGAAAAGAGCCTCTTTGTATGTATTGCTTAAAAAGCAAACAAACAAAAACAAAAACAAAAAACCAAGCAACTCCAAAGGGAGAAACTGAAATGCATGTATGTAAATCTCACACCACTTTAAAACACAGTATAATATCTCTCTTGCAGACACGAGATTTTGTATAAAAACATAATTTTAAAAAAATCAGAAACTTCAGAGCAGGAATGCAGTACATTTTCAAAACTTAAATAAAACCTTGTCATCTATACTGTATACTAGTTTTCAAAAAGTAATGATTACAGTAAAATATATCGGTGGGAAATGACAGCTGACAGGAGCTTCATTGTGATCTGCAGTTTCCGCTTGTTTGTTGCTTCACACACAAACCGTGGGAATATCTAATGCAGTTCACCTCTAGTTCAGTTTGAATTGCACGCAGGAATAAATTAAATTAGCTCTGTTCAAGATTTTCCTAAATCATTTGTTGGTGAAGCTGGTTATAGTCAGAGGTAGAGGAGCAAGAAACAGCCATGGCTTTGGAGAAGCAGAGGCTCGTCCTTAAAATAGTAGACTGCTTATGAAAAAGGACAAAATAGTGCTTCTCCCAGAGATGTGTTTGTCATTTATAGACGTATATACAGATACTGAACACTTACTGCGTTTCGTGATTTAAGATCTCACCCATTTATTGCTGTCTGTGCTTACCCAATGCCGCTGCCCAGGTAGGCACATATGCCTGTTTACATTAGGTGCCACGTCATACAAATATTAACGAATACCAGTAAGTTGTGAATTACTGAAATAAAAATATTTTGGCTGATACATTAGAAGATTAACATTTGTTGTTTGGTTCCCGCTTTTTAGTTGTCACTGTTATTTTATGTTTCAGACATTAACATGGCAATTAACTAATTAAAGACAGTCTTGAAGGCTTTACAGAAAAAATGTTAATCACCATGGTGGGAGTAAGGACTTCCATGCATTGCTCGTGAGTTAAAGAGTGACATGCAGTATGGTAGAATATTTGTATTAGGAGTTAATGTTCTGAATAGATGTGATGAGAGCAAATTAGCTAGGAAGAAAAACATTCCCTTAAACACTGAGGGCAATATTTATTTATTTCATCCTAGCACATATAGAAGCATGTGCATGGAATTTATAATGAATTTTACATTTTTATTACTTAAAGATGGATATTTTTGTTAACACTGAATATTTCATAAGAAAATCACTTATGAGTCTACTTGACCTCTAATCATGAAACAAGAGTCAATGACCTATGTCCTTATATGCTTTAGTTGAATAAGGACAGATATATGCAAGAATTTAAGTGCCTCCTGAAGATGAAACCTTAGTCTTGAAATCACCGAAACGCAGTAGGAACATTTTGAAAATCTGTTTCTGAGGAGATTCCAGTTCCACGTTGAAGTTAGATACTAATTGAGTGCATGGATTATGGTCTTGTTGATGAGGAAGTCACATTTTTAGGACGGGATTTGCTTGATTTAAGCAATAGTGGTCTAAATGTGACCACAAATGTGGTCACACTAAGTGTGTGTGACGCTAAATGTGTATCTAGTGGTTTTTCTGGATAAGAGGAGGCTCAGGGGTGACTTTATCGCTCTCTGCAACTATCTGAAAGGAAGCTGTGGTGAGGTGGGGGTTGGCCTCTGCTCCCATGTAACTAGTATTAGGATGAGAGAGTCTCAAGTTGTGCCAGGGGAGATTCAGGTCGGGCGTTAGGAAATACCTTTTCCCTGAAACAGTGGCCAGGCACTGGAACAGGCTGTCCAGGGATGTGGTGGAGTTACTGACCCAGAAGCTGTTCAAGGCATGTTTAGATGTTGTACTGTGTGACAAGGTTTAATGGAAAATATTGGTGGTGGGCGGGCAGTTGGACTGAATGATCTTAGAGGTCTTTTTCAACCTCAGTGATTCTATGATTCTATGATTCTAAATGAACATTGTAAAGTAATTTGATAATGAGTAAGTCGGAGGATGCACACAGAAATCTAACACCATTGTTTAACCTCAGAACTATGCTAATAAGTAGGGTGATAGACATGAAACTCCAAATAATGGAGCTGTTATTCTAACCCACCAACCTGTCTCAGGGGATGTGTAAGTGGCTTTGTCATGATTAAATGTAGCTGCAGTCTACTGTTTTGCATAGCCTTAAGTATCTTGTTGTGTTATGGCCTTACACTTAACAAATTAAATTGGGATTAGAAGAAATTATCTTCTTCCAGATAGAAAAAAGGCATATATTATATTATTTACATGCTATTTTTCTGTGTGTATGTAAAATAAAACGATCCTTCAAAAATAATCTGCTTGTAAAAAAGACTTTTATCAGGCTATGAATTCCAGTGTGTCTGTTAAAAATGAAAAGTATCCTTTTAAGAGGGGAAAAAAATATAACACGGGAAAAATGTTAAGTATCATGAGCTCACAAACACATGCATTGTGCACATATGTTTACTGACCAATAGTTGATTGTAATGCATAACATACTTAAGGAATTATATGAACCAAGTTTAGACTGGATGCATCTACAGTTATAGTCAGCAATGAGTACTGACTGTGTTTTATTTTATTTTATTTTACAACAGCCACACTCTGCCAATGAAAGATCAAATAGTTTTGTTACTGTGTTGAACTTTTTAAAGCACTTGATGTTCCTCTTGAATCTGTTCTCAGTTACAGCTCACTATAGGGTCTGGTCCAACAGTGCTTCTATAAATACAAACGTAAGTTGAAAAAGCTGCTCCTAAAGCAGAATGCATATCTGATGTTCAGTGATTTTCAGTCCTCTCTTTCTTGCTTGTGCAGTAACCAGTCCTGAAAATGGGTGCTTATGGAAAATTAGAAAAAAGGGAAAAAAATCTGTTTTGCTTACTGTGACCAATTTTCTGTTGGTCTTCTACAGAGAGCAGAGTACAGTTACAGTATACTTGAAAAGCACTAAAACAAACTCATCCCAGCTTCCCAAATGTACAAAGAGATGCGTTTTTAGATAAATTACATTAGACAGACAAGCAGGAGATTGCATTGTGGTTTTATTTCCAATTACTGGTTCCATCCACTTAGCTTTTTACATCTGTTAAAAAAAATGCAGAGGACAAGAAGTCCTACAGTCACACATCCTGTAGTGAAAGCAAGGAAGCAAGCAAGCAAGCAAACAAATGAATCCGATATTCAGCTTTTATCATGCTCTCATACTTGCTAACACAGTGCCATTTGTGTTGTTTAGAAACCTGGTCTTCCAGTCCATCCTTGGCTGCCCTATGAAAGTGGGCTTGCATGGTCAGTGACTGGCATAATTCCAAGCTAAGCCCAGTGACAACTCTTGTCACAACGATGAGAGAGCTGAGTCCTCAGCTGCTATACTCAGCTGCCATAGCAGATGTCTGCTCAAAGTTTTACTGCTGTTTGTCTTTCTTTCTCTCTCTCCCTTTTTTTTTCTTTTTTTCTTTTTCTTTTTTTTTAATTTTCAGACTGTTCTATTTCTAAACAGGCTTTATATGAAAGCCTTCTCATTTAAAAATCACACAGGAGTGTGCTCCCATGAAATGACTTTTGGGAATAGCATTATTCTTTTTTTGTCTGTTGGGCTAAAAGAAATGTTCTTCTTTTCCTCTGAGGCTGATTCATCAGACTCTCCATTAGCTCCCATGCTTCACTGTATGATCTCTCCTTCTCATACCAAAGCCTTTTGCTCACCTACACTGTCCCTGACCTCTCTTCTCTTCCCTTTACCCTCACTGTTCCTTGACCATTCCTTGTCCTCCTGTGTGTCCTTAACTCCCCCCTACATTCCACTTTCCTGCCCATTCTCTGCATTTTTTCTGCACCTTTTCTTTGCAATTTTATGTTAGTTTGTCTCCACATCCTCCCAGAGCCGGTGTCCAAATGAACACTTGATTTTGCATCTCTTTCAGACCAAATTCTCTTTGGGGTCATTTGGAGCAACCTCTTGCCACAGGGTATAGCTTCTGGCCCTCTGTACTAAAAGCATTTCACAGTTAAAACACACTATCCAGTCACCCATTAGAATAACGTGAGCACTGCTTTACAGTATCTATCACAACTGGTCAAGCAGGTGTCTGCATCACATGTGGTACACATCACTTAAATTGGGAAAGACTCCTGAAGCCAGATAACATGACATCCTCTCAGGTTGTGGTTTCCAGGTGGCCCTAAGGAATGAGTTACAGTTAGATAAGGTAGAGTACAGTTCTACGTTATCTGACTAATCTGCCTGGCAATTTCTTTAAATGCAACGTTCTTCGTCCTGTGTGCTGGTGAGGAAGTCTTGATGTTGAAGAGGAACAGCATTCACTAATGCTCCCCAGATTAGCTCCAAATGGTTACATATTGTTATGTCACAGTTCCAGTTTTTGTCTGATCAAAGTGGATGATAGAACGAGTAGTTCTTACAGACAGCTGGTGGTCCAGAGATTCAAAGACGCAAAGCCGAAGTCTGTTCTCAACACGTGAGCAAAATTACTTTAATTGCTTATTTCATTCATATATGCAACCACCTCAACTGCATTTGCACAGCAGGTGTAATTCACGTGTACAGGATAAGAAAATAGGGCTCTAACAATCAAAATAGTAACACCAGTTACTTGTGTCCCATTCTTTGTATATCATACTAATGAAGAGAAGCTTCTCTCTACACAAACCGCCTCTGGATGAAGCAAATTTCTTCCTTCCATTCTCATTCTGTCCACTTAACCTTTTTCCTTTTCATAACAAAAAGAAAATCCCTACTATCATGTGGTGGCAAAATTTAATATCTCTGAATTACAAACTTATTTATAATGCGCATTTACAACCAGTGATGACCAGGCGTTAGGGGTTGAAAAAATGTAGGGAGTTCTGTGGTTGGTTTTGGTGACTTAAGAATCATACCAGAAAAGTTTAAAGCATATAGAGTAACTGTAAGGATCCTTGGCTGTAGTGCCATTTAAATCAAACAACATCCTCCTTACCTTCCAGGAAACTAGGTTGCTCTTTAATATTCAGCAACACAACATATTCTGAATAGAAAGCGATTATGTCCCACAAGAAAATGGTTTATTTCACTAATTTAATTAATTTAATATGGAGCTAAGCATACTAGGGTAAACAGTAAAAAAATTCCAAATACATGTAATAACCACACATATCTAATGATGCTAAAATCCTGAAGTTCTATTTTCCTACAAAGTTTGGTAATGTTAATCATACTCGAAATCAGTTTTGCATTGTGTTCAAATTCTACTTCTAACATATTTGGCCTTATACTTCTGCCAGCATCTTTACCAGCCCAATATAAACATAAAAAATCTGGACATGGAAGTGATGATTCTGATCATGTTAATTAAATGGATTAGTTCATTGTATTCACTGTTTGTTTTTTCTTCTTTAAATCAGTGTTAGTTCTAGGTGTCAGAAAAAATTGTTCAGTATTTGAATGAACATAATAAATGTAATTTATAGGAATATGACTGCATTTCTTGGGCTTTTACAGATATCTGCTTGCAACTTCAGTGGTCAAAGGGTAAAAATTGGAACAAAACATGAAAACACCATGTAGCCCATAATTCAAATTCCTGTAAGTGGAGGACTTTCCAATAAAATCCAGACACTTGAGAGGTATAGAAACTGCTGTGACTCAATAAAGTTGATTGAGAGTCCTCAACCCCTGTGTATAGTAACAGTCAGGGGAGTCAGAGAGAGAGGAAACATTAACAAACAAACAATCAAAAACCTAAAGATAATAAATATTTAACTGTTAGTTCTCCGAGCTCAATCCTGTGGAGTTTCTCAAGAAGTCTACAAATCTCATCATATAGCAAACAAATGCACTACAAAATGTGGTGAATGAATAATGAACAAGACCAAAATCGAGTAGTTGATTGATTTGCTATGTGACTGAAGGTTCCTCTTTTCTGCAATCAATAACATAAACCTTTTCACTTTCTTGCCTCTCCTGCAGCTCCCTAATATTGCCTCTGCAATATTGAATGTTGCACTGTTCTGAGAAAAACTGCCCATTGTATTGTTTTGAAATGACAGCTCTCTTGGGACCACGACCCTGCAAATAATTGCTGCCAATTTTAGTGCTAGACTGAATGAAGTGTCTCTTCATGGAAAACCCATTTCATTCAAATTATTATGATCTGACTCTTAATTTTCCTTTACATCAGGAATGCTACACCTCAGATTATTGCAATTTGTGTAGCAGAGCTCTGAGGTTTATGCTGAGGCACTGAGACAGTTAAGAATCCTGAGGGAAAGTTGCTTGAAAGCAACATTTAAAGAAAATCTTCAGTTGTGCTGAAAAAAAAAAAAACCTAAGTCTGTGGAGTGATTTAAGATTTACCTTTCCAGTACAGCTATTTATTTGTCTGTTAGCAGAACAAGGAAAGGGGCCCTTCTCAATGCTGAAGACTGCTGAAAGGCAGAATGAATGTCAGCAAGTGAATTAAAACAGAGACTTGTGTGGGCCAAGGGAAGATTTATGGGAGAAGGCAACACAACCCTTTCCTGTGATGTTTGAGCTCTTCCCAAAATCACTTTTTCTTGGAATCTGAGAAGCTGGAAAGTGTTAGAAAAGGTGGATTCAGTACATGAGCGTCACGGCTGCACAATTGCTCAACCTGAATAGTTTCCTTGTATAGATCAAATTGCAAATAAGAATTTGGCATGTTTTTTCATGCTTATGTTGAAGAAGGAAAGCAGTTATCAGTCATATGCCTTCACTAAGACATGCAGTCAGAAAAACAAAATACTTATGTTTAATTTGCCATCCCCATTGGAGGAAAAATGTGTTACCTTGTAACAACACAATCTTGCTCAGTGCAGTTATTTAGATATTTAGCTGAAGTAAAAACAAAGAAAACTTAAACAAATTGTCTTGAAACCCATACCGTAAGGTGGAAAAAAAAAAAAAATAAAAAGTTGTCAACGCAAAGTTCTATGTTACTTTTGAGTAGAGTTAGAAAACGGAGTTCCCATTTGCAGTGGCTCATCTCTCAATTTCAGAAAAAGAAATATTCTGTGACACAGTGAGCATTTTGATCTCTGAAAAGCTTCTTCAAATTTAAGAAAATAAGAGTAACCTCTATGTTTTTTTAAGCTACAGTCTGTATAAAATGAAATGAACATAGAATTGAATTTAATTTCTGGTCTCTGTCCAGTCAATCTCAACATTTTAACCTTATCTCTGTAGTTAAGACGTCTGAAGAAAAACGTCTAGGGGAAGCTCCCAGGTGGTGACTCTGCTTTAGCTCTTTATTTGCACTTTCAGTCATCTTAGTAACTCAGCTCAACTGATGGCAGAATCTTATTTAGAGTAAAGCTTCAGCGCAGTTTTCCACATTTGCTTCTTCAATTTCCTTTGTGATATCTACAAGCCTGGCATATTTCCCTCTATGAATTCTCCTTAGGACTGTCTATCTTATTTTTCAAAGAAAACAAACAAACAAACAAACTTCATCAAGATAAGTTTCTAATTTCCATGTGCTTTCTCTGGGCATTATTCAGTGTCAGTGGGTATACACTGCCATACCTTTTAGTACATGCTTTATATCATATCATACAATGGGCTGGGCTGAAAGATGATCAAAACAATGATCATCTAGTTTCAACCCCCTGCTATGCACAGGGTCGCCAACCACCAGACAAGGCAGCCCAGAGCCACATCCAGCCTGGCCTTGAATGCCTCCAGGGATGGGGCATCCAAGCCTCCTTGGGCAACCTGCTCCAGTGTGTCACCACCCTATGTGTAAAGACCTTCCTAATATCTAACCTAACCCTCCCCTGTCTCAGTTTAAAACCATTCCCCCTTGTCCTATCACTATTAGCCCATGTAAACAGTCATTCCCCCTCCTGTTTATATGCTCCTTTCAATTTCTGGAGGGCCAACAAGTTCTCCCTGGAGCCTTCTCTTCTCCAAACTAAACAATCCCAGTTCCCTCAACCTCTCCTCATGGGAGAAGTGCTCCTATCTTAGCGGTCCTCCTCTGGACCTGTTCCAGGAGCTCCACATCCTTTCTGTGCTGGAGGCCCCAGGCCTGGACACAGTACTGCAGATGGGGCCTTACAAGAGCTGAGCAGAGGGGGACAATCACCTCCCTCTCCCTGCCAGCTACCCCTTTTTTAATGCAGCCCAGAACACAGTTGGCCTTCCAGGCTGCAAGCACACACTGCTGGCTCAGCTTCTCATCCATCAGGACCCCAAAGTCCTTCTCCAAAGGGCAGCTCTCAAGGAGATCTCCCCCCTGTTTGTATAAACACCTGGGATTGCCCCGACCCAAGTGCAGCACCCTGCACTCGGCCTTGTTGAACCTCATTAGGTTTTCATGGGCCCACTTCTCCAGCCTGTCCAGATCCCCCTGGATGGCTTCCCTTCCTTCCAGTGTGTCGATGCTTCCTCAGTGTTATGTGGCTGCAGACCTTATTTACAGATTCTTCAGCATTTTATTTCCATACCTAATTGCTTTCCAGGCTTTTCTGCTCATTACTAATCAATGAAATCTCAGAAATGAGAGAAGGAAAAAACAGGTTAGATACCTAGCCTCTGATAGATGCTTCTTCACCTGGGGGGGAGAGGGAGTCTCCTTGTTGGCAAAAAAAGATGGGAAAAAATGGGAAAAAATGGTCAATTCATTCCTTACATTTCCAGGGCAGCATGTTGTTCACTGTGAACTGAGCTGAAATATGTTTCAAACTGACATTCACTTCAACCTTTCTGCAGCAAGCATTGTTTATTCCTTCAACAGCAAGGTCCTCTTCTCCAGCTATTGCCACTTCTCTTTTGATTTTGTCTGTCTTACTCTCAGGGTCTGTTATTAGGTCTTTGCTTGTCAGTTGCAAGAGCTGACCTACATTTGTGTTTTTAGTTTTACATTTCATTGAAAGTTTTGCATGTTTGTAATGAGAAGCAGAAAATTAAACATCTGTGGCCTGATGACCCTGGAAATGCTACACATTTTGCTGCCTGGACAAGTCAGAAAACACCTCTGGTGAAAAATGGAACACGGGTTGTATAGCTGTGTAACAACAGCTGGAAGGAAGTACTGATGCCACAAATGGTTTGCATTACTTTGCAAAACTGGTATCACAATGTTTGTTTAACATTCGAGTAAGATTAGACAGATAAAGAAGGAAGGTAAGAGGGAGGGAAATTTAAGCAAGCCATGGTTAAGGCAGTCTAAAGGTCAAAATTGTAATATTAAATAAATCTTACATGGTTTTATAAACCTTAATTTATTGCCTATGTGCAACTGACATTTTAGCTCTTGGTTTAATACCAAGCACTTCAAAGTATTCTTGTAGAATAGTCGATAACCCTCTTACACAGTATAATTGGAATTCTGCATGTTAGAACATTTGGTTTCTGAAAGATTTTTGTAAATGTTAATAGCTGTCTTTTAAAATGGTGTAAGTGTGAAATGCTATGAAAAGCAAAGGTTTAAATGTCACCGTGTCTATAATTTTCATATTGTAAAAACTAAATAAGTTTTCTGAAATGAAAAACCTAAAGGCCTGCTGCAAGTTTGAAGATATAAGTTAGCTCATTATTAGTTTTTTGAAACTTATATGAGAGATACATTTTGTAAAACAGTGTGAGTTTTAGGCTAAAATGTATAGTTGAACATTTAGCTATTTGGCAGTGCTATTATTGAAATTCTTCATATTTGCTTGTACCCATAACATGGGTATGAATAATTCATGGTAATAAAAGGATTTACCTGGAGAACCTTCTAGAGTCTAATCAGAAATATTCTCCTCTCACGGATTCACTAGAAATCAAACTGAGAAGCTACTTACGTTTGTCTGATTAAGCAACATGATTTTCCTCTAGTAACAAAAGGCCATCGTATGTCAGCAGGGAGACTTGTACTGCTTTCTGAGAAGGGAGGTTGTTCCTAACCAGAGTGGAAAGCACATGTGTTCTAAGCTAAAATGTACAGAGCTTTTCCATTTATTGAAGTGAAGAGTGGAGCCATGGATTTTGGATTAATGAGATCTGAAAAAGGAGGTTTTTCTTAGCCTAGCCTTCTGCATTCTTTCTCAGTAAAGTCAATAGCACAGTAATGACCATGCCACAAAAAGGAGAAATGATTATTTATGACTCCTTTATCCTACCATACTTAGATACATTTTAAAAATGAAGAGATAGCTTTAAAACAAGCTCAGCAGTCTCAGCATTTTTTGAGGGTTACCATTTTTTGAGTGTACCATTTAGCCTGCCTAAATCAAAAGGACAAAAGCAGTAAGGATTACGGAAAATAAACAAATAAATAAATAGGTAAAAAATAATAATAATAATTTTTACAAATAGCAGGTAACAGAAACAAAAATCATACCAAAAATACTTTTTTTAAAAGCTTCTATTGTGCATTGTAATATTGATTCCATCAAAACAAGATAAGATAATCTTTGCAAGTTAAAGGTAGGTGTTCTTTAAAGCCTTGTTGCAAAGTTTGGGATCCCTTGTTGCTTAAGTTGATTTCTTAAATAGAAAACTTATTTACAAGGTTGTTATTAAAGTAGCATGTCAAAAGTTTACACAGTTCTGACATGCATTTCCACTAAGAAAAAAATAACAGAGGCAGCGAGAACACCCTACCACAATTAGCTGATACAGGGGCCAGGAGCTCACCTGCAGAAAGCACTCGCACAACCTGAGTTTTATTCCCCCATTGTAGCAGAAAAACTGCATTGACTTGAGTTGTTGGAGGTCACCAAGTGCCACCACACTGCGAAGGATTTGAAACATAGTGATTTTGATCATACTGTGCAGATCTCAGGTCTGAAAAGTCTAGCCTCAATTTGGGAAAGAGCAAGAGTGAGAAAGAGCAAAGAGAGAGGAATAGTGCATATAGAGAGCTTCACCATGAAGGGGCCAACAGAAAAGGTGCTCCATCATAAAACGCAGAGCTTACATGGGAAGGATGGCTGCACTGACAGTGCTGGTCCTGGCTGCCTATTTCTGACTGCCATATTTCCTCTATTCAACACCAGAGTCTGGAGCTACTCTTCTGTGCAGAAAATGCACTGCTCTACAATTGATACACATGCAACAAATAATACTAGGAGGAAAAAAGATGATAATTTAAAAGGTATTTTGTTCCCTGCATCTGCTCACTTAGAAAAGTGGAACTTAGTCAAACAGAAACTAAAACATGGCTCCACTAGTCTATAATTTCACAGAAGCTGTTGCCTATCCATTAAGAAAAAAATTCTGAGGGTTTTTTTTTTTTTTTTAGTACCCACTCCCCACATCAAAAAGTGATGAGGGCATCATGAATTATTATGCTAATGTTTAAGGGATGTATTTATTTTCAATTTAGGAAGAAAAAAAAAAAAAAAAAAAAAAAAAAGGTTTAATACTTCTACCTCATGGTAATATAATAATTCCAGGAATCTGGAATTTAAAAGTATTGTATTATGCATCTTGAATATCAAGCCACTTAAATTGTATATTAATCCATTTTTCCCCTTTAAGAAATAAAAAATATTTATATTATAGCAGCAACATAATAGACAGGGTAATGACAACTTCCTTATTTACAATAATAACTGAAACCTTAATCACCTGTAGTGTCCAGCATGTTAATATGAACATACAGTAAGTATTAACTGACGTATATTACATTAGAAAAAGACATTTGTTCATTTCACATCACAAATGATGCATGACCTTATGATATTACTTATCAATCTTCAAATTTTCTTCTCTATTTTTTTTTTTTTTCAATTCTCATTTTTTTAGTCGAAGGAAATCATTGAGTGACCTTGAAAACTGCACTGGCATTTTCCTGGCAGAAAAGGAAGCTCTCGTTTCTCATTTGCAAAAATGAATAACAATTTGATAATTCTTAAAACTTCTAAAAGGTTAATTATGCTCTCTCCATGAGCACTGAATAAAAACCCACTTTATCTCTGCCCAAATGAAACCCGCAGGGCTTCCATTCCCTCTCACACTGCCTGGAGACCAAATCCTGCAAGCTGTCAATTAACTCCTATCAGCTCATAGATCTGTGCAAGCTACAGATGATTTTCTCATCCAAAAACTATGACAGCTCTCTCATTTGCCAGGGCTGTTGGATGACTTTAAAACATTCACAGCAGGAAAGTGTTATCTGGCTTTGGGCTTGGTGGAGAGAAAAAGAAAGAGTGAGAAAGCGAGAGGCAGAAAGGTCCTGGGTTAGAGAGAGTTCATTTCAAGCTCTAAGATTTCCGTCTGGTTGCAAAACCCCACTTGAACCTGAGCTGTATATTTCAAACAATAATAGAAACTGAACATGATCTTGTACTACAGAGACATTTCCTTGAGTGGATTCTTTTTTAACATTGCTCCATAATAACTGCCAGTCACAGAGGAGGTGATGCTGGCATAATAGAACTGGTAAAACAGAAACCACAATATGAAACATTTAGCCTGCTGGCATTATTTTCTGGTTGAGATTTGTAATTTGCTTTGTAATTTGTAAATAACAATAATCTGATCAGGAACAACTGAGAGCCTGTGAGAATATTATTTCGTTTAACTTGCAAGATGATTAATGCTATTTCCAAATGAAAGAAGAGGAATTTAAAAATTGCACTGAGCACTTAGTGATCTCTGCTTATTTTATTTCTGTGGTTCAGAATTTGCTCTTAAGGAGTCAGATGCAATAACCTGCAAAAATGCTGAGGGGACTGGTACTGCTGGCTCTGTGCATGCTAGAAGCTCAAGTTAAAGTAATTAATTTTATGACTGTAATAAATTGATAGTGTTACAGTTCACACTTGCATGGGATTCAGGAATCTGGGTTCAGCTCCTGGCTGTTTTGACCTTTGGAAAGCTGTTCATTCTCCCTGTGTGATGTTACTGGGTCAGCAGTAAATATCAGTGCCTGCTCTTTCAGCAAGCCAAGGTAACAGCTCAGGCTCACAACAGTACTCACTCTGTAACATCACACAGTTTTCAACAGAAAAGAGCCAGGAAAATTACAAATCTTCACACAAAAGAAAACAAGATGTATCCGCTAACTACATTTTTCCTCCTATAAATTCAAGGTGCAAGTTCTGTAGATCGGGCACAAATAGACTTAATGTTGTTCCACCCTCCAAAAGATCATATCAAATTCATTATTTCCTATTTTAAATAACAGGAAATAGAATTTGACAGTTGATTGAAAGAAAAAAAAGAAAATAATAAAAAAAAGATGTTGCCTCTCTCCATAATATTCTTTCTCCTCTCTTTCTTTCTTGAGATTCGTGATTTGCCAGAGTTGTTACTAGGAGCTCAGCATGGGGCAGGATAGGATTTCTGCAATAAGTATTAGACTTCTGCTCAGAAAATAATGGGTAAGTCCCATTGTTTTCACGTGAGCCAGAATTTCATGTCAGAAATTCTATGACGGAATTTCTTTGGAAATGAAAAATGACAGATTCTTTGGAAAACTTTGGAAAAATCAGACTAAAATGAGCAGTAGAGAAGGTCAAGTAATATTTAAATAAAGATGAATTCAAATTTAACAACACTTAGAATAACTTTTGTGTGCACGTGTATACCGACAGAGCAACCTGATTATCTGGTAACTGATTTTTGGGAAGCTAAATGATTCCATTTTAGCTTTACAGTTCATCTTAAAAATTGTTAATATAGCCAGCCTGACATTTTTAGCCATTCTGACATGTAATTTCTAATGTGGAGTACTTTTTTTTTTTTTTTTTTTTTTTTTTGTTAAACAGATCTCAATAGGGTGCATTAGAACATAATTGTGAGATTTAACTTCTTTTTCATTAAGCAGTAGAGCAAAACAGCTATTGTGGAATTTATGTTGTTTATACAACTATATTCTGCTACTTCTTTAAGAAGATCTAATGAAGTCTGCAAATTCAGTATAATTTAATTACATTTTAAATAAACCAAGACGCTTTAATGAAAAATTTTAAGCATCTTAATTACACTATCAAAATTTCCTAATGTAGTAATGCGTGGTAATATGAATGCTTGAAATGCATTTGAAATATTAATGTATTAACTGATTTCGTTTCCAAGCTCTAAGAAGCAACCTGAAGAATAATCATCTTAAGACTGCCCAGAGAAAGATCTATCTTTAAAATATTAGAAAAATGATTGGACAGCACAGTTGAGAGCAAGAAGCCAGTGACCTATGTATTAATGCCAGAATATGCATCCAAAAACAGAAGTCTAGACATAAAACCTCTGAGACCTTAGTAAACTATCAGATTTGGGTTTTTTAATTTATTTTTCATACTGTTAGTTTATGTATGAGACAATTCCTGTTCTTGAATTTTCACAGGTACCTTTGTGAAGGCCTTGTGTTTTCTTTCTCAGTCTGGTCGTTCCTCTTTCTGTCAGGGCATTTCCACACACAACATATTTACTCCAAATAATTTCTTTAGGGTAACAATTGTTTATTTTTCATTCAACATAATGAGACTTCAGATGGATCAGTGACATAATGATTAATTTCATAATTAATATGAAAAAAAGGCTAAAGAAAATGGAAGAATGAGTTAAAAACATCAAATACTCCAATGCAATTAAGCATTGCACTGCTTAACCCGCTAGAAGCAGATGCATCATTGCTGTAGGTGCAGCTAATCAATCAGTGATGTGTCTGGAGACTCATATTCCTTGCTGACTTATATGCATAGCAATTCCCTTGATTGCAGATGGGCTAGTGACACCCTGGAGCTCTTGATGCTCTGCATCTGGGCAGGAAGACAACAGCCCTTGCTGGGCAGGGTAAATCAACTCCCATACATCTACGGCTGCCAGTATCCTTCACGTCTCCCACTCAGTCATCAGAACATCTTGGTTAAGCCGATATCACTAGGAGGACAGTCCTCAGTATTAAGTGTGGCAGAGGTTTTTTTTCAGCAAAAAGTCTTTGAAATGGCTCACCTCAGGCAAGTGATGTCAGCCTACTGCATTTCTTGTCCTATGAAATCAACATTTTTCAGCTGCTTTTACCCTGTAAGGGGCAGAATTTGGAAATAAGAGCTTACATTCACATTTTGCTTTGACGGGAGATGAAGCATGTCTCCAAAACTCTGTACTTGTACGTGCCCACCAGGTGCAAACAAGGGCTTGTACAAGCACGTTTCAAATGTTTGCCAATGTTCTGTGCTGTTAGCTATGTGCCAGTGCAAAACTACCCTTTACCCAAAAATGTTGCCTTGTATTTAATGTTTTATCTCCAATCTTTACACCATTTTCTTGGTGAAAATTAGGAATAGATGAACCCCTTTCTACATTTCTGTGAATGTTCACATAACAAAACATTGCAAAGTTGACATAATTTTCTGCCAATGGCAAATGATTTTTCCGCTCACTTTCTGTTTCTTTTTGCTAATTTTTACATCCAAAGCCACTCTGATTTCCAGATGAATACTGTATAATATACCACGTTTCTAATAAATGGCTAGATCTGCGGAATGCGTTAAAGATGTAACAATCTTGGTGTTTGGATTACATTTCTACAAAGCTCCCATTATAATCAAGATAAAGATTCCCTCTGATTTCATTGAGAGTTGGATCAGACCAGAACACTTTATTTCTTTAAAGCAATGCTAAGTGCTGTTGTTCACTGACATTGTTTCTCAGACACCAGCGATTGTTCACTGACCCAGATGTGAACTTGTATTTTTTTCTGTCTCTGTTTATAGACACCCTTTCTCTGTCATGCTTATCTACTCCAGTTACGAGACCTGTTTGACTTGCTGAGAAATTGTAATGGACAAAATTAGAAAGCCTACAGAAAAGTGTTTATAGCTAAGTCTGTCAAAACTGGTATTAAAAAAAAGAAAACAAACCACAAAAATAATGTTCACATAGATCAGGGTCCTCTCCATTTTGCTGTTCCTCCTCCTCCGCTATTACTCAGTTGCAGGAAAGGAAATTAGTACTTGGGAGTAAAAAAGCAAAATCACTTACTGATCCCTAGACACTGGAACAGAAAAGTATTCTCATCAGCTCAGTATTTCCACCTGACAACACGAGCAGATAAGTTTCAAAAATGGAGGGTCTTCTGCAAATGTCTGCTTATATTTGTGAAAAAAAAGTTCACTCACAGGACCCAGAGCCTCTATCTATTGCAAAGGTATCCAACAAGGTTTTAATTTGTTTGGTTTTGTGCTGTTGTTGTTGTTTGTGGTGCTTGTGGATGTTTGTTTATTTGGTGGTTCCTCTCTTCCCTTCCCCTTCCCTCCCCTCCCTTCCAAGGTTGGTCTTTTCCAGCCTTGGTGATTCTATGGCTCTCTATTTTGAAATTACCTAAGAGCTTTCTAACTAAATGAAAATTGCAAAAGGAACACAAAGCTCACTATCAAATAATTTTCAGACTAAACTGGGCACAAGAGGTACATATTATCATGAAAAAGATAGAAGGCAAACTAAAAAATATTTACTCTTCTCTATTCCAGAACAGAGGAAATGTTATCAACTTCAAGTCTTGCTTTGTTTTCAAAAGGCTATAAAACCAACTGTCATTGCAGCCAAAAGCGGAGATTTGTTTTGAATTTTTTGAGTGCTTTCTTCTATTGCTGTTCCATGACACAAGGGACTCAAAAAGCATACAGAGTCTGACGGATTTTCTGAATCCTTAATTAATCCTTTTCAGGTTACTGTGTGAATCAAATAAGCAAAGAGCTTCACAACAAAAATGTGCATGATCATTTGAGACCTAGGGATTGCATCAATTCTAATTTAAGCCAGGTCACTCTACCTTCTCCTATCATGCTTCTTACAGTGTGCTGAGGAACTGTTGGCTGTATAAAAGGACTTGACTTAACCAAAATGTATTTACTGGAGAGATATATTTTAAAACATGTCTGAGCAAATAATTGAACTTGAACATTGGAGTAGTAACCTTCAGTACAACAAGAACCTGAGTACAGGTAAAGATAAAGACATCACACTCTCTCAAAACTGATCTGCCATTACTGCTTCTTTGCAAATGTCAAATCACACATGTTTTAGTAGCTTATCTGTGTGACTGGCTTGGAAATATAAAAATTGCAAAATGTGAAAATAAGCCTGATCACTGTAGTAATGCTTTCATTGAGACAGAAACCTATACATACTGATATTTAAATTTGGAAATATCAAGATAAAAGACTTTAAGAAAGCATTTGAAGAGCAAGTGTTCCCCAAAAACAATAAATTTTTGTCCTGAAGTACAGCAGAATGATGAGTTTTCAACCAGAGTGTCGGTAGGTTTTTCACTGAAGTACTCAATGTCTGATTGGTTGTTACTTCTGTAGTTGGCTTATTGATGGCAGTAGAAAAAATCCAACTGATTTGACCTTCTTTTGTGCTGAGTTGATTATACTTTTTGTGATGCTTGAACAGCCCTGCTGCCAAGCAAGTACAGGAATACCCAGCTCACACTACTGATCAGAATGTAGGGGAGAGGGGCACCTTAGAAACCTGTGCTTTATCTCCACACTTAGTAAAGTCTACTGTAGAGACAGCTCAGTTTCAGTTCACATTACAGTTGCAATGGTATTTCTCTTTTTCTTTCAAGACATCTGAACACACTGGAATTTTATTTCTCTTGTACACCTGTACAGGATTCTGTTTGTTGAAAACTTGGTCACTGATTGCAGAATGTATTTTTTCCCTCCACTGAGGGATTGATTTTAATGCAAAACATCTCCAAGTGCCCAGAAGATATGTATTAACACACTTGCACACAGCTACAGCATGAAATGCAAATTTTGATATGACACAGATCTGTCTGGAAAGTGTTTTTAGTCAGAAAAATGTAACCATATATTTCCATAGCATTTTTCTTGCACAAAAGCCGTTCCATATATAAAAGTGTCAGGTATATATTGCTTTAAACTAAGGCAATAATAAATGCAGTGGAGATTCAATGTGGCCTCTTGGAAATTGTTGCTACTGAGGCAAGGAAAATGTCACATAACGTGCAGTTGAACATAGGTTGCATTCTCTGCTGCACAGAAAATAAACTGCAGTCTTCTCAGTGCATTTACAATAACATTTGCTGGCAAAACTATTAATGATTGCCTTTACTCACTACTGTGCAAATAATCTGTTTGCAACATCTGTGAGTGATGCATATCTCACTAAATTACTGTGCTGTAAGAAATACGTTTAAAAACAAATTTTAATGTTTACTTCTTAACAGCTGTAAGGGAACACTGGCAGTCATATTGTTTCTTCACAGATACTGGATGGTTGAATGAATGAAACACAGAGAGGCCTTGCAGCTGTGAAAGATAGGCAACTGAATTTAAATGATCCAGCATAATCGCTAGAATTCCTGAAAATGTCCACAAGCCATTACACGCAGATATTTTCAGACTACCCCTTGAATACAGGAAGATTGGCAATGAAGAAAGAATTGGACATGAAAAGAGTGCCAGACAGCCTTTCTCTGTGACAATAGCAGACCTAATTCTGAAGTTTCTAACTGCTTTTTACTTCTACTTGGCAGTTAGGGCTCCAAGAGAAGTAAATGGCATGTACTTACGAAGGCAAACCATTGTTGCATTCATGACCTTACAGTAAACATCCTTCATAACCATGCTTGACTGACTGGCATGCAGATTTGTTTCATAAACAAAAAGTAGTGTTTTCACTCTAAACAATTCTTTGTGAGCAATTTGTCATTGCAAACAGCTTCTGGCAGCTGACCAATTCCTTTCAGAGAACCCTTCTTTAAACCAACTGGCCATTAAAATCTTTCCTCCCGAAAACAACGCTGATTCAATCCCAATGAATAATTTGCTTTCATTATTGCTCTAGTTGGATGAGATGGTATGAAACTTGTATGTCCTAAATAACATTGGTAACACTAACTTATCAGTTAATCTTCTTTCTCCTCACCTAAATAATTCTGGATAATTTTTATTTTTCTCTCCGTCGAAGGCAATATCTGAACCTGCAGTGCTTTTTAAGGCAAGAGGAAATGGACTAGAGCTATTGATTGGTCTTTACATATGCATTCTTCAGGTTTTAGGCCATTATTCTTCATGCCTCCTGTGGAAAAACAAACAAAAGAAGAAAAAGAAAAAATCATCTAAGTCCACTGTAGAGAAGAATAATTAAGATTTAAATTCACTGCAAAAACAGAGAAACAAAATGAAAGCATCTTGATAAATACAAGAATGGATGTTTGAAAGCAAATCGAGTTTAACGGTCTGTTCTACTCTGAACTGAGCAATGTGACGTTTCTCTTTCTCCTTTTCAATCAACAGAATGTTTTTCTTCCTGAACCAAAAATTCTTTTAAATTTTAAAATTCTTTTAATAGCTATTGAATTAAAGCATTTCACACTGGCTATATACATCATCAACTTCAAAAGAAAATAATGTTAAGTTTAAAGTATTGAATTGAGAACTAGAAGAATAGAAATTCAGCTAATGTTGTCACAGTGACCAATTTCTGTTCAGCTTCTTTGGTTCTTTGTGATCCAGAAGAATCCACTTCTACAACCTGGGACTCCATTTTGTCTTCCGAAAAGTCTTTTTAGTCTCCCTGGTACTGTCTAATTACATTTCTGTCTACGAAGACTGAAGGTAATTTGTTAATGAAAGCAACAGAAAGGCATGTAAATAAATTCAAGTGAAATATATGAAGGGGAAATTGCTTTTAACCACAGCTGATAATAATTCTTGTCAATACTGATTGTTATTAGTTTCATTTTCCATTATTCCCAGACGTTTTATTTTAGCTAAAATAGCATAGCTTCTCAAACGTATTCAAGCAGTTTATCAGTTCATGTCCAGGTTCCAGTGCCTTTGTTGAGTCTCAGTAAACTTTACAGAGCTAAAAAAAAAGTTTACTGTTGGAATCAACAGTCTTTTATATATATATATATATATATATATATATATATGGGATTTAAACAGCTTTAATTTTGGGCAGTGCTGACCTGATTTCTCCCATCATTCTTGTCTGATGGAAATTAGGCTGATCAGGGACACTGTGAGCTCCCCTGAATATGTACACAGGTACAAGAAACAGGTTTCTTTCTGTTTCAATTTTCTACCTGAATCAAGGGCACAAACTTCAGAACTAGAGGATGACAGGAGAGAGGATGTGTTTACTTGATAAAGAGTTAAAAGAAAAGCAATTAGAATATTATTTTGCTAATGGATGACCCCATTGTTCCCAAATTACCTCTTCATCTTTTGGTGTCTCAAAATTCCTCCATGCTGAGTGTGAACAAGCACTTCAGAAAAGCTACTTTCCTTCTGCCTTTGGCACTGACAGCTCATACTGCTTGAAAATCCATTTATTAATGAGGAAAAGTTTTGCATAAGTAGTCCACACATTATACAAAGACTAAGTTGAGTACTCTCAAAAAATAACTGTGTAAACTGGTCTGTGCAGAGACCGCATACAACGTGGATCATTACACTTCAGCTTGGCCCAGTAGCTAGGCTGACTTTTTCTAACCTCTGTGGACCTTATATACTAATTCATAATGTACTGCCAAGCATGCCCTGAAGTACTCAGAAAAGTTGCATTACATGCATATATGTAAACTGTTGAATGCAGAAACCTCAGAAAATTGACCTGCCACAACATGCATTTTTTTTCCACTCCACAGGACATAAAGTTGTACTAGTAGTGCTATCTAGCAACATTCTCATTAATGCAAACAAAAATTTGGTGTCCTCAATCACTGCCTGTTATTCAAAAAGAAATTGGGATCAGTTCAGAGGCACCATCTCTGTTATCAACACCTACACACGGGGCTGGTCAATGGAGTAAGTTGCTGACAGAGCTGCTTTCTCAGTATCAGTTGACATGTCTGGTGAACATGTACATGCTGATAAATTGACTTGTGTACAGTACCAAGCTGGGATGGAGTTAACCTTCATAGCAACCTCTGTATTGCTGTCTTTCGGGTTTGTGACCAACAGTGCCGATAACACAGCTGTGTTTTGGCTGTTACTGTGTAGGCCTGAAAAACACCAACACGTTCATGATCTGCACCACAGCAAGTAGGTTTGAACTGGGCAAGAGCTAACCTCAGCAAATCAGACGTCACAGTCTGTGTAACAACATACACTGAAATCACTAGGCAAGGGATAGGGCCACAAGGAGCAGACACGTCCTCACTGAGTGAAGTCAGGTCATTGATTGATAGTATCATCCTGGTGAGTCCGGGTCCTCTTGTACATCTGCCACAGAGCATTTTCTGGCTTCATTGAGGATTCTTGTAAAGGATTTGGACAGGCTGCTATTGAATCAGATCAGAATGGGATGATGGAGACAGTAGGAGAACAGCCAAGTGAGGCCATAAAGATATGTGCTGCTGTAAATCTGCTTCTGCACAGGTCTACTGAGGTACACTGGCACTCTGCTCCACAGCTCATCACAGCAAATCTTGGTCATTATCAGCCTTACCTAGCTCTGAACCAGCAGCCTTCTCTTGTGGAGAAACATCTCTCTCTCATCAGCTGCCCCGTCTGTATTTTGTGACACCAGAAATCAGCCTTTTGGCTTTGTTTATGTACTTTTAAAGAGACAAATGCTACTAGGCATGAAGGTTAAATAACTGAAATACTTAAGGTTACTGTAATTTTCAGGCTTTTCTTGTATTAAAAGTGAACATCAGTCAATTAGTCCTTGGAGTACTAATGGGTGGAGATAAGGTCAAGCATAATAGTAATGTGGAATATATTTTCTCTCAAGTCTCTCTTGTTGTCTCACATGTTAACCCTTAAAATGACATAGGAAAGAATTACGACTTTCTCACTGCGGAATGTTGTAACAGTCATGACTATAAAATGAGAAAATATAAGAAATTCTGATTTAACAATGTATTTCACTTCCTAGATGCTCACTAGTATATTATTCCATATCCGTGATAGATAATATTGAGGATATGACTCGAGACATATAAATGGGCACCCATTCAGTGTCCTGGCATTTAGATACTAAGCTTTTAAACTTGAGCTAACACAAAGTTCAGATTTGCAAAGCTATTACCGTATTACAGTTGACCAGAGCTCTCTCTCGTCTGTCCCAGTTCAAGACATTCATCTCCGGGCAGACTTACTCTACACATATGGTAAGTACCTCATTATGTCTGCCTTCATGGGAATTTTTTTTTATTTTTTTTTAAAGCATGCTTTTATATTAGGCTTGTTATGAATATCATCCAAATTACATGTGCATTTATTCTTGCTCTGCACATTGTCTCCCACATCACTTACTGCAGTTCTTTTTAGCTCAGTCTCATTTCCCTCTACTGATTTGGACTATAGCTACAATTGCCTTGGAACCATGCTCAACTGGCTTGCAATACTACATACTTTGTAAACTATAGGTCAGCCACATCTGAAATCATTTGTGACATGACAGATGCATTATTATTTTCATCTTCTCTTGGGATATGGATCCCTGACTTTACTAGAAATGTAAATTAAATACAACTAATATTATTGCACTTACCTTTCATTTTACAGACTTGATCATTGATACGTTGGTGTAACTGTACCACAAATGTTATATTTTTCCTTATGCCCATAATCCTTTCTAGCAATTCCACATGATATCTGTAATAGGACTGCCAATCAAAAAGGACTCATGGAAAAACACTATCTCTAAGTACAAGGTGGCTTTGGAACACTCTCAACAGAGATAATTCTCAGACTGAACAGCATCTGCAAAGCTGCCAAAACAACTGGCAACTGGGTTCACTAGGAAACCAGCTTCCAACACTAATAATATGTTACCTGCAGTCTGATAACTAGGTCTGGAAAATATAGAAGAGCTATAAATTCTCAGTTCAAGGGGCACTAAGTTATGAAGGATCTTGTTTAAATTTCAGTTGTAATCTCTATATATAATTTATAACATGTATGTAAAATTATACTTTACTTAAGTAGCCTCAAAATAGTTTTTACTGAAGTCAATCCAATATACTTCATGCCTTAATCCATTGAGAGCATTTGATCACAGAACATTTGCACATGTATTTCACCAGTATGAATACACTTAAAAACATATAAATTGGTGATGCATACATTCTGCTTCTTAATTCTAATATATGCCTCAAATTAAGAAAGAACTAAGCGTGGGCATGGATATAGTTGTGCAAATGCATATCATGTGTATGCATATGCATAATGTATACATGCAAGCATACATATATGTATAATCTCATAACATCAACAAGATGTTAGGCTAATAAGATCACATTAGAAAAGATAATCAGTGTTAAATGAAAAGTGCTCACCAGTGTTGTAGGCTCACAAGAAACTCCACAAGGAGCAATTTCCAGAGAGAGAGGTCCCTATTCAGTGGCAGTCAGCCCTCAAATGGGGTTTAGGAGAGGTGGCTCCACCTCTTCTGATCACGCAGGTGAATTGCCTTCACCTGTTTTCCTGCAGCTGATTCAGTGCTCGCCTCAGGTGATCTATCTATATGCACAAGTACAAATAATTTACTTGTATATATATCCAAATAGATAACTTCATGTAGCAAAAGATTACTAGGAAGGCACTGCAAGAATCTGTGTCACTTCTTAACAGTGTAGTAATATAGAACTAACACAGCTTTACTTCTTATGGCACTAATTATTGCAATGTCACTTATTCATGTAATTCAGTATTCACTTATTCTTCTTTTTCTTAGGAGTAGGAGCTCCATTAATTTGTATATGATATGGAGCTCTCACTCTTATCTACTTACTCTGCCAATGTTAATTCAAGGACAGAAGATGTACATTTTTACTCAGATTTATGTAATGGCAATTGAAGATGATGTTCTACATGCAAATTTAGGAGAATAGAGAACATTTTAAAAGCAAAAATGCTTTCAATATAGAACACACTATAGAATGCCAGTGAGCTGGCATTTAGTAATAAAAACTGGTTATTGATTTGCATTGTCTCCAAATGTTTTGAGTCTTCTAACTTTCAGTAGGATCAGCCCTTGGGGCTAATCTCTCCCATGTGAACAGTGCCAGATGATTGTCTTCACTGGTGAGTGAAAGAGAAATTAAGTAAAAGTAGATATGGCATTAATCATAAACAACTTTATCAGACAAAGCCCACTATGTAAGTCTATGTACAAGATTGACACTTTTTTTTCTTGCCCTTGACAGTCCTGTGGAAAGGTTTAAATATACAAGATATGACAAAAGATATAAAAAGCTTATCACTGAATACTTGTTAATCTTGTTCTCTTAAAATTGTAGAATAAATTGAAATAAATTACTGTATTTAAAAAAATTATCACCAACCTTAATCAATTATCACCAACCTTTTTCCTGCAGCTGAATAGTCAGTGACTTTCTTACTTACATAACAAACCTGCAACTTCACACTCACAGTGCACCTTCAGTCCCACCGGCCTGCTGAGAGCATCCCCAGGGAGGGAATTCAGCTGCCTGGAAGGGACAACCAGGGGATCAGGCCCAGCCAGCATGGATTCATGAGATGCAGGTCCTACTTGGCCTACATGATTTCCTATGGTATTCTATGATCTGCCTGGTGGATGAAGGAAAGTCTGTTGATGTAGTCTACCTAGATTCAGCAAAATCTTTGCCACTGTCTCCCACAGTATTCCCTAGGAGAAGCTGGCAGCCTGTGGCTTGGACAGGTAAACTCTTTGCTAGATAAAGAGCTGACTGGATGGCCAGGCCCAGAGAGTGGTGGTAAACAGAGTTAAATTCAACTGATGATTGGTCATGAGTGGTGTTCCCCAGGAGTCAGTACTGGGGCCTGTCCTGTCCAGTATCTTTATTGATGATCTGGATGAAGGCATTGAGTGCACCTGCAACAAGTTTTCAGATGACACCCGGCTGGGAGGAAGTGTTGATTAGTCTGGATGAAGGAAGGTCCTTCAGAGGGAACTGGACAGGTTGGATCACTGGGCTGAGGCCAGTGAGGTGAAGTTCAATGAGACCAAGTGGGAGGTGGATCTTCTCCAGTGTAACTACTGATACAACTAGAGGGAATGGCTTCACATTGTGTCTGAAGATGTTCAGATTGGATATTAGGAAAAAATTCTTCTCCAAAAGAGTGGTCAGGTGCTGGAATGGGCTGCCCAGAGAGGTGGTTGAGTCATCATCCCTGGAGGTATTCAAGAAATGTGTAGAGGTGGTACTAAGACACGTGGTTTAATGGGCGACACTGGTGGTAGGGGACAGTTGGACTAGATTATCTCAGAGGTCTTTTCCAACATTAATGATTCTATGATTCTATAATTCTATTTAGATCCCCCATTTTCTGAGACTTAGACAACTTTCCAGCAGCACTAGTGTATGTTGGTCTGTTTCTGAAAGAGCTGCTACTTCTGGATATGTTAGAGTATTGCTGCCTGGCTGGCAGCTGACCTGGGCACATAGCTTTGTTCCCTCAGTGGAAACGTACTCTAGACAAACATGGCATCTTCCTATAGAGCAGTTGTTACAATTTCAGCTTTTTTTTTTTTTTCTTTTTTTCTGGTTTATTTACTACTACACCTCCTCATTTGACATGAGTATTTCAGCACATGCTTTTCATATTGTAACATCCTCAGCAGTAGCTGCACTGCAGGGAGCTGGCACACAAACCAGTATTGCTCTAGCTATCATTCTTTGCAGAGGTGCTGGGGCAAAGATTAAGCTGCTATTAATTATCTCCTAATGGTTTTAAATCCCATGCTGGACAGAGTTTTGGACAGTCCTTGGCAGCCAAAGTTCAGTAGAATCAAATTAAACATTACAGGTTTAATACGGAGTTTTTGTAGAGGAAAAACTCTTTTCTGGTTTTTTTTTTTTTTACCTTTCCCCCATTAACAACACAATGTTATTGAAATCAACACCTCTTGATGCTGCATTTTGGCACAGCAAGGTGAAAGATGAACCTGGGGTGAAGGAACAACTCCTTCTATGAGACACCGGTGGGCAGAGTTGTCAGAGCACAGCACTGAGTCCTGACACAAGAACAAAGCCAAGGCTTCTCTGAGATGAAAGGCTGGCATTGTAGTAGATCTATAGATCGTAACCATGAAAATTCCTCTGCTTTTTTGTCTTCTGTCTTTTCCATTTAACAGCTGTTGGTTTTACTGCCTATTTTTTTCCTGCCTTTGTAGGGGAAAAAAAGAAAAAAAAAAAAAAAGAAAGAAAAAAATAAAAAGAAAGAAAGAAAAGAAAAAAAAAACCAAAACATATGAGTGTTGCTGAGTGTTCTGTTGCCTCAACGTGAGTGGAGGTCACCCAGCACCATGCAGAATCAGCCATTAGCAATTGCATGCTCAGAGGAGGGGAACAAAAAACACCTTTATTGCATTTTTCTCAAAATTGCAGCCAGAGAAATAGTAACATTTTACTTTCACTGTGGGATCTGGAAAAAGTTTCAAAGCCAATAATAATAAATAACTGCTGTCACATAGCCCGAAGACAAACCTTTGTAGGAAACTGCCAAATGATGTTTTATGTGTTTGATGTTCCCCTGTCCCTCTTTATGTCTGATCAGTATCTCCATTCTCCTGGCTTTTCCTGTTTTAGTCATCGCTGAACCACCCCTGCAACTTTTCCTTATGCAATTTTACAGACAGCTTCAGATACAAGAAATGAAAAATCCTTTGTGGTATTTCTCTCTTTTACTTACCCCACCGCTGCATGAGTTGATTATCCCAGGAAATGGTTAATGGTGCTAAGTGTTTTTATATACTGCAGCAAACCCCAGGATTTGACTGTTGCTTTTTTAAGGTAGCCTATGTGATTTTATATTTTAGGGGAACAGGGCTGTTTTAATCATATGGCCATGAACTGAGCTCTAACAAAACAGCACATGGTACAGTAAAATCTTAGATCTAGAGGGGCATATATATATATATATATAATATAAATACATATTTTATATATATATATATATATATATATTTGTGGGTTTGACACAGTTATTTTGCATAACCTCAAAATAATGCTTACAAAGCATAAGTAGGACAAATCTAAGCAACTTCTAGTCTTTATCATTTTGTGGTTTTGTGGTTGTTGTTTTTTCTATGCCCTTAGATCAGCTGAGCTTCTCTTTACAGATAGAGATCTGTGAATTATCTCTGCATCTCCCTCTGCTTGGGATGTAAAGCAGCCCAGGGCTCTTGGTAGAACTTTGCTGCCAAGGTAGGCTAGCAGATTATGCTGATGGTGAAGGTTGATGCTCACTCATGCCTGTGCAAACAAGAACTTGCAGACTGTCTAGTTAGGCTTACAAATACTGATTTTCAATGCACCTGCAGGTATGTACATACATGATGTCACAGATTCTGCTTATTCCTTTCATTTTATATAGAAAGGCTTTGAGGAGCCAGTACAAAGTAAAAAAGCTGAGCTTTTTCAGTTTTTAACTGAAATCCTCATCAGAAGCCAAGGAGGATCTCTGTGGACGAAGGTGAAGAGTTTCTAGACAGGAAAAGTTTGTTCTCTTTGCAGAGATCATCTTAAGATTGCCATCAAAATACATCCATGCATCATGACTGCAAATCACTGAATACTAGTGGAAAAGTGTTACAGAGATTCAAAAGAAACTATGAAATCTTCTCACACAATGCTGGAGCTTTTATTACACGGCATGTCTATTGCTTGTAACAGCTGAGTTTCTCCAAATTTCCAACCAATTCATTCTTTCTAACCACTAACAAAACCTATCCTATTTTGCATTCACCTGTAAGGAATTCCTTGAAATAGCAAAGACGTACGTTACTGGAGGCACCTTTGATATCCCTTGCCTTTCTCATGCAATTCATTGTCTGTTTGTAATTTTATATGAAAGATGCGACAAAGCAACATGCTGTGGGGGCTGGTCATGTGCATATGGGACTGCAAATGGGTCTCTGCTGCTTTCTGTATTGACGGGAGACCAGACGGTGGCCCAGCTTTTATATTTCTTTTCCTTTCTGGACAAGAACATCGGACATTAAAAACGAGCTGAGTGTTTTGACCATTTTAAAGAGTCAGAAATACAGTGCATATGTAAGCACATGTGTTCTGTTGAAAATGATGATATTTGTATGTGGGGAATTACTCAACCTTGCAGAAAGAGTTGAATCCACCAAGACTGATTCATTCTAGGCTACGGCAACTGAGGAGCAGGTTAGAAAAGCTACTACATGCAAGATTTTTCAGTAGGACTGAACATTTGACCTTTGCAATTCAAGCATCAGTGATATCATTTCATTTTGTTATACAGCTCTGGCTGTGTAACTGTTTTTACTACTACTCTTTGTTTTTATTATTACTCTGTGGTTAACCCCAGAACTCTAGTGGAACTGTTTCTTGCTGTATTACACATGTTAATTTTGCTTATCATGCACATTTTCCTTTTGTACCACTCAAAAATAAAGTAGTGAATCTGTTGCAAGTAGCCACAGTAAAGAAACAGCCTGCGGCTCCACAGAGCTGTTTGTTCACAGGGCAGTCAAGGCAGAAGTAGATGGCAGAGCTTTTTCTTTTGCATGTTTTCAGAAGCAATTTTGAAGCCTGGACCACGGTCTCTCTTGAGGGTGCTTGTTTGCTTGGTCAGTTGATTGTTTTTTGGCTTCCTTCTTTGCAGCTCTTTCCATCTGTTCATCTCTTTTCCTTACCATGTTTCTCTGTATATCGGTGTAGGAATTACAATCTCTGCTCATTTTCTTGATTGTTCCTTTCACACCAGGATATTTGGATAATGCTAGTTTTTGGTTACCATTCAAATGGCTGAATTGATAATGAGCTGGAACTTGAGGGAAGTTATATAGAACTCCTACAGACAGTCCTCTGAATTAGGTAAATATTTATTAGATCTCTGTTAAACTATTTTCTTTTTTTATACAGCTTCTAAAATTTGCATGCCAAAACATCATCCCTTTGTTAAATTTGTGGCCTTTTTCACAATTTCAACCCAAGAACACCAACAATAGAAAAAATACCATATTGCTGTTCTTGAGAACAGGTCCTCACCTGCAATAAACATATCTACCTAGCAACAATTCTGTGCAAAAGCACACTTTCCGCATCCCTTATATGCCTGCAGATACACCTGGTAAATCATTCATCTAACCAGCCAGTAACATCAATTAAATCTTGATTTACATATGTATCATAAGAATTCCTGTTTTATTTTAAGCACAAAAAAATTATAGCAAATGCACGTGCAGGGATAAGAAGGCAGTTATTATTACATAAAGCATACCTATGCTGAATACAAATAATTACCTCAGAGTGGTTGTTATTGGGAAATGACTAACATTAGGGCTTGCTTTCTTCTGCCAGCATCAGCATGTATGAATATTTGTATGCAGCTTTATGGAACAGTGTAGAAAAGGACATACTTCTTCAAACAGCCGAGAAAACTTTCTTCTGCAATGGTGTGATGGGATATTATAGTTGTTTTAGGAAGGTAATAACATACTCCTTAGATAAACTATATCAGACATCAGCATAAAAAATCTTTATTGAGAAAGAAAGGATGAAGAAAGAGAACTAAA
Source organism: Perdix hodgsoniae (assembly GCA_035772895.1). Lineage (NCBI taxonomy): Eukaryota > Metazoa > Chordata > Aves > Galliformes > Phasianidae > Perdix > Perdix hodgsoniae. The sequence continues at coordinate 480,633 of JAPSGF010000150.1, forward strand.
CAATTGATGGGAAACTGCAGAAGGCCCTAAAGTTAAAAGCAGTAAGAAAGCAGCTAAAGAAAATAGAAGAGAAATGAATAGATTTGTCAGAAAGAATGGAGCCATTAGTATTTCTGCTGTTAAAGGAAGATTGACTTTGTCTGATCAAATGAGACTTAGATTAATTTATTAAACAAAAGAGCAAATGTGGACCATAAGCAAAATTATACCATGTACTCTGTGGATAATGATGGAATTTTCTCAAAAGTTACAAGAAAATTGTTGAAGGAACAAATACCTTTCCAGTCAATGACTGCTAAAACTCACTGGAAGGAATTATTCTGATGTCTCTTTACATGTCTTTTTGTCCCTGTTACATGATAAGGGAGGAAAATCACAAATGTGGATCCTTACGTTGAATAGTGTCTTTCATGGACTTAGGACACAAGCCTATCACTGAAAACAATACAAGAGGAAATCATGCCACTCACTTGAAATTGTAAAAGCAAAGCTTCACTGCACATTGTTGGATATGTTTTCAATTTCACTACTGTCAATGAGCCAATAAAGGGAGATTTGAAGATGGCAGATACATTCAGTTGTTAATGACTGTGTGACTCAAACAGTCTTGCAAATAGCAATAGGGAGTAGAAATTCAATTTTGGATACTTCATTGTAAGAAAACTAAACAAAACAACACAACAAACTCCAAAAAATTATGAAAAATATAAAGAATGACTGTTTTCTTGTATACCTGCTTCTCATGAGGGGTACCCTTTCACAGCTTTCTAAGGTTTCCTCTTCTGTTTAATATCTTACCACCCTCTGTTCTCAGAAATATTTGAGATAATTGCACTACATTGTGCGAGAACTGGGCCATCACACTCCAGTGGACTTTCTAGTATTTGTAAAAGCTGCTGAAGCCTTTATTATGTTTCATTCTACTATCTGGGGAAAACAACAATACATGGAAATTCACTTTAAAAAAGTTACAACTGCCTGTTATTTTGGACAACACCAAAAAAAGTTAATTGTAACATTCCTTCATGTATTCATATAGCATTATTTGAATTTTACATCACTCTTTATGAAAGAGTGATTGATAACCACAAATCCTACAGGAGATGCTGGGACATAATGCCAGAAGTCTACTGCTTCTTCCAGGCTCACATGGAACTTTTCCAACTTCAGTTTCTCTGTCCTGAAATGCAGTGCCTCCTCTTCTACAACAAGGAAGGTGACAACCAATTTTCAAGGTAAGTGAGGGAGGTATCCTCTACACATTAAAATCCAACTTCTTCTACTTTGGAGAAGCTACTTCTTCTCTAAGAGTGGTCAGGCACTGGAACAGGCTGTCCATGGAGGTGGTGGAATCACTGTCCCCAGAGGCACTCAAGTCATGTTTAGATGTTGTACTGAGAGACATGGATTAGTGGGAAATATTCTTGACAGGTGGACTGGATGATCTCAGAGGTCTTTTCCAACCTTGGTGATTCTATGATTCTATGACTCTACGATTCTTTTCTTCTAAGAGTGTGGCCTTGCGGATTGTGGAACCACTTTTGCTGGAGGGCCAGTCGCCTTTGGCATGCACACAGAAGAAAGCAGACACAAACAGGTGAAGGAAAGAACTTCTGAAGATTGTTTCAGAAAGAAAACATGCAAAGTAATTACAAGCTGTAGTACAGACAGTTTAGCCTGTCTTTTCGTTTCACTAAAGAACAGATGAGATGATGCCAACCTTGAAAGAAATGTTCTGACACACTTCCTGACAAGAGATGTCGGAGTGTTTTGCACAGATGCATACACCAGGCAGCTCATTTCTATTTCAGTCTGCATGGTGCTGATGGCAGTTTGGCCACTGGCAACACAAATGAGAGATGGCGGAGGCAGATCAGTGTGAGCTTGTGGTGTTTATTAGAGTGCTTCCTGAGGCGTGCTCTTAGAAGCCGAAGTTTATTCTGAGTTTTCAGATGTAGTGAATCTCTTTGAATAACAACAGCGAGAACCTGTTAAAGCTGATCTTGTTGCCAGTTTATGGAGATTGAGAGGCTGTTGGAAAGACATCATGGGAGATTTATGGATTGCTAAAGTGGGGATTTTAGGCGTGTTTGCGGAGTCATACTCAAGAGCGATTTTGCATGGTAGTTGTTCTACAGGTTGTCATGGTCAGATTATGATCAACCTCAGAGGAATTCACTTTGGTTTCAAGAGCAGTTTCTGATGATGAAAGACTTGATTTGGAGTACTTTGGTCAACTCTTTTCTAATTTTTCCCATGACATACATGTGTTAATCTTTGGGGTATGCTGCAAAGTTCTCTTGTTTTCCTAGGTATGAAGTGAGTCTGCAAGCTTGCAAGAGAAGGAGCTGAACATTCTGAGTGACTTAGCTGTTTTTTTGTGGCTTTTATGAGAATCTACTAACAGGAAAAAGCATAAATAAAATTATAATGAATAAGGATCTTCTACTGGGAAATGCTACACTTTCTGATTATTAAATTTAAGAGTGTTCCAAGAAGTCAGAATTGATACCAGAAAAAAAAAAAAAAAAAAAAAAAAAAAAAAAAAAAAAAAA
>JAPSGF010000150.1:498092-510698 GCA_035772895.1 Perdix hodgsoniae
AATTGGAGCTCCTGTTGCATTGTTTATTGACATTAGGGTATGCCACTGCTCCCAGGCTCTGTACAGATGTTTACTGAATTGTCTTTTGCAGTGGTTATAGCTGGTTGCCTCTAACTTTTTGCAATGAAAAGAATAACTACTAATTCTCTCTAAAGAACTCCCTGAGCTGTGGTCCAGAATTCCAAGGAGTAGAAATTTATGTTCAGGAGCAAAAATCTGGCAACAATGTGAAACTAATATTCAAGACATACAGCCTTAAGGAAGTTACATCAAAGCCTTTAAATGGCAGAGATTTTTGCTTCAGTGTCAATATGTATGAATATCCACTCGTGCCCATTGATAAGCCACCAGAAGAGTTCTTTAAAAGTTCCCACACCTTAATTTTTGTAGGAAAAAAAACACCAACACAGTGTCAATCCATATCCTCTCAAGAAACAGGATCCTAAATCCTAAATAACCAGATAACGTAGACTATGTCTTCCGTGCAACCTTGGTAGGGTGGAAGGAGAATGCATGCAGACACTGACCACTGCTTCTGAAGGCAGCTCATCCTCAGGAACTTGTGGCACTTGCAGGTTACGAAGCACCTGTGCAGGGAATGTGCAATAGACCATAGCCCCGTGTGGCCATGGGAAGCTCTATGAAAGGAGACCTGCAGCTCTATGGAGCCCTGCTCCAAGATGGTTGTGAATACCAGCAGTAAGAGAGAAGCACTTCAAGACAGGCTTATTATCCCTGTTGCTTGTTTTGATCAAGTCTTGCTGAGCTGCGAAAACAGACCAAGTGATCACCTTTATGCTTTTGAAATGCATATAGTTAGAGAAATTTCTGCCAAAAGATTTAATTTCCCTTTTCCTGATTTAGTGCTCCACAGCAACCTACAAAGAAGTCCAGTGGGCAAGAGGGAAAACAGTGCTTAGAAGAGGGAGTGTTTAAATTTGCTTTTTTCCATGTTTTTATCAAACACCTGCAAATCAAAATCATGTTGCTTGATCATAATATCTTGTACATCATCCTGTATAATTGCTCCCATTGTACTCCTGCAGCACAGACTATATGTCAATTACTGTTTCCAGATTTGGAGATGTATACGTTTGTTACATCGTTTCCGAAAGGCTTGAAAATAAGTGTTTTCATTTAGATCATTAACATTATGTAAATGGCAATGTAACTAGTCTTGATTTGCTGCCACTAACTTGGAAATATTTAAACATTATTATAACTTAACTCAACATTCCAGTTTTATCACTGAAATTAATGTATTTAGGCTCAATTTTGGCTTGTCAACAAATAATGATCATAGATGTGAGCTGGTTCATAATCCAGAGGTACTAGGTTACAATGTGTTGCCATGGAAACTGTGTTTTATTGCATTTTCTCTACTTGATTTAAGACATTTGACAATCATAGCAACTGCTTGCCTGTCTTCCCATGTCATAAAAAATTCAAAAACACAAACAACCAATAGGGGAAATTCATGCAGTTCGTGGACCTTGCTATAAAAAAAAAAAAAAAAAAAAAAAAAAAAAAAATCAGGCTGACAACCTTATACTTAATAGGGACCTTTTGTGAATAGTTTATCTCACAGAATGTCTAGGAGTGTTGGAAAATTCAATCAGTGGTTAGTCATCGAATGGAGCTGTCTTGCCTGTGGTTCATTTTGTTTATTGCATCATATATCTTTTATGATCACTGGGACTTTAGCCTGAAACAGCATTTTCTTTAACAACAGCCATGTTTCCTCTAATGTTGTTTATTGCATCTGAAACATTACTCTTTGAAACCACGGTACATTTTCAGTTGAGCAAAGGTCTGTAACAGAATACAGCATGTCTGTGTTTACTCAGGATCCTGGGTAAAAAATATCCCAGTTCATGTAACATTAATCACTTTGCCAGTGTTCAGCTGAGGTCATTGCCACATTCCTAGCAGTATTAAGCCGAGTCAAGATTAATCACGTACATTAAACCCTGCAAGGAAAGCACGTGAAGCGGATCTGAAATTAGACATTTGGTGAAGGACTGGGAGAGCGCTGTAACAAAATATGTTAGCAGTGCTGCAGCAAGCTTTCAGAATGATGTGGGGTTTTTACTCCTGTATTGCCGTCAGCTCATCTATATTTAAGGCTCTGTTGCTGTCTCCTTTATTTAACTCATTTTTTAGGAGTTTTAGATAAAGCCACTGGATTGCAGGAGTGATATCACCCCCCCCCCCCCCCCCCCCCCCCCCCTTTATTTATTTATATATTTTAAAAATGCATTAGTGTATTTTTATTTAACACAAATTAGGCTTTGGGGATTAAAGAAAGAAAGAAAGAAGGGAAAGGGGAATGGGAATGGAGCTGGGGTGGGGGAGGGGAGGGGAATGGGGTGGGGGGGAGGGGAGGGGAAGGGGAGGGGGGGGGGGGGGAGGGAAGGGAAGGGAAGGGAAGGGAAGGGAAGGGCACTGCTGATAAAATCCTGTAATATTTTGTCAGTAAAGCTAATAAACGGAGAGTATTTAAAATCTGTTCTCCTTACGTATCTTCTTTCTGTATGTGCATATATACCTCAGTAACACAATGCCCCCGTTTTCATCCTGATGTTACTGCTGTACATACATTTTACACTCTCTCTTTACATTTTGCATGGTAGATTATAGCAATTCCTCTGTCCATTCTTGTAAGATTCCCTGATACTAAAGGTTTTTTGTTTGTTTGTTTTTTTGTTTGTTTGTTTGTTTGTTTGTTGGCAATGCTACACTGTCATAAATGGATAATGGAAACACAAATAATTGCCACTGAAAACCTCAAGGAAAAAAACTGTGCTTTAGCAATTGGGGCAATTCAGCAACAAGAATGGAAACTAAGGTGCTGAACTACAAGAGTGAAGCATATGAACAAACATTATTTTGCCATTCTGCAACAGTCTAGAAATGGCCTGCCATAACAAATCCCCCCTTTCTCTGCACATCTAAACCGCAGCAGCTGGACTAGACCCATGCTGCCATGGCCTACCAGAGTCACAGCCAGTAGATTAAAATGCCATCCTGCAGCAGCCCTGTCAGAATGCAGAACCAATGGAAGACTGGGGCTAGGCAGTTGCATACTGGAGGAACTGTCATAGAATCATAGAATGGTCTGGGTTGAAAAGGACCACAATGATAATCTAGTTTAAACCCCCCTGCTATGTGCAGGGTCGCCAACCAGCAGACCAGGCTGCCCAGAGCCACATCCAGCCTGGCCTTGAATGCCTCCAGGGATGGGGCATCCACAGCCTCCTTGGGCAAACTGTCTTCTCCTGTAAGTCCTATATTTCCCCATTGCACGAGGGCATCACCACATCACCTTTCCTTGACAGAAAGGCTATTTTCCATGGAACAGGTGTATGACAACTCATCTTGGTAAAAAATCCAATCCTGGAATGGCTGCCTGGCACCAACCTTTGAGAATAATATGAATAAAAATAATAATAATAGAGTATAATAATAATAAGAATAAAAATGTGTATCCAGGAGTTCATACACTATTAAGTTTTCAGTCTCCATCCCAATGAAGCTTCAAGACTGAAAGCGGGCTTTTTGTAGTGGACCAATATTTTTTTGTTTGTTTGTTTGTTTGCCTGTTTTTTTTTAATTGAACTGATTTATATTCATTGATTGTTTTCCCATTGCTGACTTGGAATTAGTAGTGAGTGGGTGACATCTCCATGGCCCAGAATGCCTGAATGATCCAGAGAAGGAAGAAGCCAGTATGCAACATGGCAAGAAATCAGGTGACACTGTATTGGATTCCTTCTGTTTGGAAGAAGTCATACAGAGATTTACTTTCATTTTCTTAAATCACTCACCTTGCACTCAACTCAACTATATACAGACAAAGATAAGAAACACTTATTCAACTACTCCCAATTTCCTGACATTTTGCAGCATTCTTCTATGGTCAGTGGTCTGGGTGAGAATGTTTTGTGCAACAATTCCAAATAATTTGTCTTCCTAACTGTCTTCTCATTTCAGCTCAGCTCATGATCTCTTAGTACGTTGATCTAGCAGCCAAACCTCTCTGCCATGAAAGCAGTTTTTCTCTTCCCTCTATTTGCTTGGAATTTCCCCTCTGTGAGGCCACATGCATCCCCATTCTAATACCTTGATTTTTTTTTTTTTTTTGCTTCTCTTCTTTTTTCTATATGAGGAAGCTGCTGCAAAATAAGGTGTTGTGAAGGCACGGCACAGTCAATCTTCTGCACTAAATCCCTCACAGTGCAGATGCTGTGAAGACCTTTTCTTTTTAGTGCACCTGTATGACTAGAAATAGTTTCTATACCAAAAGTTTTTACCTGTTACTCAGAAAAGCTGCTTACATGAGTATGTCTCAGCCTGCTCCAAGCAAGACGAGGTGGTCTAGCTTAGACATCAAACATACTTTTGGCTGTTTAGCTGTCGGGTGACAGCATAGGGGACAGGAGCCACGTCTCTGACTTCAACCTGTGTTCTGTCCCTCGGGCTCCCACTTGGCCCCATGCTGCCCATGCCAGAGCTCAGTGCGTGTCCCCATCAGCCAGGTGATCTCCAGCCACCAAGCAGCCCAGCGAGAAGCTGGCAGGACTCTGCTGGCTGAACAAACCTGTTGACTCACTGAGAGGTCAAACTAGCAGCAGCACTGTGCAACAGGGAGGATGGAACCACACAGCTCAAGGAATGGGGGGGGACAGTGTGGGTGGCCCCACATGATCGCATCACTGTGCCATCCCATCACAGCCCTGCTGGTCTCACCATAACTTCACTGATCAGCAAGTCTTTTTTTTTTTTTTTTTCTTTTTTTTCCATCTGTGGCTGGGACAGCAAACATAATTCTGAATTAAATTTTTAGCAATCAATTTTCTCCTTATTGGAGGCATTCAAGGCCAGGCCAGATGTGGCTCTGGGCAGCCTGGTCTGCTGGTTGGCAACCCTGCACTTAGCAGAAGGGTTTAAACTAGATTATCATTGTGGTCCTTTTCAACCCAGGCCAGGGGTGAATTTTGACCCTTTGCCTTCTAGTAATTACCAAGAACCTTCTACTAGAATCAAACCAGAAATGGAGGAAGGTTTGGGACACAACTGCTGGCTGCCAACATCTGATAGTGACCAAACAGAGGTGTTCAGTGCATTTATTGCAGTGGCTCTTCACTGTTCTTCTCTTCCTAGAAATTACAGAATCTTACTTGCCACTTGAGCTAGCAATAGTCCCTCTAGCTTGTTAAGTGAGCTCAACTACCTACACAAAGTGAATAATTTGTCTCATTTTGCTGGACACAGTTGAGGGAACTATCGGGTCAAGGGTAGGCGACGCACTACCCCCAGGCAAAGCACGGGCAGTGCCTCTCACTGAAACAGCCATTTGCAGAACAATGTCCATCTCCACTGCTCTGTCTCTTGGGGAGATAGCCAAAGATGTTGGAGTAAGACATTTTTAAGGACCAATTAGGTATATATTGAATAAGCCATTAAAACATCATTTTATTGTAATGATTTGTATCTGCAAAAGGGCGTGAATTAGTAATGGCTTATTAAACTTTACTGTTGAATTTATTCAGAAAGACCCATGAATAGAAGGATGACACTAAAAATGTTACATATATGTATGTTTACACATGCAGTCACACACATGCACATACAGTCACATCACTGGAGGGAGAGCTAAAATCAGTTTCTTTTTGTCTCACATAAAATAAATGGCACACATATGTTGTCCAGCTTGAGAGCTGCCAATAGAGCTGATTGCCAGCAATTATTTTATATTTTACAGTGCATTCTTTCACTCTGTATTTGTTTCTCTTCAAATGGCACGCTCAGAGCAACACTAAGTTTTGTAGAGGGTTGGAATTCCTAGATCCTTCCTGAAGGCTTGTTATTAGGGAGACTGCTGAAAAGTAGCTGCTGGATGATCCTGAAATGCATAGTAGTAAGCAGTTATGGGGGGGGGGAATAAAATAAAATAAAATAAAAAATGTAAACACTTATGAAGAAAAAAAGAAAAAAAAAACAGGACACTAATTTTCCTTATTCTGAGTAGGAGGTGTAATGTCTTTATAAAGTAATAATTAAAAGAAAAACAATTACTGGTGCCTTGTGCCTTATCTGGACCTTGCAGCTGTACTTCTCCCTTTTGCATTAGCAGTGTGTGTTCTAAGGTTATGACAAACCATGAAAATTGCATCTTAAGAGGAGTTTTATTCTTTTTCCTACGATTTGATTGAAACAGACAGCTACATTTTGTGTATATATAATTAGGCAGTAAAATAGGCTTTGAAGGCAGATTTACGTTTAGTATGTGAGTCACACGCACAAGAGTCTTTCATTCAGCAACCAAAGACTGATCTTTTTAATGCCTCAACTCTCTCAACGTGTTTTCTGAATGCTACATCTTGCAGGAAGGGAAGGGGGGTGGGGGGGGGGAGGGGGAGTGGGAAGAGAAAGAGAGGATGGGAAATAAAAAAAACCAAACAAACAAAAAAAACCCCAGGTTTAAGCCATATTTCTTTCCTTCTTTCTGTTTTTCCCTCATTTCCCCAAATGAAAAACAATCTGAAAAGCCAATCTAGCTAGTCTGCAGTGATTTAACCTTATGACAAACTGATTTTTATCGTCTTTCTTTCCCGATTGTTGTCCAGGGCAGTGCTGAATGCTGCACCAGCTCTAGGCGTATCTAATCCCTCTCATAAAAGGCCACTGTGGCTGTAAAACTGAGACCAATGGCTTTTTCATTCTCCACCTCTCAGCGCTCCAAAGTAATGGCATCGGGGTCTCCTCTTCACGTTTTTCTTTTCAGATGCATAGTTTCTCCTTTTAATAAGGCTAAAATAGAGAGAAATAAAAGGAACACAATCACATTTTCCTCAAAGCTCTTTCTATAAATGCCTTCTAAAGAACTGAATTTAGAAACAATTATCTGCAGTCTGAGTTCTTGTGACGACGTGGATGAATACAGCAGTGTATCCTTGGAATTTTCTGATCATTCTGAAGCATGTGAACATGCTAAAATGTTGGGCAGATAATACTCAAGGCTTCATATTTTCTGTCCACGATCACATTCAGGCATTCTTACTCTTGCTGAAGCCTGAGGAACTGCAGACGTGATAACAGTATTACCCAACACAGGCACAGCTCTCACACCCCATTTTTGCAAGGAAACCATGTAGAAAACATTGTCCTTACTTTATGCACGTGCAACACAGCCTTGTCAACAACATTTTCTCCAGCACAGACAAATCATAACCCAGTTTTATTACAAAGAACATGTAAGAAGAGAAGGCAACAAATATTCTCCTGAAAAAGACACTACTTTTTCTTTCTTTTTTTCTTCCTCAAAAGCCTTGACCTCAGTGTTTAAATGTTTTTATTAATAATACACTCACGGATTATATTTCAGAACTAATCCCCCTTTTTGAACAGCAGTACAAGAGAAAGTTGGCCTGCATTTGATTACAAATTTTTATTTGACCTCAGAGGAATGCTTTTAACCAGCAAAATACAGAGTGGTAGATAAAAAGATTTACAGCTAAAAACAGTTCAAGCAAAGTCATTTATCCAAAGCAAAAAAAAAAAAAAAAAAAAAAAAAAAAAAAAACAAGAGTGCATTTTAGTACGCCTCACTAATATCAATTAGTAACTATATTTTAATATCACCATTAGAAACAAAAATCAACAATGTTATTCAAAAGCTATAAACTTCGCTCCAGGAAAAATTTAAACACCGGTGTTTTAACTCTGAGGGTGTTATATTTGAGCACTTAAAGTTACAGAACTGTTAAATTAAAAAGGAAATCTTATAATAAAAATTGTACAGCTAACCTCCATTTTGGTTCTGGGAGAAGGGGAAGGAAGAATATACATTCAGAAAAAGACTTTTCCATAATACAAATTATGACAAAATTCATAAGCATCTCTGTCCTTTTGCTAGGCAACCTTGATGAACATAAGCCTGAAACACATTTCTTTAGATGCAATGGTGCAATGATCCTCATAACATTTCTTTTAGATTCTTTTATATCACTGCTGTTGGAAGATGGTTGAAAAAATAGCACTTCTGGTTCCAGGATCCCACAGAACACCTTGGGCTTCGGGATTATAGCTGAGCATCTCCTAAGGGATTAAAACTTCTTTATTCAGAATTACAAAATGTTTTCAGAGGCTCTCTGGACCACAGAACCTTGAGGATGCCTGGCCTTTTTCACATCTCTGTGGCTATCCATAGAATCACAGAATATCCTGTCTTGAAAGGGACATTCAAGCACATTCAGTTCCAACTCCCGTGCCATGGGCTGGTTGCCACCCACCAGATCAGGTTGCCCAGGGTCCCATCTAGCCTTGCCTTGGGCATCTCCAGGGATGGGGCATCTGCAGTTCTCTGGGCGCCTTGTTAATGTTACATGTTAATGTAACTCTTTCTGATGCTCATCTATTAGCATTTGGAAGTGACCTGAGACAACCAGCTCAGTTTAAACAAGGGCAGATCATGCCTGACTAATCTGATGGAATGAGTTTCAGTGAACAACACAAGGACAGCTGATGTAGCTTACATGGACTTGTGCAAGGCCTTTGACATGGTCCTGCATCACATCCTTATCTCTAAATTTGAGAGAGATGGATTCCAAGGCTGGACTATTCAATGGATAAAGATGGTACAGGCAGAGTGTTGTAGTTAATGGCTCTACGTGCAGGTGTCGGCCAGTGGTGAATGCTGTCCTCCAGGGGTCTACCTTGAGACCAGTGCTCTTCAACATCTTTATCGACAACACAAGCAGTGGAACTGAGAGTATACTTAGTACATTTGCAGACCAGTAACCTGAGTGGTACAGTTGATACGGCAGAAAGAAGGGATGCCATCTAGAGTGATCTGGAGAGGCTTGAAGACTGTGCCTCTGAGAACCCAATGAGGTTCAACAAGACCAAGTACAAAGTGCTGCACTGGGGTCAGGACAATCCCAGATATGTGTACAGACTGGGAAAAGAAGGCCTTCAGAGCAGTTCTGCAGAGAAGGACTTGGGGTCCTGGTAAATTAAAAGCTGTGTATGAGCCATCAGTATTCGCTTGCAGCCTAGACAGCTAACAGTGTCCTGGGCTGCATCAGTAATGGTTGGCAGCAGATCAGGGAGGGGATTGTCTCCTTCTGCCCTGCTCTCATGAGGTCTCTTCTGGGGTTCTGCTTCCAGGTCTGGGGCCCCCAGCACCAGAAATATATCCAGCTGGTGGAGTGGGTCCAGAGAAAGGCCACAAGGATGAAGAATCTTTACTGTGAAGAAAGACGGTAGATGTTGGGCTTGCTCAACCTGGAGAAGGGAAGCTCCAGGGAGACCTCATTGTGATCTTCCAGTACTTGAAGGAGCTTATAAGCAGGAGAGGGTCCAGATTTTAACACGGTTTAATAATAATAATAATAGGACAGAGGGCAAAGGCTTTAGCTGAAAGAGGGGAAATTTACATCTGGTGTTAAGAGGAAATTCTTCACTTGGAAAATGGTGAAGCACTGGAACGTGTTGCCCAGAGAAGTTGTAGATGCTCCAACCCTGGAGGCACTCAAAGCCAGGTTGGGTGGGGATCCTCGGCAGCCAGAGCTGGTGGGTGGCAGCCCTGCCCATGGCAGGAGGGACAGAACTGAATGATAATTAAGATCCCTTGCAACCTAAGCCATTCTATGATTTCTCTCTAATATCTAATCTAAACCTTACTTCTTTTATATTTTAGAGCTATTTGCCTTGTCCTTCATGCTCTTGTAATACATTTCATTATTCCCTTATTCAGGGAATAAGACAAAAAATCTGCAGTCATCCCTACTTAAGGGCTTTGAAAATGTAGAAACTCTTTATATAATGCAAATGCATCTCAGACCTATGCGTGATTCTTTGGACTGTATTCCTTTCCTACAGCCTGATGGCACAGGAAGGCAAAGGAAGGTCTGCGTTAATAGTACTTATTTACAACACACACATCTAAATGTAACGCAGATGTTCTTAATCACGTTAGAGTCAATCTTAATAAGATTCACAAACATGTCCTCAAGGCACCCTGTAAGGTAAGCAACCGCAATTACAAGAAATTACAAGCGAGGAAGCAGAAGCAGTGTGAGAAGATCCACAGGCTGAGCAGATCACTTCTTCCTTACGCTGGCCATAAACAGAAGTCACTCATAACTTCCTTTCCCAACAAGAAGAAAGATCGACCAGTCACGATAATCTTTGTTATTTGGGTCACAGTTGTAATGTGAAACACCAGCCAAGTTCCATGACCTCTTCTGTGATTCCAGTTCTAGACAAGGAAGCAAAGATCATCAGAAAAGGGTTTGAGTGTTGCATGCACACTATATATTGATAGACTAAGAGAACACTGAAGATCTTTATGAATGTTGTGTAAAACTTTCTGGATTCTCAGACTCATGGCAGTATTGTTTTTCTGGTTTTTGTTTGTTTGCTTGTTTGTTTGTTTGTTTGTTTGTTTGTTTGTTTGTTTTGCGACTGGGTGTTTCTTACCAATGGACTTCTGAATCTATACATTCCTCAGAGTTGTTTTTGTTTTTGTTTTTCCTTGTCAGTTCTTTTTGTGGTTGTTGTTTACCAGGCTTCTCTTTCTGGATTAACTTTTGTGATTGCATCTATGCAGTTTGTATTTAAAGAGTGGATGTGTCCTCTTAAGTGCCAACAATGGAGTTCTACAGTGTTTAAGGGTAGCTCCATGGAGAATATGAGTAAACCTTCAGTGTGAGTAGAGTCTCATCCGATCAATCTGCTTTTCCTTACCACTGATTATCATAGCTGCATTATTTTTGGCTGAGGAATTAAGGAAGTACCATCCATCCAGTGGTTTTGTTGCCAATCCAAGACAAGATCACTGAGTCACAGAGAAAAGTACCATGACCTTCCTAAGGCCATGCACTAATTATGAGAATGCTGAGAAAAGAACCCCTAATCATCCTCTGCGCATTCTTCCTCTTTTTATTTCTGCTGTCTTCTCCTTCTCTTGATCTCAAATCCCCTTGTCTTTATTTATTTATTTATTTATTTATTTATTTTGTTTTATTTATTTTATTTTCCTCATTCAGTGCCTCTGCACACTCCTCTTCCAGCAGGTCCCTTCCTTGCAGTTGAGAGCAGGCAAACAAGAACACACCATCATTCATCAACATGCCTCTCAGCCTGATTACCCAGCCATGCATCTTCTCCCACAACACTTATTTTCTGCTTCCACACCTTCTGCAGTTCTCAAGTCCCGCAGATGTCAACTCCTGAGCATATTCTGATAACTATTTTGTTGAGTTTTCAGGTTCATCATCTAGCTCTTTTCTCCCAGAATCACAGTGTGTGCCTACCTTCCTGTCCTAAGGCTGATGCGTACCTGACCTTGGCTTTAAATACTTTCACAGATTCATTCCTCACCTCACACACTCCTAATATGTGCAATCTGATTTTATCTGTGCCTATCCCTTTTGCACACCCAGAGCGAAGCTCCAACCTGCTGTCCCTCCTTTCCCATTGGACAACAAATTGCTCTCACTGCAGCTTCCGCTAAAGGCTCCGTAAGTCTGACTGACTACTACTCTGTAAATTCCATTTCAAGGCTCATCTTCCCTCTCCCTGGCCTATGACTCCCAGCTTCTCTCTAATAAAACAATCTAATACTATTCCCTAAGCCTCAGTTTCATTTCCCCATGCTCATTTGTTCTCTCTGAAAATCCGAAGTACAGCACCCAGCCACTGGCCTTTTGTACATTTTTCACCCTAGCACTACTATAACGCGGATGCTGCCTAACTAAAATACTGTTCCTCTATCCATCTATTACAAATTATAATAAACTGTGAAACGTTACATTATTTTGTACGAAAGTAGCTGTAAAAAATGCACTGTGTAATAGGGTACTAAGGCTACAGCAAAGGGCTATGACGCAGATTTTAACATGCACTGCCTGCTTCTTATCACACACAATTTAATTAGAAATACATGTTTTAAAATATTATCTGAATGTTTGCATTGCGATACATAAATAAATAACCTCTTGTTTGAATTACTTGAGGAGAAAATGAGTATATAAAGAGCTCAATGCTACATTAATGTCTGGGTCAAAGGCTTGCGCTACGAATTCTACAGCAGAATTTCAAAGAACTGCCAGTTAGGAAATGGGAAAGAGTCACTATATCAGTCAGTCCATTCTGACACCGGAGTGGAATTATTCCCTCTAGTTTTCACTTTCTGTTGCTTCCCACGTAATGGGAAGGAGAAACCTGTTTTGAGACACCGTTTATTTCACTGATTAGAAGATTTCTTTGTTAGCATTTTTATTATTATTTATCTTCAGTTGGTGATTTTCTTTTATTTTTATCCTTCTTGCATTTAGGTAGCTTCTGTCAGGCATACCTTTGGACAGTCCCTATCCCTATACAAACACACAGGGTTTTCCTAAACCGCTTCTTCCAGTTGCTAGCTCTCAGGTGATATTTTGTTGCTGTCTATGAACACCACACAAGTACTTTGTTTCCAGGCGTAACTATATTTCTGTGCTTAAGCATCAGAGGAACTGACCTTTAGATCAAACTGAGAGACCTTGTGAATATGCAGATAAATGTAAGAGAAGAAAAGACTGTGCTAAGGAAGAAAAC
>JAPSGF010000150.1:514568-632407 GCA_035772895.1 Perdix hodgsoniae
CCCGGTATCGGCGCGGCGCTCCCCGCCCCGCCCCCGCGCCCCCTGAAGTTACTCGAAGAAATCAGATCTGTCAGGACGGGCGAAAAAAATGCCACTTCCCAGCGAGCGGGCGGAATCCAGCCCGGATTTTCAGTCCTTTCTTCTCCTTTTCTCCCTTCCTCCCTTTCACTAATTTACCCGATGTTAGCACATTCTGCCGGTAACACCCGGCCGCCTGTGGGCTGTCGCACGGGATCGTTTCTCACTGCTCAGGCGGGCTCCGAGCGCGGGGCTGAAGATGGAGTGGGAAGTTGGGGATAACATTTTTATTTTATTTTTTTAAATTACTGTGACTATTATTACGGTTCCGTGCTTACTCAGGAAAGCAAAACAGGCGCGCGCAAAAAAAAAAAAAAAAACAAAAACAAAAACCGACAACAACAACAAATAACGTGATGCTCCAGCTCTGACTGTGAATGCTGCCTACCAGCATGCAGAGCTGTGAGTGAGGAACAGGATTTTTTTTTTTTTTTTTAATTATTTTTGTAAGCGAGGAGGAAAAACCAAACAAGCAAAAAAGGACCTCTGATCCGAGTGCCAAAGTAGGGGAGATGTGTCACTGACCGGGCTGCGATGGTACTTGCTGCCTACTGCGTGATCGCTTGCTCTCTAAGTAAAATGAGACACAGAGCTGTTGCTGAGACGAGTGGGAACAGCACTTTGATTTGCTGGTTTAATTAAAAAAAATGATAAAGGACTGAAGGTAAGCATTCTGCATCTCTATGTATAAATATTTCGATAAGCGGCTGTAAAAGGGAGGGATCCCTTTAAAAATCGTTTTAACTGAGCTTTGTCAAACGCACACTCATTTGCGGTCACTGAGGCCACCTTGGTGCAGATCACTTAAAGTGTATGTCTTAATCAGTTTCCTGTACAGTCAGTAATACTGTATTTAACAGACCTAACAATCGTGTGACTGCTAGAACTGCTTGTAGGACTGTAATCTTGGGCTGATGTTTCTTAAGAAAGATCTTACTTCTTTTCTTTCTTCTTTTTTTTTTTTTTTTAAAACGTGGGTTTTGATATTTTTCGTTTGTGCTTACGGGTTGTTTGTTTTTAATAGAAACCGTATTGTGTGAAGGAAAATCAGGTTTCTCCCTTCCCTCAACCACCTCTCCCCCCACTTCCAAAAAAAAAAAAATTAAAATAAAAAGGGGCTTAAGTACAAAAGGGGTAAAAAGATAATACAGAAATAACACAAAACTTCAAGGGTCTGGTTTAAAGCCACAAAATCCATGGAATGCGGTGAAGAGAGAGCCTGTGTACTTCCTTTTCTGCCTCTGGTGCCTAGGTGGTGGTCCTGGGGTTAAATTACAACATGTGCTCCCACAGCTAGGCACCAGCTCTGAGGCTGCGTTTCCTGAGCTTTGTGGATTTAAATCACCTAGCTAATGGATTTTATTTATTTATTTATTTATTTTTTTCCCTTTTTCTTTTCCTGGATGTGGCTTTTGAGGATGCTGGGAGACAAGTAGGTTAAGGATGCTCACTGTGAAAGCATGACAGCTATTGCTTGTGCTTTAACAAACTTAAGGGGGAAAAAAAAAATGTGGGTAGAAAATGATTTCAGTCCCCCCGCCTTGGCCTTTTTTTACTAGTTGTGTTATATTCTGGTAAACCCAGGCAAGACATGTTTGACTTTTCTTCTCACAGGAAAAAGTGGATGTGGACCACAGGTTGCAAACCCAGACACACCTGGAAAAGGAGGACCAGAAGAATTAAATCTAGGAAAGCCCAGCAGAGATAAACGAATGTCCCCACACCTCCAGAGGAAAGTTCATCGAATTTTTACTCTAGAGATCTCATCTTCAGGATGTCATTGAACACTTCCAGTACAGGAAAAGGTGTGGATCCAAACGCAGTTGACACTTACGACAGTGGCGATGATTGGGAAATCGGTGTTGGGAATTTAATAATCGATCTGGATGCCGATTTGGAGAAGGACAGACAGAAATTTGAGATGAATAATTCTACCAATACCAGCAGCAGCAGCAGCACCAGCTCCAAGGATTGTGGGGCTCTGGCTTCCAGTGGGGCTAATACTACCTCAGCTTTAGCTGATGGCCTAAAATTCGCTTCTGTTCAGCCCTCCGCTCCCCAGGGGAATTCCTCTCACAAAGAGACTAGTAAATCAAAAGTGAAAAGGAGTAAAACTTCTAAGGATGCTAATAAATCTCTGCCTTCTGCTGCCTTGTATGGGATTCCTGAGATCGGCAGTGCTGGCAAGAGGCAGGAAGTCCAAGGGCGCCCTGGAGAGGCAACTGGCATGAATTCAGCACTGGGTCAAAGCGCGAGCGGTAACCCAAACGGCAATAATAACAGCACCAGCAGCACCACCGCCATTGCCTCTTGTGGGAAAAACAAGGAGGAGAAACCATGTAAAAACCAGGGCAGCCGAGGCGCCAAGCGGGATAAGGATGCGGGGAAGTCCCGGAAGGACAAGCAGCACGACGTGCAGCTGGGCCCCCCCAGCGGCCCCGGGGGCGGCGGCGGTGGCCAGGGCCCCCCCGGGCACCTCTATGGCTACGGGTCCAAGGGCGGCGGGGGGAGCGGCAGCCCCTTCCACTGCACCGCCGCCGCAGCTGCCGGGGAAGTTAGCAAAGGCGCCCCGGATTCAGGGTTAATGGGGAACTCTATTTTGGTAAAAAAGGAAGAGGAGGAGGAAGAGAGCCACAGGCGAGTCAAGAAATTGAAGACAGAAAAGGTAGGACAAAGCTCCTTTCCTCTGCATCCCCCATTTACCCCCCCCCGCCCCCCGTCTGTGACGGACTGCTTCGCGGCACACCTCCGTCCTCCCCCCACCGACGGCGAGGTGCCCCGCAGCCCGTCCCGCTCCCGGCGGCACCCGCCCGGCACGCAGCGCCTGTGTCGGGCTGCGGGTGCGCGCGGGCCGCCCGCAGCGCCGCCGGGAGGCGTCGGCGGGGACGCGGGCTCCTTCCGTGGGGACGAGGGGCGCCGACGGCGCGGCGTGCGCGGCGCGACGGGCCCCGACGTGCGGGGCGTGCGGCGGCGGGCGGGGCCTCCGGGCCTCACGAGGGCGGGGGGTTGGGAGAGGGGGAGGGGGGGGGCGCGGAGCTCTGCGATTCCTGCGGGTCCGGCCGCCGCTGTGCCGAGCGGTGACATGCAGGAGGGGCGCCGAGCGGAGCGGTGCGCTTTCCTTCGTCGGCGTAGCGGAGGGCGCTTCCCCGACGAATGCCCACCGTCGCGCTTTGGGGGAGGGCGGGCGCGGTGCCGGCATCCTGCCCTGCCCGCGCGTTGAGGGCTCGGGCCCGCGGCTGCCGGCGGGGTGCCCGAAGCACCGGCAAGGTGAGCGGTGCCGGGTGGCCCGGAGCTCTGCTGGTACCGCGTCGTCTGTTCGTGCCGCTCCCCGAGCGGCGCCGCTGGGAAAACGCGCTGACGGAGCGTCCTGCGAGTGTCGGCAGGGCCGAGGTCTCGGGGAAGAAGTCACCTTTTCCTTAGCGCCCGTCTGTGCAGCTCTCTCGTTTCGGAGGTGTTGAATGTTTTGTAGCGTCCAAGTCGACTTTCCAGGATTGGATTTGCGTGCTTGTGACATGAGTTATATCAGTAAAAATCCGAAAATATTTTTGAAAAGGGCTTGCATTCGAGGCAGGAAATAACGTGAATTTCTCATTGTGTGCGTGTTATTGTTTTTAATGTAGCGTATCTACGGATGAATTTGAATGAGCCTTTGTGACCTTGTCTAAACGCGGATGAGAAGAGAGGCAAACGGGTGTAATTCATACGCGTGCGTCTGCACTTTTATTTATGGAGGTTCTGTTCACCGTGAAAAGGTGTCACAAAGTCTCCCGCTCCCTCTATTAACTTAGTACAGTAGGCATTTGCTTTTGTTGCCAATGGTCTTCAAATTGCAGCTCTCTAATCTGTTTTAACTATCTAGATAAATTGCCCTAATCCAGTCCTCACAATGGCTGTGGTTAAGGAGTCAGAGCCGTTTGATTGGATTCAGTGGCTGCCTGGAATGTGGGAGGTACTGCCCTTTTGCAACCCCCTTAGCCTTTTAATCTTCCAGCCAAATGTTCACATTCAACAATTTTGTTTAGCTGGCAATCTGAACATTGCAGTATCTCAAAGGCTGCTGTCATGGCAACAGAGATTAGAGAGCGGTGTGGTTTCTCCCGTTTTTGTGTTCTTTTTCGCTCTCGGGTCACACGGGAGACCGCACGAAGGATACACATACGTGCCAGATGCCGCGCAGAGCACTGTTTATCGTTACGGGCTTTTTGTTTTTGTTCTCGCCTTGGCTGGAGCTGGGTATGCATCACTCGCACAAAGCACCGTGTATCTGGAGGTGCATAGTTTCCAAGCCTTGCATGTTAAAAATCAATTTCCATTTATCGTCATGTTGTGAAAGGCACGTATCGTGAATTTGGATGTGTCCTACTAGGCAGAAAGGAGTTAATGCCCGCTGAGTCAAAATCCAAAGGTTTTTGTATGTGGTGTGAAAGACAACGCTGCATTTGTTTACTATTTGTGAAAAGCTTGGAGCAGATTCCCAGGATTTGCAGTCACTGCTTAGTTTTCACAGCGTGCTTCAGTGTCTATTTTTGGTCTATTTATTCTGTTTCCTTGCTGCGGAAAGTTGTGTAAAACATGATAAATTGATCTTACGAAGCCTAATTAAATCAGTGACTGTGTTCTGCTAGGGTTTGTTTATTTATTTATTTATTTATTTATTTTTTAAATGCACAAACCGCAAGTATGCTGTAAAAGTTGCCACTCCCCTGGTATGTGGATAGAGTCAAAGCGTGCTGTAATTCTTAGATGTTTGAGCTATATTCGTGCAGCCCATTCTGTGGTTAAGCCACTGGTGACATGTCTGAATAAGTAGCTTTGACAGGTAGGCTAACCACTCCTCAGGTTCTTGGTGTTAAAACCTGTCTCCATTTTCCATCCCTTATCCACGCTCTGCCATTTTTAGCACAGTTACTGTCTGTCAGCAGGAACAAATCTTCCTCTTTTTTTGCTGCATTTCCGTATTTCTAACAGCTGCTACATTGTTTATCTCCAGCCGTTTACTTTGTGTGCGTTAGGGGAAGATCAGGGTCTGCAACAGTCACAGCTTAACTGAGATAGGGGAGGCTTGTGTTTGGCGTGTAGAGATCTGTGTGCTTTGATGAAGATAATATGGAAAATCTGGAGTTGCGGCCCGAGGTGCTGGGCTGCAGCTTGTAACTGAATGCTTGGTGACACTCAGGAGCGAATGTCCCTCTTGTACTGGCACATTCCTTCTCGTTTGGTTGTTTAAAGGAGATGAACACGCTGGCTGGCGTTGCCTGTTTCGCCTTGGCGCCTTGTGGCAGGACTGAAAGTAAGCCATGCTTCATCGGGCGGCCTTGTGATTTGTGCCCGCTGATGTAAATCATTTAAGTACACGCTTTGATTAATGATGTGACAGAGATATGCTTTTCATGTACTGTCCCGGCTGGCCTTGGATGTAGCTTATTCACTGTGAAATAAAAGGGCAAGCGGGTCACCCGCTTCAATTAAAGAACAAAGTCTATTGTTGTTTGACAGCAAACTGTTTTGAAAGCTGCACTGGGGATCTGGCTGCTGCGGAGCAATAAGGTTGGGCATCTGCAGCGGTGCGGCTGGAGCCTGCTGGGCCTGGCGGGCCGGGCGCGGGGCTGGAGGCAGCGCTGGGAGCCCGCAGCCTGGTGGGGAGCTGCTGGGAAAGCGCCTGTCTTCAGCATCGGTAATTTTACAATTTTAATAACTTCATAAATACCCAGTAAAAGGGAAGGAATTGATTATCCAGATGTCACGAGGTTAACCGTGTTCTCCGCGTTAAAGAGGCTTGCTGCAAGACTGTTTTAATTATAGCTATATAAAGACTTGTTTTTCCAAAGTAGCGTTTTATAGTCCAATAAATGAAATGTATGTTAAAAGTGCTAAGCAAAATCTCCTGTAACCACAGAGGTGTTCAATAACCAGGTTCAAGTAACATGGAAAGTACCATCTGTTCCTAGTTTCCAGCCTAAAAACAGGAACCGAATGGTTGACATTTGCTCATGCTTTTGAGACTCTTTTCTTTATTATTATTATTATTATTTTAAAAAGTTCACCTGGCACTTTATGGAAGCTTTGTGAGATGCAGTAATACAGGAGAGGCTGTGAAAACACATGTTCGTACAGACAGTTAACCAGTTTTGCTTTCATGTAAAGAGATTTCCAGAAGCTCAGTCACTGAAGAATTCATAATAGAGATCACCTCCAGCAGGCAAACACAATAAGGGTCAGATCTTCAAAGGTCTCGCTGTTTGCTAGAACCTGAACGATGCTGTTTTTCCCAAAGAAGTAAGAGGAAGGAGGAGGGGAAAAAAAAAGACAAAAAAAAAAGACTCTCAAAAGACAACTTTAGCAAGCCCTTATCAGCTAACTAATTATGTGTAATAAAACCATTGACGAAAGTTTTCCATGCACAGACTAGAGCTGTTGATTGCAGGAAAACTACTCTGTAAAGATAACTGGAGGCCTGTGCTGTTTGGTGATACCATTCCTGGCTGCAGCCTAAGCGCTGGATAAAGCGTCATCCGGCCTTTGTTTGGCCTTTTGACTGAAGCTAATAACTGGTCTTGTGGCACCCATGATAAAGAACATTATCTGTGCCTGCTCTGACGGGAGGCAGGCAGGTCGGTGGTGGGCTGTGGGCACTTCTGTGCAGTGCTGGCCAACTCACAGGCTTCACTCTGTGGCGTGCTGTGCTTTCCCACAGGGTTTGGTCTCTGGGACATCTGCTTGTTGATGATGGTGTGAGTCAGAAGTCTGAAAGGCACAGGTCTTCTTGCATGTTGAGACTCATGTTGTGGGTGTATAAGAAGCAGTGGAGTGTTTTTCAGAAGCCCTGTCCCCACGCTTGCTGTCACTGATGTCTGTGGGAGAGCCTGGGCTGTTCTCTGTTAACTGGACGCATGCTGTGCATGTCAAACAAACACCGTGTTCCTGACACTGCTGAAATGGTGCCAGGTACAATGCTAACACCCTTGTCTACCTTCTAAACTATTGGGATTGCATGTGTTCCAAAGCCACACACGAGATTAAAGGCCATGAAACAGGGTCTGTGCAGCAGTAGGTCAGAATGACCTTCCTCTGCAGAGGGTGGAAAGAAATGGAGTAGATCTTGGCCAGATTGGCACTGATCAGCTGCTTTCAGGGTGCCCGTTATGTAAAGAGACTGCATTATAATGGTTTTTGAAGCTCTCTTTGTACTTACATGCTGTGTTTCTGCCAGCCTTACGTGGTGCTACCAGTGTACGTGGTATCTGAGCTCATTTTACAAGCTTTGTCAGGACGGTGTTTCTGGGAACACCTCCGCTGTCGGAACTGCTACCTTTGTCTGCATTTTCGATGAATTCCCCATTATGGGTTTCCATCACCCACTCTTGGAGACAGATTGTCTCACTTCTCTTGGTGTGTAGTTGCTGGATGTTCTGTGTTTCTCAGAACGCTCTGTTTTTGAATTGTCAGCTGTGTGTGGTGGATTTATCCTGTGGTACACAAGTAGGACTGCTGACTAAACCATGCCTTTGTCTGTCTTGTTCTGAACTTCATATAGGCCATCAACAACCAGGTTATTCTTTACTCGACATGGCTGATGCTGTGCCGACTTCACATTGTTCTTAGGTAACGTTCTGATGTACATTACATATGTCACTGCATTTCCTGAAAGGATGGAAAGGTTATCTGACCTCTCAGTTGTGCTTTATTGCCTGCAAGAGAAATATGTCCTCTCGTGGGCCCTTGGGTGGTGGTCATATCCATGGACGCAGTGACATCGGTCGCAGGGGTGGCCATGGTTTTGCAAAACCCTTATTTTTCTCTAGCTAAATGTACATATCAAGGAATTATTTTTATTTCTTAATCACAGGGAAAATACCAATTTAAAAAAAAAATAAATTGTGGTCTTCACATAATGTTCCCTGTAGGGTGGAAGACAGTGGTGCTCTGTGAAAATTTCTTAGTATGATGTAATTGCAAAATGTAAATAGCTCTTTAAAATCTACAGAGTTTATTTATGTTTCTTTTCTTCTTCAATCTGTAAAACTTGTTCCCTTGTCACGCCAGAATGTTTCAGCTCCAGCACTTCTGAGCTGCAGTGCTTAACTGAAAAGTATAACAGTACAAGCTTTCACTTTTTAGTTTGTCTAAAAATATGCTTGAAATAAGATAATTCAAATAAAGATTATAACTAGCTTTTGTAGCAGAACTCGAGGAGTTTTCCTAATGTGTGATTTTAAATTACAGATTTTTTTTTTTTTTAATTGCATTCATAAATTAAAACCACAGCTTACAGCAGGCTATAAGTAGCCATTTGGGCAAACGTGAAGTTTAAACTATGACTTCGAGCTGTGTTGTAGCCAGGGTTTCAGTAAGCACTCCCTGTTGCATTTCGTCTTAATTCTGACAAAATGGTCTTGGCAATCGGAACAAAAACATCTGGATGAAGAGCTGTGAAACTACTCAGAGTGACTTGACTGACAAGCAAGTTCTTTGCAATGTTTTTCATCTTTCTGAGAAAGCAAAACGAAAATTCAAGGGAGTAGAAATAGTTTCTTCTTGTGACCCTGTGCACACGTACACAGATGCATTATCTGTGCTTGTAAACAGGACTCTTTGGATAATAAAATCTGAAGAAGTAGGGTAAGCTGCAGGGAATGAGATAGGATTGACAACTACATAGTATGTTGTTCTCCTGCTTGAAGTGTTTGATTACCAAGAAAGGTTTGGTATATCAGTTTTTCTAACAGGCTAGCAAATACTGATAGATCTTGGCTTCTCTACCATCTCCCCATAGTGTCCAGTGAGGCTGTTCAGAGCAAACTCATCAAGAATTTAACTGTGAAGTTCTTTGTTTTCCCAGTAAATTTTAGAGTCAGGAAGCACAGTGTTGAGTTGTGTCCTTTGTGATAAACCTTCCTCAACCATTATGAGTTAACAGTCTATAGAAGTAATGAGCGCTGAAAACCTGGCTCCCCCATCTTCCTTCTCCAGTTCTTAATTTGTCCTAGCCTAAACCTTATTCCCGGGCACAAACCCAGCTTTGCTGAGGTGATTCAGTCTCCAGAGAATCTCTACTGTCAAATAATAACGTAAGAAAAATGTGCCTGTGGGGATATTTGAAGCATATGCCAATAGTTGTGTGTGAACGTAATTTATTGCAGTCAGAAGAGGGAACTAAAATCTATTGATTGTGGTTACTTGTTGTTTTCAGAACACTGATATTCTGGTTGTTGAATTGTCTTGTCATGTTAACCAGCAAGCAGATGGCATTATGCCACAAACGCATATTTTACTTCAAGGAACTTCAGAGGGTTTGATGTGTTTCTCCCCCACCCCCTTCTTATTTCCCCTGTGGCTTCTTTTTATTGAAGAGTAACATGAGAAGACCTGGTAGCAATTTTATTGCTTTCCCATAACAGTTTGAAATAATAGCTTGGTCTTTGGTTGCCAGTCAAGTTTCTACTAGTCAGCTTTTTTGTCATGTATATTTGCAGTTTGTCCTCAGTAACTGGCTCTATTTTTTATGCTTCAGCTAGCAATGGAAGACTAAGACCAATTGGTTGCATTTACCTCAAATTCACCCTCCATCATTCTGATTTGGGTAACAGCTGGCATCTCACAGTGTGTTTTTTTTTTCTTTTGTTTTCTTTTTGTTTGTTTGTTTGTTTTTTTCCCCTTATCTTTGGAGTTATTTTGGGGCTCTGTTATATCCACTGCCTATCATGAGTTTGAATGCTTGAATACCAGCGCCTTCCCTGATGTGTTTTAGTGGTCCTGTGATGAACTGCGGTAGAAATTGGTCTCTGCATTCCCATAGGTGATCATTAGACAAACACAGGTTTTATGATTTTCATTGCGTCTCTCAACCATTAAGAAGAGTCAAAAGCCAGTTGTAATCCCTGTTCTCAGAGCACGCGGGTCCAGACCGAATTATTTTTGGATTTCCTGTTACCTCCTTGGCCCGATTTCTGCAGATGGCTCACGTTAAAAGCAACAATAATGTTTGAATTGGAAGGGTTAGGTCTTTGGGTTTTCATTCTTCATGGAGAACTGTTTATTTGTGTGTGGTTTGCCACACTACATGGATAGCACTATCAAATCTGTGCTTTATTATAGGCTTACAGCAGCGGAGTAATGGCAGTAGTTGAATGTCTCAGAGTTTCGTGTTCTTGCCAATTCTCTTTTTAAGAAGGGGAATGGATCTGTATCCCTGCAGCAAAAGGTAATGCAATTAGAAAGAGATCTCATTTCTCAAGTCAACTCTGTTTTGCTGCAAGAAATTTCAAATGTGATTTAGTAAATATCGAGGGTTGGTTAGCGTGCACTGAAGATACAGATCTAATACTCTGGAGGTATGCTGGCTATATTGAGAATGTTTGACATGAAGTCTTACCAGTTACTTTTTGCCCAGGGTTTAACGTTAGGCAGAGTACGTTGAATTGGTTCCTGGAATTTTATTGTAAATTGAAAGCAGTTTGAAGATTGTTGTTTCACACCCAGTGTTACTGAAAATCTTATTCATAGACCTCGTGTATGATGTAGTTTTACATAATCCTTTAAGGGACAGGATTATATAAAGGTATGTGTGTGCATACAAATTAATACAAACATACTTGTGCGTGTATGTGTGTACCTATGTCTGTGAGTATAGGGTGTATGCATACACACATCTATCAAGAAAAGCTACTTTTTTTTAATAAAAACAGCTTTTTATAGCTTTTTAATAAAAATAGCAGCTGAGTTTGGGTTGATATTCTTTATTTACATTTTCTTGTCTAGATCCTTTAATGGTCTTTGCTGTGACGTTGCACCAGTTGCCATACATTGAAGGAGGAAGCTAGCAGCTATTTCCTTCATGGCACTGATACATTTCCTTTACACTTTAATTTTGATACACTCCTCCAACCTTTCCTAATCACTTCTTAAAAAGAGTTTTTCCTTTTGCCTCTGATGTATCTGTTTGCAGGCTTCTGTGTTACTGCCCACTTTAAAAATATGAAAACTTGATTTTTTTTTTTTTTTCCTTCTGTTGGGAGCTTAATGCTTTGACACTTTCTTAGCTCAGCTGGACAATCATTACATTACGGCTGCGTGAGCCCTGCATGAGATGAATCCATGTTACAAAATGGAGCCCACTATGACCAATTTGATTATTCCTGTAGCCACTTGAGTCACTGCATGATTTGTATTTTATTTTTGCCCACCACCTGCAATAGTATTTTTTTCATTCCTACTGTTTCCTTTACCATCTCTCTGAAAATAAGAGCTTCTTGGCTATGGGCTGTTATTGCTGAGATATGACTGAGAACTGCATGCACTACAGTGAAGCACATTCATTTTCAGCTAGTACCCGTTTATTGCCTTGAGCATTGTAAATCTGTCAGCTCTTCACGATGCTTTCACCTCTTTCTTCATTTGCTCCAGCTTCTAGTTTGACAGTGTTCCCCCGAGGCAGAATTTTAATCTGCTTCCAATTAGTTGCAAAATGTGACTCAAATTTCCACATTATGGCTGCTGTTTTACTTGCACACACACATCTAGAAACAAATTAATGCTCTTGAATATTTATTTTTGATCCTTAAGATTTATTCTGGGAGGAGAACTTGCCAACTGTGCTCAAAGTACCTCCAAGATTCACCTTTTTAACTTAACTTGTAGTGTACATTTCAGAGTTAAAATGTCTCTTTCTACTCAATGTTTACAAAACCTCTTCAGCTGATTTGTAATTATTGAAGATGCATCACAAATGGGTGAATTCTAAAAATGAACAGTGCTTACAAGTAATGCTAAAAGCACCTTGTGATTGCTATGCCAAATCAGGATATGAGGCTTTGTTTGTTTTTGCAGAGCTGGCACAACAGATTTTATTTTTATCTTTACTCAGTTTTGCAGGATAAACATATTTATTTGACAGATATTGAAAACCACCTATTATTCAGAACTCCAGCAGTAATCCTCATTTGTTGAAAGGGTGAGAGAGGAGAATCAGAAATCCATTTGGTCATTAGTGCGTCTTCATAGGTACAGCTAATGATGATCTGTTAACATGCTTCACTCAGTAGGTGTCTTCACTAGAGCATGTGTGTGTTAATGGTATGCCTTTAAAAACCTTACATAAATGGAGTTTTCAGGATTCTCAGGTAATGTTTGTACTCCCATTAGTAGTAGTTGCATTAGGAACATAAACTTTGCAGTTCTGTTCATTGGGGAAGTGAATTCTTGAGTGGGAAGTCTGAAGATTGTTGCTGGAATCTAAACCCTGCTGGGAGTGTAAACTTCAGTCCTTCTTCGGGCAAAGCTGACGTAAAAGGCTCCACAACAATCCTGTTTGATTACCCTAATGCTTGGCTGTCTTATGTCTGTAGTTGTCTGTATGGAGAAACACAGTGTATTCAATTGAAACGTACCAGTAGCTAAACTTATAGGTGCAAATCTTTAGTAGAGCTTAGCACTCTGTGGCTTGGCAGATTGATGTCAGCAGCTGTAATAGACTTTAAATAGGCTTGTAGAATTTCATTGGACATATATTGCTGAAGTTGATATTGCTAAGTACCTGTCATTTCTAAATGAGATTTGCACCTGTAAATTTAGCTGTTCATTTGTAGTAATTCACTTACCTGTATACAGATTTCTTTTAACGTTTTGCTGTCTTTACCATCCCACACTGGGGCTGCAGCCTGCTGGCTGCATGAGCATCTGAATGGAATGGAACACATGTGCACAGTGTTTGGGTTCACGGTTTTTCATCAGGGACTGAAATGTAAAAGCAAGAGATAGAAGAAAATGACCTTGATGTTATTCTGTGCTTCCTTGGGTCAGAAATTACTCTTAACTGTGTAAATGAGAAACCTAGCATCTTATTTATTTCTCTAAAGATTTGACTTCCTCTGGTGGACTCCTATCATTCACATCATTTCATGAGGAAACAGTATTTACAAACATTGTGAAATGCTGCAGCAGTGTGACCTTTTTGTTTTCCTCTCATCGTATTTTTTGAGGTTCATCTCTGCATTTGAGGTAAGCTGCAGGTCCTGTGATTATCTGCTTTTGAGGAAAGGGTGCAAAGAGAATTGAAGCCAGAATGTAGTGCATGCATTTGTAGCTTACAGTAGTGGACTTACGGACATCTGGCAGTGCACTGGTGTACCACATACAAAACACCCCCGTGCCCAAAGCTATGTACACATACACATGAATGCATACACCTCCACCTTATTCATTTTTCAGGCAAAATCCACAGTGCTTTTATCACAGAATCACAGAGTGGTCCAGGTTGGAAGGGACCTCAAGGATCATGAAGCTCCAACCCCTGCCACATGCAGGGCCACCAACCTCCCCATTTAATGCCAGACCAGGCTGCCCATGGCCCCATCCAATCTGGCCTTGAACAACTCTAGGGATGGGGCATCCACAATCTCTCTGGGCAGCCTGTTCCAGCACCTCACCACTCTTACAGTAAAGAACTTCCCCCTGACATCCAACCTAAGTCTTCCCTGCATCAACTTAAAACCATTTCCTCTTGTCCTGCATTTATCTACCCTTTCAAAGAGTTGATTCCCCTCCTGTCTGTAGGCTCCCTTTAGGTACTGAAAGGCTGCAGTGAGGTCACCCAGCAGCCTTCTTTTCTCCAGGCTGAACAAGCCCAGCTCCCTTAGCCTGCCTTTGTAGGGGAGGTGCTCCAGTCCCCTGATCATCTCTGTGGCTCTCCTCTGGACCCTCTACAACAGCTCTCTGTCTTTCTTGTACTGGGGGCTCCAGACCTGGACACAGTACTGCAGATGGGGCCTCACAAGAGCAGAATAGAGGACAATCACCTCCCTGTCCCTGCTGGCCACCCCTCTTCTGATGGAGCCCAGGATACCATTTGCTTTCTGAGCTGTAAGAGCACATTGCTGGCTCATGATAAGTTTTTCATCCATCAGGACCCCCAGGCCCTTCTCTGCAGGGCTGCTCTCAAGGACTGCTCCTCCCAGTCTGTATAGATGCCCAGGATTCCTTTGGCCCAAGTTTGGCCCAAACCTTGCACTTTGCTGTGTTGAACTTCATTAGGTTCCCCGGGCCCACCTTTCAAGTCTGTTGAGATCCCTCTGAATGGCATCCTTTTTTTCCACCGTGTCAACTGCACCACTCAGCTTGGTGTCATCAGCAAACTTGCTGAGAGTGCACTAAATTCCGTCATCGATGTCACTGATGAAGATGTCAAAGAGCACCGGTCCCAAGACAGACCCCTGGGGGATGCCATTCATTACCGGCCTCCACCTGGACGTAGAGCCATTGATGACCACCCTCTGTCTGCAACCTTTCAACCAGTTTCTTATCCATCGAGTGGTCCACCCATCAAATCCACATCCCTCCAATTTGGAGATAAGGATGTGGTGGGGGACCATGTCAAAGGCCTTGCTCACGTCCAGGTAAATGACATCGGTCGCCTTTCCCTTGTCCACCAGTGCCGCCACTCCATCATAAAAGGCCACCAGATTGGTCAAGCATGACCTTCCCCTGGTGAAGCCGTGCTGGCTGTCTCGGATCACACGCCCATTCCTCATGTGATCGAGCATGTTGTCCAGGAGGATCTGTTCCATGATCTTCCCAGGCACACAGGTGAGACTCACCGGCCTGTAGTTCCTGGGGTCCTCCTTGCTCCCTTTCTTGTAGATGGGAGTGACGTGACCCTTCCTCCAGTCATTCAGGACCTCACCTGACAGCCACAACTTTCCAAATATGATGGAGAGCGGCTCGGCAACCAGCTCAGCCCTCAGCCAGCTCCTTTGGAACCCTGGGTGTACGCCATCAGCCCCATAGATTTGTACACATTCAGTCTCATGAGGTGGTCTCGGACTTGCTCTGCCCTTACAGTGGGGGGGGATTTACTGCCCTGGTCTACCACCTACAGGTTTAGAGATGCAGGGTTCAGGGATATGAGAAATACTGGAATCCTGTCTGCCATCAAAGACCAAGGCGAATAACTCATTCAGTACTTCAGCCTTCTCTTCATCCATTGAAACCAGTTCTCCTTTTACATTTAGCAAAGTAGGTACCCTTGCTTTGGCCTGTCTCTTCTGGCCAATCTACCTGTAGAATGTCTTTCTATTGTTTTTCACATCCCTTGCCAAGTTCAGTTCTGCCTGTGCCTTGGCTTTCCTGATCCCATGTCTGCAAGTCCGGATGGCATCCCTTTTGAGAAGCATTAAATGCTTTTGTTGATAGCTTATAGTTTTATAAACTCCAAATGAGCTTATTGCCTTTTAACCAGCACTAAATAATGGAAGAACCTATGAGCCTCAACATTGGACAGCAGCCAAATAGCCAAAGAGGGGGGTGGGGTGGGGGATGGGGAAGGAGGAAATGAATGGTTTAATTGTAGGGCAAATCATTTGTTTACAGATTAAGACCTATTTGGCAGCCAAATCCTATGGACAAGGAGATGAAAGAGCGAGGCACTAAGGTACAGGAAATGAGCTCTATGTTTTGTGTCTAAGTCCTGCTATTTTTCACCTCCTCCGAAAGAAGAGGAGCCAAGGACAAAGAAGGTAACAGCAGCAGCTGCTGAGCATGGTGCAAGTATTTAGTAGGGAGAAAAGAGTGGTATAAGGGAGCTTGGTGTGCTTTGCACTCTGAAATCAATCTGACATCTGGAGCTGCTTCCAGCTAAGGGGCACCTGTTGATGGCAACAGGGCCTGCCCTAATCTGTTTTCTGCCTGAATGGGGGCGCTGGGATGCCCTGTTAATCTCAGAAGGTGTAATACATTTGCCTGAAGCCTTCTCCCTGAAATACACCTTGGCATATATACATTTTTTTTTTTCCTTCTGAGAGAGTTTTATTTATTTATTCATTTATTTTAATGGGCCACTGCTCCAGTAATTAATGAGCAGGCTGTTTGAATGGTTCAAAAGTGCTCAAGTTTCCTTATTTATTGTTGTACAGCATTTTTTCAAAGTACTCAAGAGCTGGTACCCTGCTATTTGAAGATTTCATGAGTCAATGCTTTTAAGATCAAACTTAAGAAAGTATTGAAGCATAAATGAAGCAACCTCTGCTGTTAAAGGCTGGTTAAGCTTTTCTGTTGCAACTTCCTAGCTTTTTTCCAGTAAATTTCAGACTTTTCGATGCTTCTACCTTTCAAGCTGAATTTTCTCTTACTTCTTTACTGTAATTTCCCCGCCATCACCACCATGGAAATTAATTTGGGAAGTTCAAACATGGAAAATGTAAGTTAGAAGGCAAACCCTCAAGTCAAAGAAAACATTCTGCTTTTATACAAGCATCACTACTACCAAGGGAGACAAAGTCTTTTGGGAAGATGTGCCAAGATTTTTCGTGTAAAAACTGGCTTTGATTTGATCACCTCAAGAACAGTCTGAAGGGACCTATATGTACTCTTGACTACAAGTATTCAATTTTCCACCTTCAACTACTGCAGTAACTTAGTGTGAGAGAAGGAGTGGTCTTAGATGAGCTTGGCAATTTGTGATTTGAAGCCATTATAAAATGCTGTTTTAGTTTGATTCCCTCTAAAGTAGGATATAGTAGGCGGTGAAGTGTTTATCCTTTTGACTCACAGCAAGTTCAAAAAAAAACAAGAGATCTGGGCAAAGATTTGCTTGCCAGTTGTTCGTGTCTGAAATGTAGCAAAGGATTTCACTGGAAAGAAATAGGAAAATGTACAGAGTCTGTTATTCTGAATAATTGCAGGAGGAAAGGAAAAAAGTTAAATGAGCTTCAGGTGTGGCCTTTTTTCTAAGTACTTGGCACTGTAATTGGTTGTTTCTTACAGTATTATTCTTTTTGCTAACATACAAGCAAGCATAAATCATGGAGAATGGCTTGGGTTGGAAGGAACTTCAAGGTTCATCAGGTTCCAAGCCTCTTGCCACATGCAGGGCCACCAACCACCAACCTCCCCACTTAATGCCAGACCAGGCTGCCCAGGGCCCCATGCAATCTGGCCTTGAACACTTCCAGGGACGGGGCATCCACAACCTCTCTGGGCAGCCTGTTCCAGCACCTCACCACTCTCTCATAGTAAAGAACTTCCCCGTCATCCAACCTAAATCTTCCCTCCCTCAGCTTAGAATCATTTCTCCTTGTCCTGCTGTTATCTGCCCTTTTAAAGAGCTGACTCTCTGTAGAGAGCAGTGCCAGTAGCCTGTGCTGTTAAACTTGTTCCTGTCAAACTGTAGTCTACTAGTTACTAGTAGTAACCTACTAGTTTACTAGTAGTAATCTACTAGTTACTCTAGTATCCTTGGGAGTGCTGTCCTTCTCAATAATTTTTTTTTTTTTTTTTTGGTATTGATTTCTTCTGGATTTCTTTACCCAGAAAATGAGAGTTTATGTGGTAAAGTGCATCCATTGTGTTTACAGGTGGAATATTCTTGCTTGGGAGTGAGCATTTGTGCAAGGAGGTTACTGCCTAGAAAGTTACATGGGAAGTATGCATGGTCATCGTATGCCTGTTCTTGTGTGCTTTTGTCCTTTTGTTTTCTCCTGTAGCAATGCAGAGAAACAGTTGTTTCTCCTGGAGCATTAAACTGTGTGGTCTGTAGTTACCTGGTACCTATTTGGTAAGGTGAGCATTGACATCATATGCTGTGTGAGTGAAAGCAGTATCCTGAGTGAGTCTTACAGAACTTGATGTGCTGGCATTGTGGTCTCACTCTGTGCATTAGAACATTTATGGCAGAGCTGGCAGAGACACAGAAGCACTCTATGATAGGAAGTTTGTTTCCTCAGGAGTAATCCCTCAACATGGTAATATTTTTTGCATCTAATTACAAGTGTATAATTTTATTGTTGTCGCTGACTCTGACAGATGGGTGATGTTTCATAAATCCTCATGACCAAATTCCTTTATTTTCTGTGGGTAGATGAGGCTCAATTGTCCACAGACTGCTTCATCCCAGGCTATATCCTAATTTTTTGACCAGTGTAGTGCAGTCAGTCTTACTGAGCTTTCCTTCCTCCATAGTAGAGTCAAACCCAGTATTTAAACAGTGTTGTCCTCAGTGTGTGCCTCAGTAAATTCAAAAGTAAAATTGCCTTCCGAATCAGCAACTTAAGCCCAAGAACATTACTTCATCTCTGAATTTTGGAAGATTTCACATAAGCTCATTTTGATTTTTTATACTGAAAGCCAAAGGTCTGATAAAATTATGAGAAACACACAAAAAAAGTGCTAATGTGATTTGAACTCAGTGTGGTAAAAATAGATGGGGAATAATATTTATGGTGGCATATGAGCTCCTCTGCCTTTGATTACATGTAACAACTTACAGTTCTTCCAAGAAAAGACTGACAGATTTAATACTGCTTCCAGAATTGAGTGAAGGATGAGAGGAGGAAACCAGTTTAAACCACTTGAATTTTTTCAGATCTTCCAGGAACCAAGCCTTTGATGAGTTTAAATACAGAAGTCAAGTACCTCTTTTCTCTGTGTTGTTTGCCCTACCTCTGTCTGGCCCTTGTGTGTTTTCAATCAGATCTTGTCTCTGTTGCATAAAGAAGTCATTATCTTTACTTGCCTTTGAAACCAACTCTTGGATGAGGAGTACGATACCTGTCTTGTTCACTGCCATAGGTTCAGAAGTTTCAGTGCTTTATCTTAGAGAAGGTCATCCAATCTGGAAACCGGGAGTCAGTATGCCACGTTT
This sequence comes from Perdix hodgsoniae, assembly GCA_035772895.1. Classification (NCBI taxonomy): domain Eukaryota; kingdom Metazoa; phylum Chordata; class Aves; order Galliformes; family Phasianidae; genus Perdix; species Perdix hodgsoniae. The sequence goes on from JAPSGF010000150.1 coordinate 533,278, forward strand.
TTCAGATATCTAGGCTAATTGGTTTTATCCATTGCTAAATTTGTAAAGCGTTATCTGAGAAACAAGGTTATGAGCAGGAAGGAATCGTTAGTTATTTTGAGAGTAATTGACCTTCCTTTTAAATTACATTTTCATTTAAAAATAAATGCACTTCTCGTTTGAGGGCTGAATTACTGCATTCATTGTGTAGGGGGTGTAAGAGCAGAGCATCCTTACAAGTCTATTCAGAAGGGAAACATAATTTCTTTGCTTTGGTATAAGTCAGGCAGCATTGAGAAGAGCCAGTACTTCCAAGATCAAATCCTATTACAGAGCTGTAGAAATTCTTTGTTCTCTATATCGGTTTGCCACTGTGGAAGTGGGCTATGGTAAATCTCGTTTTCCTGACTTAAAGCAACAAAGTCCCATTTTAGCTGAGTCCTCTCGCAAAAGATTTTGCACACCTCTCTTAGAAAAGAATGCCTGCAAATTTGTCTTGGCCGTATGTAGCCTTTGCATCTGGATGTATAGTGAATGAATCTGTGAGCTGGGCATGAATGGAGCATTGCCAGGACAGAACTGGCAGCTGACTGCCAGAGGATGCCTTAGCCTGCAAGTACCAGTGGAACAGTTCTGTTAGCTTTCTGAAAACTGAACTGGAGCTGTGATTGCATGTGGAGTTCCCATTGCATTTGCACAGGGTACTGTCAATGCCCATCACTGATGGATGCTTTCTCACATTCACTCCTGCTTTATACAGGCTTGATTGTTCCTTACCTTTCTTCTGGCTGGGGGGGAGGGGGAGGGAGAGAGGGGGAAGCCCAAGAAGTCTGGGTGGTCCCGATACCATGCTTATTCAAACATAGCATCCAGCCTGTTTGACATAAAAAGTGACTGTGTGTGTGGTTACGTGGGCAGTTTGCTGGTGATCTGTGAGGAGGTGAGGTGGGGCAGGTGGTGAGGAGCTGCCTTTGACACCCTCTGTTGGGTCTGGCTCAGCTGTGAGAAGGTGTGTGACTGCAGCCCAAAGGTCCTGAGATTATTTGAGCATTGAGAATGGTGCTTCCAATCTCCTGATTAACGGAGAAATTCATAAAACAGCAACAACAAAAATAAATAAAAATGAGCGCTTAGCATCTTTTTGAAAGTCATCACGACTTTGCGTTTAACTCTTTCTCCATCCACCAGATCAATGATCACTCTTACCTTTGCTGGCATTTCTGTGATAGTAATTCCTTGTGTAATCTCTCATGGAAGTGCCTTTTTCTTTTTTCTTTTTTTTTCCATCTAGTGCCATATTCAGCATTACCAGAAGAGGTGGAAAATGTGCAGGAACTTTCCTTTAAGGCCCTCCTGTTGGTTTGACAGATTGTATGTGTAACCAAATTTCTTGTTCCCTGCTGTAGTCTGTCAGTTTTCCCTCTGCTTTCTGTGGATTTATCAACCAGTTACTGAGGAAAATATTTCCAAACTGATAGGAAAATGTGTTATGAAACTGCAGAAATGCAAAGCAACGTTTCCAGGGGAGGCTGTGTGTCTGGAAACCCTCTTTCAGGGCTTTTGTTCTGTTTGGGAATTAAGTAGGTTTCGTTAGCCTGAAGTGACAGCGCCTTTGGAAACCTGAGTGTGAAATCTTTCTTTTATCACCATGTCTTGGAAGTGTCCATATGGATTTCCTCCTTACCAGTATTTGCAAGTTCTCCAGTGTCTGGTGTCTGGACACTGGAGCAGCTAGGGGTATCACAGGCAGTGGGGAGGATGGAGCTTTGGGGCATAATGGTAGGAGTGGAAGGGAATCACTTCATGGGAGAGAACTGCACTCAGGTGGGAGGAGAACTCACCCCTGTTCTTTTGAGGAAGCTCTGATGGTGAGGATGATGTTAAATCACATCTGGAGGGATTTTTCTTGCCTTTCTTGCCTGCCTGCTTTCAGAAACTCATGTTCCAGTTTTGTTGATTGTTTTGGAGCTGGCACAATACAGAAACAGCCTTGTCTGTACGGCACTCTTCAGTGCTGAATAGTGTTTTGGGGATCTGTTACTGGCCTGTTATTTGTCCAGTATACCAGGTATAATAGGGTAAGCTGTGCTAATCAAATGATTCATTGTGTGGGTGGTTTAATTTGGTAGATTCTCTGCTGATACGGCAAATCCATGAGGTGGCCAGGTGAGATGGTGGTGGAAATGGGACACTGTTCCGCTTTTCATGTGGAGCATTAGCAGAGTTCTAAGAGATGTTTCCCTCATCAGAGGGAAAGGCAATGGAAGAGAGTGAAGCCATCTGATGGGTATGGACTGTCTCTTTCTCCAGCATTCGTGTTGCCAGTGGAAGCTTACCAAACTGAAGAATCTTGTGGTTTTTTTTTCCCCTTTCTCTGGCCATACCCACATTACAGTATTGAACATACCACGTATCACACTGTGGTGCAGATTCTTTGTATCTAATGTCCCTCAATGAACAATGCCCTTTTTGATACCTTTTCATATTATGGCGAAACAGATGGGAATAGTGAATACCAAAGGGTTGGTTTAAATTTCAGTATCCCCACATTTTCTTATAGATGCTTGTGCTTGTTCTAACTTGGATTTCAAGCTGCTTTCATTTCAGCGAGGGAAGGCTAACAAGCACAAGAGATGTGTATTGGCAGCCACTTATACATCAGTACAGAGGGGTGAAACAAATCTCTGTGTTCCCCGGCTAATTGTTGTTGACCTCTGTTAGAATTCTTAATGGTTTAAACTGGCACCAGCTCCTGGTTCTCTGCTCTGGAACTTCCTCTTCCAAATGTTTACATGTAGGTATTTTGGCAGTTACCACAGTGATGACATATGCCATTTTCAAGGCTAGCATGAATGACCTGACCTCAGAAACGTGCCTTGGGTATTTCTAGAGAGACACAATGTATGAGGCGTGTCAGCACCCTGATGCCAATTGAATATCAAGACTATTTTGCTTTCTGACTAACCTAATTAAAGATCTTAAAAGATGTGTTAATAAGCCACTGGTATGTACTGTGCAGCGATCTGCATGTTGTTGCTTCCCTGTAACTTGAGCTTGACTAAATGTGTAAGTGGCCGAAATACTTGGCTGTGATGGCTGCAGCTGTAAATCTTATGTGTTTGGAAAGTGAAGGCTATATTTGGCATTCCAACAAAGTCTGTGACTAAGTTAACACTGTCTTTGATTGTCAAATCACAGAAGCACAGAATGGCCAGGGTTGGAAGGCATCATCAATATCCAACCCCCCCTGCCACATGCACGGCCACCAACCTCCCCATTTAATGCCAGACCAGGCTGCCCAGGGCCCCATCCAATCTGACCTTGAACAACTCTAGGGATGGGGCATCCACAATCTCTCTGGGCAGCCTGTTCCAGCACCTCACCACTCTCATAGTAGAGAACTTCCCCCTGACATCCAACCTAAATCTTCCCTCCCTCAACTTAAAACCATTTCCCCTTGTCCTGCATTTATCTACCCTTTCAAAGAGTTGATTCCCCTCCTGTCTGTAGGCTCCCTTTAGGTACTGAAAGGCTGCAATGAGGTCACCCCGCAGCCTTCTTTTCTCCAGGCTGAACAAGCCCAGCTCCCTCAGCCTGTCTTTGTCCCTGATCAGTCCCCTTTTCATCTCTGTGGCTCTCCTCTGGACCCTCTCCAACAGCTCCCTGTCGTTCTTGTACTAGGGGCTTCAATCCTGGACACAGTACTGCAGATGGGGCCTCACAAAAGCAGAATAGAGGACAATCACCTCCCTGTCCCTGCTGGCTACCCCTCTGCTGATGGAATCTAAGTGCAGTGAGATGGTGTTTGTTCCCAAGATGTTAACTTTCTGGAAAAGCCACTGTATATCAGTCAGCGACGTTTGTGGAATCAGCATGTTGTTAAATAAATGAATTAAACACCAATTACAACACGAGCATTGCAATCCTAAAATACAGCTATCTGACCTTCCTAAAGATACAGCTTGTTGCTACTCTGTGCCGCTGTTATCATTAACAGAAATCAAAATCTAATAATGAGAATGTTTGCTCTCCGATGAAGTGAAATGTGGAGATCTCATCCCTGTTTGTTGCTGCTGTCACAAGGAGTGGTGTTGTAGCAAAATCCTAAGTAGTCACTGTTAAATAAACGTGTTACTGGTTGGAATTTTGCTCCGCGGATTAGCAGTTCTTTGCTGCCGGTATTTGCTCTTTCAAGCACGAGGATAGCCTAAAATGGCTCCAGATTGTGATGTATGGCTGCTCTTGTGAAACTGCAGCTGCAAATCTGAAAGAGGATGTAACCATGCAGAATCGCTCTTTTAGATGGTCATTAGCACTGCATAAGTACAAGCCACTTTTTCAGACAGCATTTAATCTTCACGGTTCTTCTACTAGTATTTGATGGCAATGTCATTTGCCAAGCATTGAATAACAATGAATGTTTTACTGAAGTACAGTATTCTGAACCAGTGCTTTTTAAGCTGTTTAAGTGCTTAATTTTCATTTGACTGTTCCTTTTCATGCAAATGTGAGCATAGCAGAGAAAGCTCGTACATTCCCCTCTGCTGTGCTGTTGGGATAGCTGAAGGTTTGTGAGCAGAAGAAGGAAACAGCTTAATTTGTCCTATTTGTCCAATGCTTCAGTTCTGTCCTTCATTCTCCATCTGATTTAGAGCATAGAACCACAGAATTGTAGGGGTTGGAAGGGACCTCTGGGGATCATTGAGTCCAACTCCCAAATGAGCAAATGACTGCTAAAATAAAAAGAAATCACAGAATCACAGAATCATCAAGGTTGGAAAAGACCTAAAAGATCATCCAGTCCAACCATCACCAATACTCCCCAGCTAAATCCTATCCCTCAACACAACGCGAAACAAATCAAGACAACAACAACAAAAATCAACCTAACCAAACAAAAAACACAGATAGCTTTCTGTGTAATACTGCAATATTGAGGAGAAAGTGATCCAGCCTCTCTTCCTTATTCCCAAACAGATGGAAGACCAGATTCCAGAATTCTTTTAAAAGAAGGAATTAAGTCTCCATTTTTCAATGCTTGGTTCTTTTGCTCTTCTTGCAGTGATCTCAAAGCAAAGTAGTCACTAGGAGTTCATCTCTGGAACGTGGGTTTTAGTATGGTTAACAACTACAATTACAAATGGTAATTCCATGATTCTAAGAACTGTGGTAAGATTTTTCAGCACTCTCAAACCTACTTCTTTCGTTAGGAGGGAATATGAGGGGAAACCATGCACCCACCCGGTGTGCTTTGCTCTTTTGAACATCTGGCCTGTTGTTTCGATAGATGAGCTATCCTGAAAATCTGGCATCAGATCTTCATTTTAAGTTATAATTAAACATAGTATACAGGCAGCTGATAAAGTTCATAATACCAAACCCATCCCCATTTTATTGACAGTGAAATTGAGACTGGAAAGACCGTGCTGTTACTGAAAATGGCCAGTGCATTTTCTTATGGAATAGCTCAATCAGAAGTAGCTTTTAGAGCCTAAGCTCACAATGAAAGAAATACAACTGTTATTTCCAGGTTTTAGAGCCATGAAGTATGAAGGCTACTCCAGAAGTAATGCCTCCTATTTCATGATGTCGGTTCACAGCATCAGTAATAGACAGATCTTAGTGATATGACCATGGAGGCTGAACCTTCCCACCAGTATTCCATTCCATGTTGTTGCAGTGATTGATGGCAGCAGAGGGGCACTCTGACAGAATGAGGTCTGACGAGGAAATGTGGCTGAACTAAAGGTGTGTAATTGAATTCTGCATGTAGAAAACATGGTTTTCATTGACATTCATCGATGCCTGCTGAATTTATAGAGGCCAAATGAGCACAGTGAGATGGTGCACTTCAGCAGTGACAGCAGTAACTGTGATCACCTCCGCTGGTGATCTCAGATTTGTATGGGCGAGGCATGAAGGCTGTTGTTCATTGCTCCAGATAATGGTGATGACTGCGTTGAAAAACAGTTCTTTGTAGCTGAGAATTTATTCTATCAAATGGTGTTATTGTACTCTTTGTATCTGTTTCAGTTACCACAGAAATAAATAGGAGGCGTTACTTTCAGAGTGGGCTACGTAAATGAGCTGCTCTGTGACATGGAAATTAGTCATGCCATAAACACTGACTGCATTCATTCTTAAATTATCATCAGACCCTTTGACATGATTTGAAATGCGAGTTAATGTTCAGATTTTTGGACTCATAACAGCAGATACTGTATCTGTTTGGGCAGCAGCAACAAATACTGTGCAGAATGTAATTGTCTTGATGCTAATTTTCAGTAGCATGCATGGTGATTCCCTTTCAGTTATAAACAGTAATGACAGCAACTGGTCAGCCTGCAGTAGACACAGAACCTAACTGAGTTTAGGTTAGCTGAAATTACCTTGCTGTGTAAGAGTGAAGATTTTCTTTATCATGTATGTCACAATTGAAGAAATTTGTGTTGACATGAGATTTTTTTTTTCTTTACATGTCTGAGGTTCTTCACTTACAGTCAAAGATCCTCAGCTCCATCTCCATCTTACATGTCTGCCTACATTATCTCCAGGCTTTTTTTTGGTTTGCTTATTCTTTCCCTATTCACAAACACAGGTGTCTTGAAGTATCTTGCATTAGCTTTATTTCTGCTTGGCCATTAGTCATATTGATACTCCACTGCTAAAGGAAACTATTATCAATGCATTTTTAACGTCACAGTAACAAGACCTGTCACACATATATTTTGTTGGAGTGAAACTGACTTTGCAAAACCCTATAATTTTACAGAAACATGGACTGAGTCGTATTTCACCTATTTCAAAAATAAAAAGAAGGGTTAATTAGGTTAATTAAGTAATTTTGTGTCTGAAAGGAAAGTGTCTGAAAGAAATTCCAGAAATAAATAAAAACAATGACCAGCAAATCTTACTTCTTCCATTTTTGGTTATTTAAAATGCTTGCCATAATACTAGGCAGTTAGTTTCATTAATCTTTCAATATTCCTGCTGCCACCTGCCTTTATAAACAGACCCTCCCCAGCTTTCCTGTAGGGCTCCTTACAGTCCTGACAGGCTGCTATAAGGACTCCTTGCAGCTTTCTTTTCTCCAAGCTGAAGAGCCCTCAGGTCCCTCAGTCAGTCCCCGAGGGGAGGTGCTCCAGCCCCTGGATGCTGAAAAGCTAATTCTGTGCAACCATATTCATGTCCACATTTGGCATCAGTTTGTATTCATTTAAGTTTGAAAACAGTATTAGAGAATGCTAATAGTAGAGAATTCATTTCCTTTTTCAGCCAGCTGAACAAAAAACATGGCCTCTGAATAAATCTAAATTATTTTCACTCAGAAAATATGTTTTTTTTTTTTCTTTTATCAGCTATACTGTGATTGAATCACTTACATACTTACTGATGTGCTTATGAAGGTTAGCAATTAGGTTCAGAAGACTTCTCTCTGATAAATGTTTTCCCAGGTTAGCTATTAACCAGCAAGCTTAAAATCATGAAATCATCTCCATATTAATGATCCCCATAAAATGACAGAGATCAAGCACAGGAGAATATACTGAAATTAATAACCTGAGGTTTTTGAAGGTAGCTTCTCACAGCACAGGTCCTTTTTGGACATGTGAAAGACATACATCCTTTTTGAACGTGTATAGATAAGATATTCTCTTTGAAAATGTACTCTCAAACCATGTCTAGAATGATTATATATATATATATATATATATAAAATTCTAAAATCCTGACAGCTGTTATGCTATGAACAGTAGATTTTTAAAGATCTGATGTGCATACAGCAGGCTATACTTCCAGGCATTGCTTTCACTGCAGGAACAGAAAAGCAAACAAAAGTTAGCACAGTAGTACTGATGCACAGTGTGGAGTTGTGGAGAACTGGTGTGAGCTCACATCCAGTACATCTCTACCAGCAGCTGCCATCTCCATGGCTGTGTCAGCAGAACAGTTGTGTCCAACACAACTGTTGGACAGCTGTCCCCTCCAGTGCAAACTATTACATGTAGAGCACAGTTCCACTGCTTCAGAAATCAGCCTCACACTGAGCTGTCATGTCCCACATGCCCGTGGTTCCTGGGTAGCTTCACAGAATCGTAGCATCACAGAATCATAGGGGTTGGAAGGGAGCTCCAGAGATCGTGGAGTCCAACCCCCAAAAGCTTGGTGGCATGCCAGGATGAGATCCACCAAAACAGTGACAAATGAAGTGATTCTTTTTTTTTTGTCCAGACCCAAGCTGTGCTCACCAGAGCAAGTAGACTGATGTCTCTGTGTTTTGTTCTTTGCTGACGGGCTGCTCTGCAGTACGAATGCAGTACTTGACAAGCATCCTGCCCATGTGATTATGAACCAGTGACTGCCAGTTTGCCATCCTCCAGCAGGATATGCCACTGCTCAGGCAAGAGCAGCTGATGGGGACAAATGTCTGGAAGAACAGAGCAAAGAGGGAAATTAGAAAGTGTCTAATCTATCAGAGAATATGTACTCTGGTGTAATTCTCACATGGCAGACTCTGTGGAATTAGATTCATCCTAGAAGGTTCCAGCTTCTTATCCATTTGCTCAGAGGCTAATTGTTGGTTATACCTGAGATAACTAATGTTAAGGCAGCTCTGGAAGGTCTCATAAAACAAATTCCCTCATCCCTAGCATAACGAGTCAGCCATCTAGTCAGCCATCTCACAAGGAAGTCATGGGGAAAGGCAGAACTGTGGGACCTTTTCCTATATCTTCAAAGTCTGGGAATGCACTTAAAGATGAGTTTATGGTATATTTGTATTTCTGGTACTTCTATAAGATTTTGTTAGTCATTAGTGAGACGGAGTAAATGGATGCCTGCAAGGCTGGCAGATGTAAACAAGTCTGGTTTTGTGGGGGAGAAAAGCCATCAAACTCTTCTGTGCATGGGTGTTCCTTTCCAAATATCTGAATAATGATTAAGCTTGTATAATTGATACATTTGGGAGAGGAATGCATAGAAGTTATCGCCTTTATTGATCAGATAGAGCTTTTGCACCCTTTTAGAACCTTCTGTATCTTAATGAAAAACATTTTCTGAGAAATTGGCCACTTTGCACTTTGTAGCTGATGCCAGCTTTTTTTTTTCTTTTTCATGCAGCAGTGCAAGGCAAAGTGAAGGGAAAAATGCCTTGTTTTAGTGCGTGAATTACTCTGACAGGCTTTCACATTGCCCCTCCTCTTATTAATATTCTTTTTGATCTGAGCTTGTAAAACAGAGGATTGGCTGTTAATCTCTGGGATCTCAAGGGCTTTTGGCAGTGGCCCATAATTGATGTGTTCACATGGCTGTTGTCTGACTACTAATGATTAGACAGCAGTATTATCTCCCAGCTAAATCTGTGTGGCTTATAAATCACGCTCGATAAAATGCGGTTTCATTTCTTCATGCAATTGGTACATTTCTGTGTACTTTGACAGAATTGCCAGAGGCATTTCATGATTCCACGACAGCTCATATTAGGTTTATATTTTTATTTCAGTTGGACAAAATGTTTGAATTTCTATAAAGTGCACAGAAATGTTTCTTTTTGCTACAAGCCCATCGTGCCATGAATGTAACATAAAGGATGTGTACAATTTGGGCTGATCAGAGAACAGAAGGTGCAGGTGACTAGAACATGACATTTGAAATGTGGAATACTTGAGCTAGTGCTTTCTTTCGCTTTGTTTGAACAGAAAGGGAGCTTCATTTATGGCAGGTGTTGATCACTTTGTTAGACATTAAAACAGTCTATGAGACAGTGTGTGAAAGGAGAAAGTTAAAGGTTAGACAGATGTATTGAAGCACAAGGTGTTTCAACAATGGTGTCTGGGATTTTCTGAAGGAAATCATGTCTTTTCTTTGTCCCCCTTCTTTCTCAGCAGGAGAAGAATAGTAAACCCTTACTAAAACTGTGCAAACGTAAACTTTTTTTGTGCTTTTTTCATGCCTAATGAAGATCCATCAGTACTGAGGTAAAACCAGTAAGGAAAAAAGTCTTTGAGTGAGGGACATGAGGAGAGAGATGCCTGGTGACCTGCTTCTAGGCCACAGAAAGAGCAAGATTTGACTGTCTGCTTTGGGGCCTGTAACCATATGATTTGATGCTGATAGTATTGACTTTAATGAAAGAAAATTAAAAAGAATACTAAATCTAGGTTTCTTGTCTCTGCTCAGACTGAATAGTTTCAAAACTGAAGCAAATAGATAAGAAGATTAATAGATGCTTTCAGTATTGACTCCTGTCACTGTATTTTTCTTTGTTGTAGCTTAACCATGGTTTAACCCAGCAGATGGCCATGCACAGCATAGTTGTCCATGCACTCCCCCTTCCCCGTGGGATAGGGGGGAGATTCAGAAAAACAAAATCAACAAAGTAGAATTCATGGGTTGTGATGTAACTGTTTACTAAGATAGAGAAAATGAAAAGGATAATAGCTGTGACTACATATGCATACATGTATATGTGTATATATGTGTATGTGTATATACATATATAAAAAAACAGTGATGCACAAGCAGTTGTTCACCACACACTTAGCAATGCACAGCCAGCCTCTGAGTGATTGGCAGATAGCAAGATGAACTCCCATCCCCCTTCAAAACTCTCTTTGCACATGATGTTGTATGGTATGGACTATCTCTTTGGCTAGTTTAAGTCAGCTGTCCTGATTTTGTCCTTTCCCAGCTCCTTGCTCCCTCCCAACCCCTTGCAAGGCCTTGTAATGGCCCTGACTCTGTAGAACACTGCTTAGCAACAGCTAGAAACACTGGTGTGTTATGAACATTATTTTTCTTCAAGAACCCAAGCATAGCATACTAGACGCTTGGAAGAGAAACATTTTTGTCTCAGCTGAAATTAAGACAATATCCACCCCTTATTCTATTCCATTTACATCATGCTCAGGTCCCACAATTATTACACATCCTAACTAATTATGCTCACCTATCTTGTTTCTTTGATATATGTACTCACACATATTATTCTCACAGTCTATGAGACATCCGTGTAAATTGTCCGCAGTGCTCATTTAGTTTATAACTTTAAGCTCCATCTGTCATAACAGCTCTTCAGTGCAGGAGGGATGATTTACAGTGTTGGGTTGCTACATGCTGAAGCTAGTCATTCTTCCTTAACCTGGATGGTTCTTACTGTAAGACATATAACAGCCATAACAATGATGACATGCAGTGTTATGTAGCAATTTTAACATAATACAATTCAGGAATACAATTTTAACATAATAATTTAACATAATACAATTATTGGCTGTTCTCACTTGGCATCAAATCACTTTGAGGTGCACAGCAGACATCTCCATCCTTCTGCCTTACCCACCATGTGCACCTAGGTCCTTGAGCAAAAGCAATCCTACAAATAGGTTTGCCTTTGCCTGAGGCAGGAATAACACAGACCGTCTTTCCCAGCATGTTCTTTATGTGATCCACCAGGACTATATCCCCTTCTGTGGCATGTAGGTGGTTTGATTAGGCAAGACCAGTTCGACCAGTTCAATGCCATGCTCTTTGGCCCAGGTGGTTATGAAATTGTTCTGGAAATGAATTCCGCTGTCTGACTCTGTTCCTTCTGAAATGCCACATCACCACAGGACTTGCTTTTCAAGACCTAGGATGGTATTTTGGGTGGTGGCATTGGGCACTGGATATGTTTCCAGGTTATTGCTTGCACCACTGTAAACACATGGCGTTTACCGTGTGGGAGTGTGATATAATCCACCCTCCAGCTTTTCCGTATTTCTGTTCTAGCCACACCAAAGAGATTCTGTCTGCTTGGCTTGCATAATTACAGCACATTTCAGATTCATGGATAACCCTTGCAATAGCATTCATGGTCAAATCTACCCTTGGTTCCAAGTCCATCTATAGGTTGCATCTCTTCCTTTTTGGCTGGAATTGTCATGGGCTCATCAAGCTACAAATAGTTCACCCTTATGTTGCCCGTTCAGATCTTCCCGAGCCACTTCACTCCTATCAGCCCAATACAACTGCTGGTTGTATCAGTGTTCTTCAGTTCTTGGGTATGCGAGCAGCTACATGACATATCTTTACAACCGTGTTCTCTACCCAGGCGGCAGTATATTTCCAAAATGCAACAGTCCATATGGGTTTGCTTCTGCACTGCTAGTTCTGCTTCCATGGCTGTAACCAGCCCCACAGAGCATTTGCCATCACCCATGAGTCAGGGTAGAGATAGAACACCAGCCACCTCTCATTCAGAAATGCCTAAATCCAGCTGGATGGCTTTCACTTCTTCAAATTGGCTCAATTCACCCTTTCCTGTAAGATTCCATACAGCAGCTTTCCACCTCCAATGCTATTCCACAGGTGATAGGGCCCGTCAGTGAACAGGGTGTATTTCTTCTCATTTTCTGGCAGTCTGGAGCCTCTTCGTGTCATCTCTTTCGGTTATATTCTGAAATCCTTTTCTTCAACCGAGCACCTAATCAGTTCTAAGATTTCTGGATGACTGGGATTCCCTGTTTGACACCACTGTGTGATTTGTGTGACCCACTTACTCCACGTAGCATCAGTTGCACGATGCGTGGAGGGGACCCTCTCTCTGAACACCCAGCCCAGCACAGGCAGTCAGGGGAGCAAAAGGAGCTGTGCTTCAGTACCAACCACTTCCAAAGCAGCTCAGACCCCTTCATATACTGCCAATATCTCATTTTCAGTAGGAATATAAGGTGCCTCAGATCCTTTGTATCCAAAACCCTAGCGGTCAACCTCAACTCTCCCCCAGGCATTTCTGCCAGAGGCTTCAAGTGTATTCTTCCCAGCTGCAGAGGAGAGCGTGTTTATTATGTTCTTGTCCTGCCCAGACTGACCCAAGGCCTACTGCATGAACTGTCTCCTGTTTAGTTTGTCCAAAGGTTTGTTGTTGCTCAGAGCCCCATGTTTTTCTTCTGAGTCACTTAATAGTTTACAGACAGTAATCCAGAATATGTGTTCTCCAGAAACCCACAATACCTAAGAAATCTTGTCTTTCCTTTTTGCTGGTTGCTGGTGGAGACACAGCAGTTATTTTATTGATCACATCCATTGGGATCTGAAGATGTCCATCTTGGCATTTTATTCTTAGGACCAGAACAGGAGATCCAATTCTTTTGACCTTACTTTGCTTTATGGCAAAGCCTTTTAGAAATATTTGAATTATTTCTTCACTTTCTTAAAAAGTTCTTCTGCTGTGTTGCCCTACATGATTATGTCATTAATGTATTGCAGTGTTCATTTGCATTCCCCTGTTTCAGGGAAGTCTGGATCAGCCCGTGACAAATGGTAGGGCTGTGTTTTCACCTCTGGGGTGGTCAATTCCAGATGTACTGGAATGTGTACTGGAATGTACAGATGACTTCCAAGTAAAAGCAAACTGGGGCCTGTACTCTGCTGCTAGAGGGGCTGAGAAAAATGCATTAACGATATCACTTGTGCCATACCACTTGGCTACGTTGGACTTCAGTTAATATTCAAGCTCTAATGTGTCTGACACAGCAGCTCTTAGTGGTATTTAATTCAGGCCACAGTAGTCCACTGTTAGCATTCACTCTCCACTGGACTTTGGCACTGGCCGTATGGGACTACTGAAGAATAACCAAGTTTTGCTGATTATTCCTTGGTTCTCCAGTTGGCAAATCAGCTGATGAATGGGAAATAGGGAGTCCTGGTTGGTGTGATATTGTCATGATATTGTCACCTGTACACAACTGCAGTAGTGATCAGCACCTACTGTTCTACTCTTAGCAACCCCACAACAGAAGGATTCCATGAGAGTCCAGGCAAGATAGACGGCTGCTTGATGTCCTTCATCTCCAAAGCAGGTATACGGAAAGCCCGCCCTTTTGGGTCCTTGAAGTACCCTCTCCTGGGATAATCAATACCAATGATGGATGGAACCTCCAACCCTGTTCCAATGGGGTGTTCTTGCCACTCATTTCCAGTTAAGCTCATACTGATCTCTGATACTGTTAGCTCTTGGGGTTCACCTGTCATTCCAGAAAGACAGATGGGTTTGTTCTTTTATAACTCAGTGTCATCAGAGTACTGTGTGCACTGGTTTCTGTGCACATTTCTGTGTTTCTGATGTGCCAGACCATCAAATCCACACAGTCCAATAAATCTGATAGTCCCTTTCCTCCACCTGGCTGGGGTGGTGTAACAAATACAATAACTAGTTCTAGTTATTGTATTTGTTATTCATTTCTTGTGTATAAGAACCAGAAGGGTCAATGACAACCTCAGGGATAAGAATGGACCAGCTTTTCTGTCTGGAGAACTGCCCACTGGAAATTGGAGCTGCCATTTTCCTGGAAGGACCCTCTTTTGTGATAGTTATCCTTTGCAACTCCCATACTAATGCCTGTAGGTCTGAGGTGGATTTTCCATCCCATTTCATCATATCCTCTCTGTGGTCACATAGGTAAAATGATGGGGTGTTATGTGGTGTGTTCTCATTATATCCTCTCTTGAGCAATGGTACACTTGTTTATAATAGCTGAGATTCATTTGTACAAATGGAGAGCAAGATATATAATCTTTGAATTGCTTGAACTTCTGGGATGGTTTCTCCGCAGCTGAGGTTTCTCCACGGCAAAGTGCAGAGTTTTGCACTTGGGCTAGAGGAATCCCATACATCCATACAGACTGGAAGGAGCAGTCCTTGAGAGCAGCCTTGTGGAGAAGGACTTGGGGGTCTTGATAGATAAAAAACATAACACAAGCCAGCAGTGTGCCCTTGCAGCTCAGAAAGCAAATGGTACCCTGGGCTCCATCAGAAGAGGGGTGGCCAGCAGGGACAGGGAGGTGATTGTCCTCCTCTACTCTGCTCTTGTGAGGCCCCATCTGCAGTACTGTGTCCAGGCCTGGAGCCCCCAGTACAAGAAAGACAGAGAGCTGTTGGAGAGGGTCCAGAGGAGAGCCACAAAGATGATCAGGGACTGGAGCACCTCCCCTACAAAGACAGGCTGAGGGAGCTGGGCTTGTTCAGCCTGGAGAAAAGAAGGCTGTTGGGTGACCTCACTGCAGCCTTTCAGTACCTAAAGGGAGCCTACAGACAGGAGGGGAATCAACTCTTTGAAAGGGTTGATAACTGCAGGACAAGGGGAAATGATTTTATTTTTAAGGGAGGGAAGATTTAGGTTGGATGTCAGGGAAGTTCTTTACTATGAGAGTGGCGAGGTACTGGAACAGGCTGCCCAGTGAGATTGTGGATGCCCCGTCCCTGGAAGTGTTCAAGGCCAGATTGCATGGGGCCCTGGGCAGCCTCGTCTAGTATTAACTGGTGTAGTATTAAATGTGGAGGTTGGTGGCCCTGCCTGTGGCAGGGGGTTGGAGATTCATGATCCTTGAGATCCCTTCCAACCCTGGCCATTCTGTGATTCTGCGATTCTGTTAAACAGGCCTATAAGGGAGGAAAAGAGACTATCTTCGTACTGTTGAGGTAGACTGGCCACTTCATCCACCATGGGCCTTTTGCTGTCTTTCTAATTCATTCCTGCCAGGTGTTTGCATATGATAATGGTACATTCCATACGTCTCTGTGCCACTTCATTCACATACATATAATGTCATCCAGATTTTGGAAGTTGATACTATTATCCAAGTAAATCTCTACTAAGCTTGTTTGCTCTAGTACTGAATACCTTTCTCCATGGTGGCCCATTTATCTGAGTTAAATGCAAGGTCTTCTTTGGAGGGATATTTTTCCCTCATGGATGACAAGAATCACCATAATAGAATGGAAGAGCGTATCTCTTTTCCAATTTGTCAAAGTCACTTTCTCTAGAAGGAGATCATATGATTCTGTGTTTCTAAGACTTATCAGGCAGAGAAGCCAAACAGCCGAGATCTTCTTTTAGTCCAGGCCATTGGCCTCAGCAGCAGCACCTCATCCCAGCAGCAGAGCAGCCAGGTGGAAATGCTCTCATGTGGCCAATGGCTGTAATTTTTTCTCAAAACTTGCAGCTCACTAAGTGTTAGAAGTTGCATGGTTTCTATCTGTCATTCTTCCCCCTGATGGCCCTGCTCCATCTTCATCATCTTCTCTGAATTTGTAAGCTTCTCTCTTTGCTAAAAGTTCTGGCTTTTGCAGACATATTTTCATCTTGCTTCTAGGTGCAACTGACACTGGGTTGGTTGGTTCTCTGGCTGAACTGTGAGGCTTGTCACAGGGATTGGAGTGACCATGGGGGTGGTTGCAAGGGCTATGGCAACTGCAGGGCCCTTTAGAAGATTTAGGTAACTTTCTAACTACAGTTGTCTGTCAAAAAGGTCAGAGCAGCCACAGGGCTTTGTCACAGGAGCTGGAGCAGCCTCGCAGCTCATCACAGGAGCTGGAGAAACTGTAGGGTCTGTCACAGGAGTTGGAGCAGCTGCAGGGCTTATGGCAGTGCTTGGAGCAGCCACAGGATACACAGCAGGGGTTAGAGCAATCATGGGGCTCAATGCAGGAGCTGGAGTAACCACAGGACCTGTCACAGGCAGTGGAGCAGCCATAGGCCTTGTTACAGATGTCAGAGCAACCATATCTCTGGGCATAGTGCACCTTCCCCTGGAGGAATTTTCTTATTTTTCTCATCCCAATATATGGAACAGTCACTGGACCCATAGCATGGGCTGGAGCAAGCATAGGACTTGTTTCAAGAGTTTGATCTGCTACAACATTGATCACAGCAGGTGGGGGGTCCGTTGCATCACCTTCGTGTTCAGAGATATTCTCTTTCCCTAGAGGATGCTGTATAGTATTGAACAGAGCTCAGCAGGCATAGGCCGGGCCCCAGATGCTGCAGTGATTTGTGCCTCTTTAGGACAGCCAAGGTGACAGCAGACCTTTTCCAATGGTCTAGTTTTTCAGTTTTTCAGTTTTTCAATTCTGCAGGGGCTCAGAGATGAAGTTCCAAACATCTGGGGGTGCTCATTGCTCTAGGCACCTCCATGCCACCCATAACTATCCCACACTGGGGCAGATCTCTGGGTAATATTTTTAAATAATTGTTTAATCTTAAACGTAACCTGAAACATACTTGTAGAAATAGGAGCACACTGGTTTGAACATCCTGAGGATATTCAAAATTCTCAAGAGCTATTTTATCTTATCTAGAGAAAGAAGGAAAAGTGAAAGAGAAAGGGAGGCTGGAAAATGTCCTTCCCTATCTCCTCCATAGCTGGGCTCCCCAGGGAGACAAAACAAAGAATATAAAGACTAATAGCATCCACAGCATGGTTTCTGAAGCCGAGAGATGATTGCAGTGCCAAATTCACACACCACTTTAGTTTCTCCACTGCCAATTTTATGATAATATAAACCAAGGCCACTTGGTATAGCAAAATAAAAACTGCAATCCAATCCCCAGGGATAGCATACAACACAGCAGGGAAAAAAATAGACAGCAAGCAAGTTGCTACACAATGTAGTTCAATAAGAAGACTCTCAAAGAGCTTCATAAATAGTGAAAAAAATGGCATATAGTGACTAGCAATTATCAAACTACCACAACACCCTGTGTTAACATGCTCAGGTCAGATCTGCTGTTATCTCAACCCTTCAGGCTCCACGTTGGCTGCCAAAAATGGCTGCTGTTGTTTAACCTGGCAGGCGACTGAGCACCACGCAGTTGTTCACTCACCACCTCTTCCCCGGTGGGATGGGAGAGAATCTGAAAAAAAAAACCAAAAAAACCAAACCCAAAGTGGAACTTGTGTGTTGAGATAAAACCATCTACTAAGACAGAGCAAATGAAAAGGATAATCATAGAATCATAGAATAGCTTGGGTTGGAAGGGACCTCAAGGTTCCAACCCCCCTGCCACAAACAGGGCCACCAACCTCCACATTCAATACTAGACCAGGCTGCCCAGGGCCCCATGCAATCTGGCCTTGAACACTTCCAGGGACGGGGCATCCACAATCTCACTGGGCAGCCTGTTCCAGCACCTCACCACTCTCTCTGTAAAGAACTTCCCCCCAATCCAACCTCAATCTTCCCCCACTCAATTTAAAATCATTTCCATTTCATAATAATAATTACGATTATATATATATATATGTGTGTGTGTGAAAATGTATATAACCAGTGATGCACAACCAATTGTTCACCAGCCATTGACCAATGCCCAGCTAGCCCCAGAGCAACTGGAACACAGTGAGATGAACTCCCAGCCCCTTAACAACTCTCTTCTGCGTGGTGTCATTTGGTATAGAATATCCCTTGGGCTAGTTTAAGTTAGCTCTCCTGATTCTGTTTTTTCCCAGCTCCTTGGGGCCCCCCAGCCACTTGCTATCTGAGAAAACTGTAATGGCTTTGGCTGTGCAGAACTGCTTAGCAACAGCTAGAAACACTGGTGTGAACCAAAGTCAAATGTTGTACCAGACAGTCTGAAGAAAAACATTTCTATCTCAGTTGAAACAAAGACAGTCTTCATGCTGTAAATTTAATCCTTTAGTTTCATTCATAAGGATTTTTGCGCAATTTTGTTCAGCATAGAAATAGAAAAGGAAACATTCTGAATGAAATAAGTATTAGCAGTTTCCTTCTCACAAGACTTACTTCCTCTTAAAAATCTTCACATTAGAACTATTGGAAATGCTGATTACCTCTCTTGCTGGTAAAACAAATACAGCAAATTCTGCTATCAGTTCCACTTCAGTGAAACTATTCTGGATTTACACCCAAGCAAAGGTATGCTCCAGTAAAGGGGAAAAAAATTGACTGATTCAACTCCCTTTACAGTGGAAATACTGGTGTGAAAACAGAGGCAGGGAGATCATTTTCACCTTAGCTTCTTTAGTGAAACGCTGAATAATTATGAATGTGTATGCCCCATTTTTAAGAATAGTAAGATATTAGTCTTGCTCTTTAAATAGAGTTAGGGGATGGTGTTAGACTCTAGTGTTTAAATACTGTATGAACAAGAAAGTGAAATTTGCCAAAATGGAATCCAACATTCTGTGGAAAAGCGCTAGTTGGAGACCTGAGGCAGTATTATAGTAAGATCTGCCTGTTACGCCTAGGAAGCCCAAGGGCTAGCTAAATTGGAAGTTTTCAGGTCAGTAGATACTGTTAAATGCTGATCCATGAAGTGAAATGATAAATTTTCAGACCATGTATATTTTCTTAAAAAAATAAAAATTAAAAAAAATTGTATTGTGGAATCAAAAGCCAGAATCATAATTTACATGTTCAAACTCTCAAAGTAGAGTAGTCAACAAATGGACGGGTGAGACAAAACTCTAGTGATGGCACGCTGACATTCAGAAAGCCAAAAAGATGCAAAGAAGCTTGACTAAAAGATAACCTGGCTCTCTTCTGAGTCATAGTTTACTGTGAATTATACTGATATAGGCTGACAAATCAATACAGATTCCTGAAAAGAAAAGTAAAAAAATCACAAATCTATATTCTTTATATTCTTATCTACAGTCCAGAGTGGCTGCAAAGTCAGTAGTCATATCATTGACTAACTTAAACTGTCTTTTAGTAATAGATGACTACTGATGCAGAGTAATAGAGTTATGGCAACATATTTTTGGACACGAAAATGAAAATTTGAATAGGAATGCAGCAATAAATGTATTTCTATAAACAAACACTTTTCAGTATCAGAACCATGAAAAGTAAAACAGAATTATACAGAGAAGAAGCAGTCTTTGAAGCGAAAACCATCACTATCATAGTTACCTCTTCCATGGTTTCACAAAACTAGATCAAATGATACCTAATCCTCTACCAGGAAATTTCTGTGCCTTAATTTTTATTGTACTTGATCAGATGGCACCATTTGGTACTGGAGATCACAGCATGCCTGTCTAGATCAGTTCAGAGAAATTCCTTTATTGATGCAGTGTGTATCCTTGCAGATGGGGTACAGATCTTGAGAGAGTTTAGATGTTTGCTTGTTCTGTGTTACAGCTTATCAAAGCAGTTGTACCATAACTGAAGAAAAGGGTGAGAACATAAACTGTACTGCTGAACAGGAGAAATGAAGTTTCACTGGAGAAAGGTGCTCTAGAATCTCACCGAATATGATTTTCTTGGGCTCAAAGAAGAGAAATGTCTGCAGTAGAGCTTTGCAGGTGGTGATCTGGGCATACTACCAGGCCTCTGCCAAACGTTTGAATTGACATACAGTTCTTCGCAGATGAAGCCTTTGGCAGAAGGATACTGCTGGCAGTTGTCAAATGCTAATCTTTCCCACAGTAAAATGGGTGAATGGCTGTGGAAAATCTCAAGCATCTAGGATAGAATAGAACATAGAAGAAGGACAAGCAAATTTCCTTGCCTAGTGTTCAGCACCATATTCTCTGCATTAGACTCTGCTGAAAGATTTCAGATTCTCCCATGTTGATTTTCTTCTAAAGTAGTTTCATTGATTTTGTTGGAATGTGTGATAGTGTGAATGAGATCAGAACAACATTTTCTGGAGCCATTGTTGCTCTAGAACAGCAAGGTAGGGCAGGCATATCTTATGTAAAAACAAGGGAATCTCTCTTTTACCCTAAGATATAGAAGAAAATTAAGGCTTCCATACAGGGCTAATTTCCTCTATTTCTTGCTTTTCTCCTTGGTCATGTGAAGTAGTAGTTATTAACATTGGAGAGTTTGTCAGTGGCAGTTTCAAAGTTGGAGGTTTCTCCTTTGTTAAGGAATTATTTAGTTTTACTGAGGGTAAGTTTTTGTTTTTTTAGGTACATCCCATGATAGGACTCAGATCTTCTTCCCATATGGTTCCTACTAGAGTAGCTACTGGTGATGCTCAAAGTAAAATTTGCACCATTTAAGGGCAAGGGGTCATGCTAAGCCTTAAACCTGCTGCTCTGCCTTTCTCCAGCCTTTGAATTGGTAGATGGATGAAATGGCTTTTGTTATGTGTGTTTCAAAATCATGTGGTGGGTGACACTGGAGTAGTGTATGACCTCACTTGGTCTTAGGCTGGTAGGCTATGTCTTCACTGAGATACATCTTCAAAGATACACGGTCATTAATGAGGTGGATCTGCACATACTTCACAGTAGACACAGTGTCTACTAATGTTATTGCAAATGTTAAAATTTCACATCATGCGGCCTGTCTGCATGGCAGCTATTTTCTAGCTTGTATTTCAGGACTGATGGCAGAAATATTTCACACATTGGACATTCACCCTCTGAAAGTTTTCACAGGAGAAATGAATGACATACATAGATACAGAATGCATTATTTTGAATAATACTGTGAATTTGTTTCTGGTATGGCAGTTAGAACCATAGATGTTCCTTGGATTTTGCTCTTCTTTCATTCAGGTGGGTTTCCCAAGGGAATTCATTATAGAGAGTGCATTCCAAAAGGTCTTAAATTCTTCCATCCTCACTGGAATAAGAATATGGGTGTTGGCAATTGAATGATACTATGCCTCTTCCTCCCAGTGTGCTGAACTCAGCATTGCCCACTGAAATCCTTCCTGGTTGTCAGGAAATTATGTGCAGAGGACAGAAAATATCCACTTGTAAGTAGGATTTTAGAAACTCGCACTGCATCTGAAAGATCAGTTTTGACGAACAGAATTTAATTCGGCATGTGAAGTGCCAGAATAACTGAAGACAAACCCAATTCGTTATAAAGTCTGCCTGTTTCTAGTTAGAATGACATTTCCTCTCATCCACATTCTCTCCCACACAGGCTAAAGTCATGCAACCACCAGAAGATTTTTTTGTCATGTTTAGATAGGGGAGCACTCCATGGAGCACTGACTACAGTGCCTGGCAGACATGCTTCATTCTCTGTGAGCTTTCTACTACCGAGAGCCGTAGCTCTCTGATGCAATCAAACACTTGGCAGTGGAAAGCTGCCATGAATAACACTCCAGCTTTATAGCCTTTGTTACTAATCAGCTCTCAAAAGCTCTTGGAATTGGGTGAATGAAGAAAATACTGCTTGAATATTTTTAGTTTTATTTTTTTTTTCTGGAGTCTTTTGATTACGTGTATAAAGAGAGCATCTTTGGAAATAACCCTTCTTTTTATTATTTTTATTTTATTTTATTTTATTTTATTTTATTTTATTTTATTTTATTTTTTATTATTTTATTTTTTATTATTATTTCTTACATTGGTTCACGTGGTAAACAGAGCCTCCTGCTCTGTATGCACCAACACGTGGGAATAATCATGCAGAAATAACAGTGAGAAACTGCACAGCGTCTGCTTTTGACATTAACTTTCCTCAGTTTGACAGTCTGCCACCACCAGATGTTAGTCTGATGTGCCTGTTTTCCAGTGGAGACTGTGGCCTTCCTTCCTCCCTCTGCCTGTAATAGGTTACATCAGTGCCCTTTTGGAGAACTCGTGGAAACTGTTGTGTCATCACAGCGATCACTGAGAACCATACTTTGCTGTGCCCGACTGTGAAGTGTGGTGGGATAATTTTAAAACATGGCAGGCTGGAGCACCGTGTGAGCTCTGTATTTCTTGTGAGTAAAGTCGTGCTACTGTGCAGCCTCGGAGATTCAGGCTGCCCAAGGAGGCTGTGGATGCCTCATCCCTGAGAGCATTCAAGGCCAGGCTGGATGTGGCTCTGGGCAGCCTGGTCTGGTGATTGGCGACCCTGCACATGGCAGAGGGTTGAAACTAGATGAGCACTGTGGTCCTTTTCAACCCAGGCCATTCTGTGATTCTTTGATTCTGTGAATTACCAAAGGCTTGGTTCTGGGCACAGCAGAGCAGAGGCCCCTTCTGCTGCAGATGCTGTGTTTTGGCCTCGTCCTGTAGGACTCTGTTTCCTGGAAGACATGAGCATTTCTTCACAGGTCTGTGTTAATCAGAGCAGAGCACAAATATTTGTGACAGGTTGCTCGGTAGGGTGCACTGCCAGATCCATGCCTTCTTCTTAGTTCTACCTCACTGTTTGTAATATGTTGGAGAGAGAAAAAAACATCCGTTGTTTTAGCGTGCATTCATTTAAAACTTTTGCTAGTCTAATAATGATAATAACAAACATTTTTTCCTCTTGCTTTGTGACGAGCGTGTTTTATGGAGGAAGGATGTTGCACATATACAGGGAGGTTTTGCACAGCTTTCTGAAACACCATGTAAACTATCGAGCAGGCCACTCGGTTGCAATCCTTGATTTTATAAAGGCTGTCCAAAGCTTCATTCTACAGCAGCTGGCTGCATTTACCTGCCAGTTGCTGGTTGGGTTCTCCTCCAGCTTGCACAAGGCAGACCTGTCCAACCCACAGCCCAGCACAGCTCACAGCCCAGCCTGGCCCCTCAGCACCAACTCTGCATCAGTGCATGGTGAAGCCCATCTGGGCTGAAAGCAGGGCTCAGGAAAGCACAGTGCAGGGCCAGCTAAAGTGATGGCAAGCCAGTTTATGATTTTGATACATTGGCTAAACACAACCCCATCAGCAGCAAAAGACAGATGGCCGTGCTTTCCTGTGTAATAAGGGAATTTGAGGACAGGTTTCAAGATTGCTGAAAAAAGGAACAGTTTGGTGGTTTATTTCTGATTCCATTTTCAGTCGGCATAAATACATTACTCGTGAGTTTTCAAATGGAATAAATTGAGTTGCAGTCAAAAGGTGATAGTGCCTCTTTACTGGACTTCTACAAGCCCTCTCTTATCAGAGAGAAAAGTCCTTGCTTCATAGTTACAACTTATTCACATTATCATTTTTTGGCTGCAGGTACATTTGTGAACAACTGTTTTGAAGGACAAAGTACAGAAAGAGTAACATTTCATCAAAAATCTCTGACGAACGCTTTGGGAAATCACTAAGAGCTGCATCTACCACCACTAAACCAGACTGATGCATTAGTTTCACAGCAACCAGGTCACATATCCCAACAGTGTTATGGCTTGGGTCCCTCTACTTTTTTATGTTTTAATAAAAAACATTAAAAATCAAGTTTTGTTACTTTATATGCTTTAACTATATTATATATTTTCTGAGGGCTTCTCCAAAATAATGCCTGTTTTATGATGGTGGCCCACAGTGTCAGAGGCAGATGTTGGTGGGATGGCAGTAGAGGTTGAACCTTCCCAACAATATTTAATTGCTTGTTGTTGCCGTGTGACAGATGGCAGCAGAGGGGGCAGTCTGACAGAATGGCATCTGACATGGAAGTGCATATGAAGCAAAGGTGCGGAAATTAATTCCTGTATGCAGGAAAAACTTGCACCTATTGACATTCATCAGCTCTGAATGTTTGTAGAGACAAAGCAGTGGATGCAGCACAGTGAGGCAGTGGGTGGTGTGTTTCAGCTGTGACAGCAGTGACAGTGTGTCATCTCTGTTCGTACAGATTAGTACGAGCACAGTGTGCAGGCTCATGTTTATCACTGGAGAAAATGCATAGCTAATGGTGGTGACTGTGTGAAAAAATAGTGCTTTGTAGAGGAGAATTTGCTCATGTTATTGTGCTGTTTGTATCAGTTGTAGTTTACATGGAAATAAATGGGAAGCATTACTTCTGGATTGGCAGCAAGTCCCTCCTGACTTCTCCCTGGTTTTAGCATAGTCAACATTAGAATCCAGGCTTATTATACAAAGATCACACAAAATGGTTTTGTTTAATATTTAGCACACTCAGGACCTGTGTACATGATGTCAGTTGTCTGTATGAGCGAAACTTGAAGCACAATAATTAATTGTTGCAATAGCCATTTGATTGTCATTTCATTTGCTCATTATGAAAAATGGCCATGTGATTTAGTGATCAGATCCAGGATACAAAGAATATGTGGTGGAGGAATAACAGTCCTCAGTCTTTTATTCTCTTTGTCTTCCATTTGCTTGCTTGGCTTTAATTATGATCTATGTTAAGATACACCTGAATGAAACAGAGATGATAACGTGCAGGGAGTCGTCGTGTCTTTCTTCTTGAACCTTCCTAGAGATGTCCAAAATTAAAAACAACATAGACTTAAAGATACTTGAAACTCATTTTGTAAGCAGCTAGACAGCATCCATCTTCTGAACTGCTGGACTGAGGAAAGATTTCTTGGTCTGATGTCTGTGATCCAGGTGGCCACGTAAACATGAATTTTAGATGGTTCAGATGATTGCTTTGGCTATTTGAGTGGACACAATGATAACTTTGTTTGACTATTGTTTATGTGTCAAAAGACCTTATCACTGCAGTAAAATACCAAAAGCTCTCAAGCCAAATCTTCATGCAGAAGCTCTGCTATTGGTTACGTTGGAAGTCGTATGGGAAAGATAACTTTGAGGTGTTTAAATACATAAAGATGCATCTGAGTTGTCTGTGTACAGACGGTTTGTTTGGCTAATTGTACTGTTGCACGTTTTGAAAGCCCTTAGAAATCACATGGTTTGGACAAATTCATCTGTTATTTCAAATAGAAAGATGTAAATGTTACCTGTAAGCTGTTAGGTTGGTGACCTCAATGCATTTAAGAACTTAGGAATTCTAATACATTCAGGACTGGGTGGCAAGAGATTATATTTAATGGCATGTGGCTATTAGAACTGTTCCAAGTGTGAATTTCTCTGTGATGCACATGAAAAAAAAAAAGTCATTTGTCTTTGTACTGTTTTTATTAATGTTTTAATTTAAATAGAAAATGAAGTGCCCATTTACCAAATAAATTTCCACCTACAAATCAGTGTCTGTCAGCACTAAAAGAAAAGATTGGCCTTAATCCCTTTTTCTTTAAAAAAAGAAAGAAGAAAACAAATTTTAAAAAAATAACAAAAACAACGACAAAAGAGAAAAACATCCACTGTTATTTCATGCTAGCATGAAATATATAGCATTCCTATAGCAATAGGAATAGATTTGTAGAAACCTAGCAATTTGCCTTGTTTAGCATAATAGATATTTTTGTACATAATTCTTCATGTGCAGCATTTGGACTGATGTCAACAAAATTGAACTCAAAACTGAAATTACCCATAGTACACCAAACCCCTGCAAACACAGAAGTAGTGTAAGCAAATTAGATTTCCTTTTTTTTTTTTTTTTTTAATTAAATATCACAACACTGTTATATTAAGTTTGTCTGTTGTTTTCAGGTTGATCCCCTGTTTACAGTGCCTGCACCTCCACCTCCAATTTCCAGCAGTATCACACCTCAGATTCTGCCTTCCTACTTTTCTCCATCTTCATCCAATATTGCAGCACCAGTTGAGCAGCTTTTGGTACGGACTCGTTCAGTGGGTGTAAATACTTACGAAGTTGGAGTAGTAACAGAACCCGAATGCCTTGGACCCTGTGAGCCTGGGACCAGCGTGAACTTGGAAGGAATTGTGTGGCATGAAACTGAAGAAGGTAAATTGTTTTTTCCATTAGGCTTGTCTATTAGATATCTTAATGAGGAGATTCTGCCTGACTTACTAGTCTGTGGGAACATAGTGTACAGCGGCAGTCATAGTTGTTAGCTAAGCCAGTGGGTTTTTTCTTATAAAAACAAGGCAGATTTTTTATTACTTAAGCAGTCATATTTTCCAAATGACCCACCATGTAACCCCAATTAACAACAGAATTGTTTCCCACTGCTTTCTTGAGAAAAGTAGATGAAGAAAAAGCTAACAGAGTAGCATAAGTATGCTGTTTAAATGTGTGTGAGGAGAGGAATATTCGTGAGAGGCATGGATTTGTGAATGGCTTGGATTAATACTTAAAAAGCTGGGAATGTTGGAACGCAGATACTCAAAAAACAGCACCATTATATAGTGATAAAAGCCCCAGAGACCCCTCAGAAATTCTGATTGTTGCTTGTGATAATTTTGCAATTTGGTTGTTTGAAACATGCTACATGAGGAAAATGTTCTAAGAGAGATGTTCCATATGGTGAAGAAGTGCTCTCTAAACCAGACCGATTTCTGTAATACCCTCTGACGGCATTCAGACAAGCAGGAGAGCTGGAGAGCTCTGGCAAATAATAAATGTGATTGTCTGTGGTTTAGAAACAAGTAGAAAGAGGATTATACTGTAATATGCAGATTTTTCCATCTTGGTTTCAAAAGCTCATTATTAAAAAAGCAGTTTTCTCTAGTTAATGCTAAAAATACTGTGTGTATACCCTAACCTACTGCAATTCTTGTTTTAATAGTAGTGGATTTCTCTAGCTGTAGCTGTTTGATGGTCTTCCTATGATTATTCTTTGTTTTTGAGGATTATTTAATCCTTAGTGGTCTGCTGTCCTCAATTGTGAGAACAAGATTATTTACAAAAGGATAAAATGAAAGAGTACAGCAGTGCATTGCTTCATGATAAATCCTGACATCCTGCAGATATATTCATAATGGCATTTGGTCCTTTGCAGTGATATATAAGACCTCACCTAAGTGCTCTACACTGTCCTCTCAAAAATCAATAGAGAGTCAGATTTACTCGCTTTTATATGCTTTCATCCATCCATCTTTCTCTCTGTGTATGTCTACAGCAGATTCATAAGGTGCATTGATCCTTTTAGATTGTTTTTAAAGCACAATATAAATTCAGTTTTAAAATATCCCTGCAGAGATGACTGCCTGTAGCCACGCCAATTTTCCTTGACTTTCCTGTATCAACTGGACTTGAAATGTGTGGGTGTTAACTGTGGCAACATGAAAGAGCAGTAGCTGTTAATAGTGTTATTCTTGCTGAATAAACTAAACTTCTGACCCCCACTGAATTTAAGAAGCCTGCCTTGTTAGAGGTTTGGCACCAGAAGCATTAAAAAAAACACATTCTTGTCAGGATGACATTCCATTTACCAGTTTCTCAGCGCTCCACTGGTTTAAAAGCTCTTGGTATTTAGTAGAAATTAAATCCCTTAACCTTTTCCCAGTTTGTCTAAAACAATTTCTGAAACAACTGAGAGTTAGATGATGGCGTGTTTGAACATAATGGTTTTGAATCTGCCAGTTTTCATGGCTTAAAAGATATGTTTTGCAACTCTGCTGCTGCGAGTGAAGTAGTACATGCAGCGGGATTTAAAGCTGTCCTAGAAATGTAGCTGCTAGAATGCAGATTCAGAGGCTGAATGCAATGGATGCAGTACTGTGTTGTACGCTTTGTACTGCTGTCTTTTATGTCATACTGTTTCAAACTCTGCTTAAATGAAGGAAGTGTCGTAATTTGTATTCTGTTTTTCCCCAAGCCAGTGTTCACAATCAAGCCTCTATTATGGAAAAACGAGTTCCTAATGATCAATTTTGCATTTTAAATTGAGTTTTGCTGTTTGGAGCACACATATGTATATATTTAGCTGTTTTCAGATTTTTTTTGACACGTTCACTGCTATGTAGCAGCTTGCCTGAAACAATTCCTGCCAAATTTTAGAAAACAGGGTGCAGATGGGTATTCTGTTTATCTTTAGCAGAAGGATGATTATCGGATACTCATTTTCTCCAGTTATGATTCTGACTTTAATTAGTCCAGAACATAACCTTTGTTAAAATAGTGTAAATCCAGAATTTGCAGAACTCATTGTAACGGGTGAGATCTAAAATCGTCGTGATGTTCATAATGCCCAACTGAAATATACATTTATTTTGTGATACCCATATGTTCCTTTTATATTCACTTCATTCACTGCTTTCCAAAGCCTAAAATGCGGATGCAAACTGACGTCCCTCTATCCATACAATGAATGTCTTTTTTAAGGTAGAAGAACCCTAAGAAGCTAAGGTATGAAGATTTCTGACCTTGCCTTGAATTTTGAGATATTTGAATTGTTTTGTATCTGATTTAGCCACTCTGTAAGGTGAGTTGTAGGATGATTAGAACAGGTTTGCAGGATATCTGCATATCCTAGGCATATCACAACTGTGACCTAAATGTGCTGCTGAGCAGCTTTCATATGCTGCAGGAGGAGCTAGCAATTAGAATGCAGGTGCAGACGGGATGTGGTGATTACAGTTATTAAAAAAAGAGTGAAGTGAGAAAGGTGAAATCCAGTGGTTCATGTCAAACTCGTTAATTCCAGTACATGCTGTCTAGAGAGGAGGAACTCAAGAATGCATGTTTTGAAGGTTTTCAGTGTCTGCAGTAACCAGTTTTCTATTAGGGATGCTAAAGAAATTCCATTGCATTTCTTTGCAGCCACAGGAATGGTGATGTTTGCTTTTATTACTCGTGTTTTTAAAATAATCACTACAAAGTGGGGGAAAAAGCTGCACTGGATTTCACACAAAATCATGACTGATCAAAGAGTGTTGCTAACTACAGCTTTTTTTCACTTATTCCACAACAATCAATTCAGTTGATGTGATGAACAGATTTAATGAATCGGACTCTTTTTCCTGGAGTGTTTCAATCCTAAGATATGTGTAGGGAAGCTGGCGTCTGAAATCTGTCATATTTTATTTATTGCAGGGCATTGTAACTAATCGTAGCTGTGGTTTGCTGGTAAAGTTTACTGAGAATACCTGTTTTCATTTCAGTTTTTCTCAGTTGCATTACTCAGTTGTGCAGTGTTTACTTTCTCCATAAGTGTTCTGTCTGCATTTTTCTCTGCCTAACACTCTTGTTTAGATATGTCTTGGGAATGTATCCAAAGTAGTGTGAGTGCCTAAATTAAAAAAAAAAAAAAAAAGAAAAAAAAGATATTTTAAAGGAATTAGTTGATGTTACCCTGTAGTAGTGAGGAATGGTCACAGGCAGGACCAACCCGAAAGCAGGCAGCTTAATGTGGATGTCTGATACCAGAAAAAAACATCCAGTAATAGCAGAGATCTGTCATAAAAAGCAACTTAGTAGTGTTATTGGAGTGTATTTTTTAAATGTTTTTTTTTTCTTTCTTTTTTTTCCCCTTTTATTCTGGGAAGCAGTTGTCTGTATTTCTATACCGTCTGTATTTCTATACTGAGAAATAAGGTTTATCTAGAATTGGGTACATGCTAAATGGGGTAATTATCTTCTGGGAAAACACTTTTGAAGAGAGTAGTAATTGTTTCTAACTACCTGGAGGAAATAGAAATGACCCAGAAAAAAGGAAAATCACCAACCAGCTTCTAACAAACTGTTGCTCTGGGTCATGTTCTGTTTTTGGTTCATTATCTAGTAATAGAATCTTGCCCACAGATGTGAGAAGCACTACTTCTGATGATGCCTTGTTTGCTTGCAAACTGTGTAGGAGACAGCCATCCATCACCGTGCTGCCTTTGTGTGCAGAGCAAGCTGTCAGCGTTCTGTGTTGGAGTTCTTGCATGGTTGCATTGACATTCTTCCTCTTGTGTGGTTTGGGTACAACTTCCTATTGTTGATCAGTAATAGATAATGGAAAAATAAGTTGTACTTTTTAACATGTTCTCTGTCAAGGCTCTCTTGTTGTTTTTATAACTTGAGATTAGTTGAGTGTAATAAGCAGGAGTCTGAAGCCTGCTGTAATTAATCATACTGGATCTCAGAAATGTGGGATCACCTCTAGAGTATTCCAGATCTATTAGTGTCAGTTCTGGCACTGTTTTCCAATGGAACACCTACATGAAACAGATACATGCTGGTACTTGTGGATGGGTTTTTCAGTCTGTCACGTTTGCATCTAATATGCATAGACGTTTTGAAAGCACACCCACTGCACAGAACTGAAGTTGATTCTTCCTTCTTGAGTTCTTGCATTGTGGTGTTAGTTCTGCAAAAACTATTTTGAAAGAACACAGTCTGTTTTAAATGTCTCTGGTTATTTATGCATTCATACCTGTGTGTATAAGAAAGGGTGTGTATGTGTGTATAGAATTAAAGGAATGAGAAGTATTCTGGCTGCCTTTCATACCCCTTAGCAATTTCGTGTGGTTTAACAACCATGCTTGCCTACTTTCATGTATACAAAGACATGAAACCTGTGTTGAATAGTGTATCAAAAGTTCAGGTAAACAAATGCAGAAATTCAAGATTTTTTTTAATTTTTTTTTCCTTCATAATATATTTTGTCAAAAAACCTTACAATACTAAACAGAATTTCAGATAAAGGTGGGTTGTAGAATCACTAAGGTTGGAAAAGACCTGAAAGACCTCTAATTCAACTGCCAACACTGCTGCCTTGAGCTCAGGCAAGGATTACAGAGAGGTAATGCTGTTTACTAAACCAAGCAATGAAGTTGAAAAAAAAAACAAAAACAACAGATAAACTTTCTGGCTGGGTGCATTTATATACTGCCCTTTATGTGCAATGTCAAACATTAACTTGCTGGCTACAGAAAGCAGCATCTTGGTATTCTTATCCGTTCACTATAGAAATGTGGGTATTTTTATGGGAGAGAAACATTAGGATGTTTGAAAGTCAGGCTTGTCCATGTTAAATAAACAGTTTTGTCCATGTTAGAGAAACAGGTCATGGAGGAGATAGCCTTTTTTGGCTATCTATGTTAAGAAAGCACCTGAATTCCAGCTATTCTCTACTGTCATGCAAAAACTCAGCTGAGATGTCTGAATCCTAGCCAGTATCAAAACATAATCTGTTCAGAAAAAGCCTACAAGTTTAGATTCTGAGATTTTTTTTTTTTTTCTTCTTTCTACCACCTGTGAGATCAGAGCCAGTAAATTAATGGACTTAATGAAGCCTGAGATATGTGGTTCTTTGTAGGCCTCCATTGCCTCACTGTGTTAGGTTCGTGAAGTGTGATGCCTGGCATGCATCACATAGTAACTTGTGGCACACAAAAAATGGGAAGTCACAGGCTTGGGGAAAAACTGGCAGTGTGTT
Organism: Perdix hodgsoniae; assembly: GCA_035772895.1. Taxonomy (NCBI): domain Eukaryota; kingdom Metazoa; phylum Chordata; class Aves; order Galliformes; family Phasianidae; genus Perdix; species Perdix hodgsoniae. Next base: position 564,908 of record JAPSGF010000150.1, read on the forward strand.
TTATGGAAAACTATACCTATTTTACAAGATAAGTCTGGAAGGTTTTATTTTGGTATGTATATAGACTATCTGAGAAAAGTGTTTTAGGACCTAAATATTACAGGACTCGATTACGAGACGGACTTTAGCAATAGGTACATAGAGTCTGTGGGGCCTATGGGGCCTTCTTAATCATCTCACCATTGTCTTTGACCTTATCAGAGCATGTACATGTTCATGAACGAAAATTCTGATGTTGTCTTCTGCAGTGTTTCTTATACATCTGTATGAAACACACAGTGCTGGCCAGTGTAGAAGGGAAAGAGTGCTTGCTCTAAGCCAGTAGGGCATGAATTTCATTTTATTATTTGATATTTTATGACAATTATATGTTTGTATCCGAAATGCTTGTTCTGAGATAACCACAAAGTGAACTGTGAACAGACTGTTAAGCACACCTTTCAGTTTCCCAATTAGTTTTCTGCTTGCTATTTCATAGAATCGTCATAGAATTGTTTGAGCTGAAAGGGACCCTTGGAGGCCATCTAGTCCAAAACTCCTGCAATTAACAGAAACATCTACAGCTAGATCAGGATGCTCAGAGCCCTGTCCAGCCTGGCTTTTAATGTTGCCAAGAATGCTTCATTCACTACCTTTCTGGGCAACCTGTTCCTGTACCTAATCACTGTTATTGTTAAAAAATCTTCTTTATAATATCCATTCTAAATCTCCCCTCTTTAAGTAACATAGAATCATAGAATCACCGAGGATGGAAAAGACCTCCAACCGTCCACCTACCACCAATATTTCACCACTAAATCATGTCCCTCAGTACAACATCTAAACATTTCTTGAACACTTCTAGGGACAGTGACTCAACCACCTCCCTGAGCAGCTCATTCTAGCCCCTAACCACTTTTTCAGGGGAAAAAATAATTTGTAGTATCCAACCTAAATCTCCCCTGGTGCAACTTGAAACCAATCCCTCTAGTCCATTCTGGTCCTCTCTAGTCCTGATAGAATGCAGAAGAGGCAGACCCCTACCTCACTGCAACTACCCTTCAGGTAGTTGTAGAGAGCAAAAAGGTCATCCCTGAGCTTCCTCTTATCCAGAATAAACAATCCCAGCTCCCTCAGCTGCTCCCCATAAGACTTGTGCTCCAGACCCTCACAGCTTTGGACAGGAGAATGGCCTCTCCAGGCCTCAATGTCTTTATTGTAGTGAGGGACCCAAAACTGAACACAAGTACTCAAAGTACAGCCTCACCAAGGCTGAAACCGTTTACCCTTGTCCTATCACAACAGGCCCTGCTGAAGAATCTGTTCCCTTCTGTTTAATAGTTTCCCTTCAGACACTGACAGTTTGCTGTCATCCCGTCCTTGTAGGACAGGCGTTCAATTCTATGGATTATATTTGTGGCCCTCCTCTGGACTCGCTCCAACAGGTCCGTGTCTGTCCTGTACTGAGGACTCCCCATCTGAATGCAGTACTGTAGGTGAGGCTTCACCAGCGCAGAGTGGAGGGGCAGAATCTCCTCCCTCACCCTGCTGACCAGCCTTCTTTCAATGCAGCCAGCATACTGTCGGCTTTCTAGACTGCAAGCTGTATTTGATGCTGTTCTCACCCTAAATAATTGAAGCAGATATTACTTTTAGGGGCAAGTCTCTATGCTATCTGTAGGAAAGTGGTTTTAAGGCGTTAGACTTGCTCTTACAAGCCAGGTATACAAGGCTGAATTGATGTAGTTTTAATGGGTTGTCATGAATCAGCCAGCCTACAGTAACCAAACCTTTGCTGGCTCCCAATTCACAGAAAACAGTAGATAAATCGTGTCAGTATAAACCTTCTCAGTGAAGGAGAAATGCAGAATGGATTGCAGGTGTTCCCTGCTGTCAGAGCTGTAGGTTACAGAGAAGTATTACCTCGTTGCATTTAATTCTGATTCTTCTACAGAGCACTCCTTTTGTTCACAAATGCTCAATTAGTCATTAATTTGAACATTAATTTAAGGCTGTTTATTTTGATGATTTAAAGCATCACAGATAAGTGAAGATCTGTACATCACTCCTTGCATTCCTTCCTTACACAACTGCTTCAGATCAGGAAGTGTGTCTAAAAATGATGTTGTGTTAAATGTTAAATTTGGGCTTAAATGTCAGCTTTAGTCCTCGAACATGTACGCACTTGAGGTTTCTAGCTAGTGTTAGTCCTACAGCATTGTTCAGAGAGGGTGTGCACCTCTGCTGCATTAAGGGATACATAATTTGTTTACTGCCTTATGCCTGCCTGTGTTATTGCTTTGCTTTTGCAGATAGAGATGTGATGCTAAGCAGAGCATGGCCATGGTTCGTTTGGAGTAAATGAGTGAAAATATCCAGTGTGTCTTATTTTGCCAGAGTGGTAATAGCCAGTCTGTCTGCAGAGAACTGGCAAATGGCACATTCTATAGCTCAGTGAAAAGACCATCTTGATATAACCCAAGGCATGAATGAAAAAAAATAAAAAATTTTAGACAGTGCTTGTATTTTTGTGTTGTCTCACTACTACAGAGGAAGTCTCCCTGCTCTGTTTGTACATAGAAATATATCCCTTCTACAAACAAGCACATGGGGGAGGGGAAGGTGCACAGGAAAAGGAAGGAAGATAATTGAGGTTAGAAGCATTTGCATGGAGCTTTTTGAATGTGAAATTGAGACTGATGAAGCAGTGAGGATAGGAAGACTGAAGGAGTTGCTTTAAGGAAAGCGAGAGCTTTGAGCAGTTAGTGCTCAAAACCAAATTCTCAATATCAACTGATTGTTCAGAAGTGAGACCAATCCCCTTCAAAATATTTGTGACATGTGATGCTTGAGCTTGAGAATAGCAGGGGAAAGGTTGGCTGCTGATGAAGAAAGTGTCTGCATGCAAGTGTTTTACTGAATAAATGCCACTGCAGTCAGGAATGAAAGAGCAATTGAAGTGATGTCTTCAACTGGTGTGAGTTGGAAATTAAACCACTTATTTTAAAACGTTCTAGAGTCACTCAAATTTTGTACATATTTAAACTAGTTTGGATAAGCTGTGATTGTCTAGTTTTGTCACCCTGCTAAATATTGCTCATACTCTGCACTATGGTGAATGAAGTTTTCTCCCTGTTACATGACTGTATGCTTTCACCAAGACAGAAAAATACCAGTTTAATTAAAGAACGTATATATTTTTAAATAAAAATATAAATCTTTTGTTGTTGTTGTTGTTTCCTCTGCAAATCTGCAGCAGATCCAGTTTTCGCACTGGGACTAACTCTCTCCTGTAAGACCAATGTGCAGTGTGATATCCAGATTTTCATTCTGCAAAATCAGTGGGAAGCTTATATATTGTAAGCCTGAGCACATATTCAACATCCTTTCCGGTTATTACCAGTGTGATATGAACTAGATACTACTCCACTGTTGGTGACATGATACAATCAAAAAGGCAGTTATTTGGCCCACAATGTTACTAAAAGATTATGGTTTATATTTTTGTTCTAAGACAGGTAGAGTGGAAAAGTAGAGGTTGAGGGTGATGACAAAGCATGTAAAAAAAGCTCAAGGTGAACAGCTTCCTTGATTTAGACTGACAAACTAAGTCTAGACTTATTAAAGCTAGTGTAGCAATGGAAACCACAATTGAGGTTCATCAACTGTATATCCCTAAATTCCATGAGATTTCCAGGAAAAAATAGCATCTTGGATTAAAAAGAAAAAAAGGAAAACAAACAAACAACAACAACAAAAAACAAGGGCAGAATTTGAGCCTATTTATTTATTTATTTATTTATAAGGAATTATCAACTAAATCAGAAGCACATTTGCATAAAAATTAGTAGTATTTTATATTTACAATCTTAGTATACATATCTCAGTGAATTTTTAAATGGATGTGCCTATGGAAATAAAAGCTCAAATAATTAATTTTAAGGCCACAATTCAATACCCTTGATGAAGATGCAATCACACACACACAAAGTAAAGTAGTATTTTCAAAAAGCATTATTTTCCTTCCTTTGCATTTTTTTTGATAGATTTCAGTTGTTAAATTAGTTTACCAGGACTGTGCTTTTCATGATATTTAGTGTACTTAAGAGATTTTGTTCTGAGTTTTTTGTTTGTTTGTTTGTTTGTTTTTTAGTCTTTATATTTTGTTTCTGTTTAGTCATAGCATCTATATTAGAATATTTGCTTTTTCTCCAGTAATTTAGCAAATGATATAAAGATACCCAGAACATGAAGTTAACTTATTGGGAAGTGTCAACTGTTAGCACTGAGAATTAGCATTGTGGAGAAACACTTCCAGATCAGTCTTTGGTTAATCTAGATGTGTACTTTTCTCCAGTCAGTTTAAAACTTCTGCATTTAAGTAAGTCGAAACAAGTAATTATGTTTTACTGCCTGTTTGCTTTCCCCTACAGTGACTGAGCCTATACTTCTTAACCTTGCTTTCATACAGAACTGGCTTTTGTGGATCTTTTAAAGCCGGAGGGAGGTTGTGACCCCCTCTAGTTGGGAGATTCGTAAGTAGAAGGAATAGTCTCAGGTTTCACTAGAGGAGCTGTTTTCCTTCAGGGAGGAGATAAACTGATGTCAATTTGTAGAATAGTATGAGTTCTGATATGTGTTATGGATTTTAAAAAGGCTTTGTCTTGCTCTCTACATTTTTACTAAATTCCTGAAAAGCATGATGTGACTCCTCAGAAAGTCTGATTTCTCAAAAACGTTCACAATATATTAGTTTTTGTTTCTTCAGAAATTTTGTTCAATTCAATATTAGTGGCTGTGAATCTGATTTGATTTGTTTGCCTCCAAGCCTGTTTCTTCAGAAGAACCATAAGCTATCAGTAGACTTGATTTAGCTCTAGAGTAAGAAGTATGGGTGGTTACAAGCTCAAACAATAATTTTTTTAAAAATACAGGGTAATGGTGGCAAATCCTAGGCTTGAGACTTCTATTTAGATGTGATAAAATCTGAATTATGGTCAGTGGAGATTACTAATATTTGCTGCTCTATGAAAATCAGATAATTTTGTTATGAACTCTTTAATAAGGAATGACCTTTCAGCATGGTCAGCATACTCTTGAAAAAGTCTTTCATGTTTTCCATTATGGTATGAAGGAATTAAATGACTTATTAGTTAATCTTATAAAAATTATGAATTCAGTTTTCGTAAGCACATTAAACCAATATGACTCTTAAGTGGCTGCACAAGTCTTTGATGGTAGCCACTCCGTGAACTTTTTCAACTTGGCCGTTTCTTTTGCCAAAGCTAGGCCCCACTTTCTCCTAACTAGAGGGCTGTTTAAGATGGAGTGAAACATCTTGGGTTTTGAAGCATAAGTTATTTCATTTCTATTTAAATTGGCAAGTCAGAGCTTTTGGAAACACAGCTAGCTGAGTTCTGATGAGGAGAGAAACAAAGGTAGCAAAGTTTGCTTCACAGATGCTGATGCAAGGCAGAGGTACATCTGGAGTGCTGCCAGCTGCAGCTGATCCAGTGTGTGAAAAGCTTCTGGCATTTGTTTAACAACATGCATTTTCTTCCAGGGAACTTCTTTTGCAAACTTCCCGAAACAAACCTTCATGTCTTACTCAAGACTTGTCTCCTAGACTTTGTCTGTGTATGTGTGTGTGTCCCAAAAGCAGTGTCCCAAAAGTTCATTTCTTTAATCTTGTATTGATTCTATCCAGTCAAGTGACTTCTGAAGGAGAGGGACTTAGGCGGGTATTTGCTTCAAGACTGTAGGTGGTGATCAGGTTACAAATGGTTCCTTATATCTAGACAAGGAAGTGATGGGAAGTAACAGAAAATGTTTTTGTATCCTCTTATCTTCGAGGAACACAGCCTAGCAGTGCTGTTGTGAAAACCAAGCTCCATTTGGACAGACAGCTTGATGCATGCAAAGCTACTAATTTGTTTCCAGCTTCAAGCAGATTTAGAGACTTTGCATTGTTGGCAGTAGCACACAATGTAATTGTTATCCTGACTAATCTTCAGGCTAGCTGTACTGGCTGGTAGCTAGGCAGGACTGGAACATTCACTGAATTAGCTGAACCAGACAGATTCTCCTGGTTGCTCTGGGACTCCTCCGACTTTTTGGTATTTTACAAGAAAACTCACAGGTTTTTTTTGTGATTAATAAAGTCACTTAGTCACAAAGTGAGAAAAATAAGTAGGTGAGTGTGAAAAATAGATGACAGAATTAATGTTCTTCAGCTGGCAACTTTACGTGGTTATTGGGGGCTCTCTGTAACAGATTTACTTTCATCTGTTTTCTGCCTCTTTCTTCCACAAAAGCAGTTTTGTAAATCTTTGATTTTTAAATACTTTAAAAAAAAAAAAAAAAAAAAAAAAGACCCATGTATACCAAGAGATTTGTATGCATTCCTGTTATTCAGTTTGGCTATGTTTGTGGACAGCAGCTATTTACCCTTTGGAATTTGGGCCATTAACATACCGCTGGTGTAAAGCTAGTTTGATTCACCCAAAACTCTTCTGAAAAGGGATATGGCGTATCGTTGTGCAATTAATTTATTCAGTCAACCTAATGGTTAAGCTTGGGTCAGCTTTGAAGGGTAAATTTCAATGCTGGGAAACATTCTTGGCTATGAATGAATGCATGAATAATCTTTCTTTGAACCTTAAGATACACAATAGACACAATAACTCTTGAGTTGAACTTTACAAGCAGAACGGACTGATTTATGAGCAGCTGTTGAAAGTGCATCTAGTCAAATTATTTTTTAATCTTTGAAGCAGGAACCTGTAGTATATTAATTACTGTAAACTGTTGCCATGGTGGACATAGGAAAATTATGCAAGTCTTTACTACGAGCTTTTAATTTATAGATTAAAATAGAAAGTAGTAAAATTGACAAGATACATTGCCATAAACTGAGAATCACTTGTCAGGGCTCCAGCAGACAAGTATATGGAGGTGTTACAACCAAGGGCTCCAGCAGACAAGTATATGGAGGTGTTACAACCAGTAACTGCTCAGCCTGTTGGTCTGTGTAGGTTACCTCTCATTTAGGAGATGTGCAAGGATTGCGTATGTTTCCCAGCAAGTTTATAAACCTGTCTAAGTGCCAGTTTCATCTTATGTTAATGCTGTGATTGGAAGTGACCAAGGATGTGGCATGCATTTGTTCTTAATCTCATTGTTCAAAGGTTTAGGGTAGATATACAAGAGGGGCTAGCATCACCCACTAACTACATCGAGATTGTGTTGCATTTATCTGCTGGGGAGCTCAGTTTGCTTCTAGGATCAAGAGATATCTGTTTTGTGATCACCAGTGGTGGCTTGATGTAGTACCTTTTTAGTGCTAGAGGAGAGAACCGTTCTCTCTTTCTGAGTTTTTTTGTCTACCATGTGCTGTGCTAGGACATATGTTGGTCATCATAAGGCATTGTGAATAATTGAAGTTGTATAATGAAGTTTGTATTTTAAGGAGTTCTTCTCAGAATTAGTTGAAGAAGAAGCAATTTTGTTTTATTTTCTGATAGTTAACAGACCAAGCAGATGGGAGAGCAGACCTGGAGTAGTTTCCCTGGCTAGCTGCCACAATTCTGTGAATTTTGATTTGTGTGGATATGTAACAGTTTTGTTTTTCCCTTTTTGAAAATGTATGCCTGTAAGTCTTTGGGAAATTAGTCGATGGTTTCCTTTTAAACGTGCACTTATAAAGCAAACGTTGTAGCAGTGTGCCATGCAGACCCTGTGTTGTGTCAATTAGTAAGTGTGGCATCGGCAAACACCATTGGCTGTGAAAGGCTAAAATGACGTGTGGAACAAGCTATAACCACGAAGTAGTTGTAGAGCATGTTTGTTTTATTCTGCCGACCGGGTGCAAGGGGGGATAACTCCTTCCTAGCCTGCACACCAAAAGCAAATAAGCATCTCTATACGGGAAATACATACATATTCATGGTACAAGGAGTGGTTATTACAATTAATTCTAGAAATTCATTACAATATTCCATGCCTATTCTATGCCCCAAACTCCACCCCTAACTAATGACCCATATTGTTCCCACTGTTTGTGCTCAACTACTCTTACAATTTTAACAAGATAACAGGTTATTCAAAATTTTTCAATTTTTTTTTTTATTTTATTCAAAAGCACTCCTCAAAGTATCATTCCTTCAGAGCTCTTCAGGGAAAATGTTAAAAAAATGACAGAAATTTCAACTGCAATTCAGTACAGTTTGACTCTGCTATGGAATATGATTCATAATTCTGCCCACGTGAAATTCTGTATGCCATCTGACCTTACCCTGTTTTGAATTTGAAATTAATGAGGCATTCAAATTTGCAAAATCTGCATTAACAGCAATGTGTGATTTAATAAGAAGTTGGAAATTGGAAATTCAACGTTCACAGGGGAAGGATGAAAAACAGAATTTATATTTCACTTTTAGTCTCCCCATTTTTCCTACTTATGCTCCTTCACACTAGAACGATCTGAAAGAAAAGAGTCACTTGAGCATTTAATAACCAACGTATTGTTGATGACATCGCCCTAATTACACCAAGAGAGGTACATTTAACAGTAAAAAATGTTAGGGATTTAAGTTTGTGAATGGCAGCCAGGGTTATAGTTCTTTTTTTTTTTTTTTTTAAGTATCCTTTTCCCTAGGAAATCTAAAGAACTCAGATTCTCGCTATTCAGCATTTGAATCTTGGAGATCAAAAGACCTTTTCTTCAAAGAGTTTCACGTTGTTATTTAAATGGTAATTGGTTCTGTCCGTAGTGTGACTGTGAGCATTTTAACCTTAGCGGGTTTTCATTATTTTCAATTCCCTGTTTCTAATGAAGGCGGTGATTTGGAGAATGACAAAGATTAACTGCAAATTTGGAAGCTAGTTATCAGCAGCAAGAGCTGGTACCTGTCCGAAGACAGGTATGCTGTTGGAGCAAAACGTGTCCTGTCACAATTTATTTTGCTGCTGTTACAGTCATTGTCTTCTTTACTGGTGACTTTTAAATCTGGAGTAGTTCCTCACTGATAAGGGAATGTTTCTGAATAGCACAGACTGTTGAGGCATAAACTACAACATTTGTTACTTGCCTGAATATTTTTGTTTCAATACTGTAATCTTTGGAGATGGCCACAATGCTCTGATCTCCAGTCAAACAGTGTTTGAAGAGCGGTTATATGTGATGAATCTGAGCTCTGCAAGATTTTCTAGGTAGAAAATGTTGTGGCCTTGTGATGTGTTTAGAAGACAGTCATTTTGCTGTAATTTCTATTCACTTCTTGCTTATAGGGATTTTGAGCCTCTCTCTGGTTAAGTGCATTACCTTTACCTGTCTGCGTGAGGAAGAATCATAAAAACTGCTATCTTTGTTGCTTGGGGAATGCTCAGATACTTTCTCCAGCAGGTGTATTGCAATCCTACATACTTACTTAGCAAACAGGACCTCGTAATCTCTGAAGAGCAAGCGAAGACGTGACTATATGTCTTGTGTTCGGCGAGTTGGTTCTCATTCAGCTGAAAAACAAAACAAAAGACCCTTAGATATAGTTACCTCTAAAATGGCTGGGCAGTACTCCGGGTTAAGAGGTCTTCATGCTAAATATTAAACAAGAACCTACAAGTCTGGATGAGAGAAACAAACAGATGAATGTTGTAAAATGCAACTGTTCAGTTTGCGTAAGGGAGGAGAAGCCCCTGTCCAATCTGCTCGGAGGCCTTTGTGTTGGTGTTGCAGCACCATCAGCTGCATCAAGGCCCTCTGTCTTTCCCGATATTGTTAGGGATGTCTTCCCATCCACATGTTCACCTTCCACCAGCATTAGACCACCCAACATCATCTCACTTGCAGTCTTTATTCCCTTCAGTCATTCCCCTCCCCTCCGCAGACATGTGGTGCATGTGCATTCATGTTTTTGCTTTCTGTTCATGGAGGTATCCAGCTGGGAAAAAATAGCTGTACAATACTCTGCCTTCAACTGGCATTTCTTATACATTGCAACAGGAACACCACTGTTGGAGGCTTAATAACAGGTAGAAAACAGCTCTACATATCAAGTCTTGTCAGGACACAGAAACTATTAATATTTATCCAGACAGAAGGGGTTGGAATGGAAAGTTCTTATGTAAGAATAACTTGGAGTGTTGGTTGAAGCATTTAAAATGAATTTGTTGAAAGCTGCTTTTTTGATTTTTGGATAAAAGGCTTGTCAGAAACGTAATGATTTCAGCATTCTTTTTTTTTTTTTTTTTTCCCTGAATTGTTATTTTAGAAGAGCTCACAACCTCACAAGAGGGTTCTGTTCTAAGTAGTGAAGGAAGAAAAAGAAAGGGCAGTGCAACAGTTTTTGTTCATTGATCTTTAAAATAACCCTCACCTCTAAGCCGGTTCCTTTAAAAAATTCTACAAAATATCTAAGAGTTGGTGTTTAGGGTGTTTAGGACAGAAATTTCAGGTTAGCTGCTGTGCATCTTTGTATGAAATACAGGTTTGGTTGAAATAGAATAGTTAATAGCATTATGTTCCTAACCACAAATTTGTTTCTATTTTGCCCACACTTCTGTTGAGACACAGATCTTGTCCAAGGAACCCAAGGACAGTTTTGGTTAGAGAATATGTCAAAATAGTGAAACGTTCAATGTGATGAATAAATTCATTGAACTGAGGTTTTTTGTTATTGTTTAAACTGGGAAGGCTGGGATGGGAATACTGAGCCAGGTGGGATCGGAGACACATGGTGGGTATCACAGGTTGCTCTGTCCTTCGTGAGAATGTCAGAAAGGACAGGAAACACTGAACTTAAATTGTGGCAAGAGGCTCAACTCAGATATTAGAGAAGCATTTCTAACAGGAATGAGGCATTGGGGTAATCTGTCTGGTGACTTAAGGAGGCTGCCAATTAGAAGTCTGTGCAGATACCTCTCAGAGTGAAGGATTCTGATCAAGAACCAGCAAGGCAGGTGAACCGGACAACTTCTTGAGATCCCCTCAGCTCTCAAAATCGAGGCCTCATGAAAACCAAGTATGGAACAGAGAAACTCTGTTTTGGACAGCCTAGTGATGAAGAGATCAACTGCTGAATTTATACAGCTGAAAGGGAAAAAAAAAAAAAAAAAAAGAAAAAAAAAAAAAAGGCAGCACGAGCGTTCTTGCCTGTGCTTGGCTTAATCTTGTGTCTCAGTACCCGTATCAATACCAGTGCCAAGCTTGTATCTCATAATTTGGAGAGGCACTTCTCCAGTAGTCTTTGCTTTTTCATAACAATCTTTTAAAATTATCTTAGGAAGAATGAGGGAAAGACATGTTTCAGACATAATACAGCATATTGAGATCCAAGAATACCATTGATTCTGAGTGAAGTGCATAAATAACACTGATTTTCCTTCCGTGACAGCAGCTGTTGGTTTCGCTTTGCAAAGTCATAAAGTTGCACTACTCTTCTCCTTTAGATTTTCAAACTATGTTTTTAATGGCATATTTTTCCAGCACTAACTATGTATTAGCATTTTCTTTTTCCTTTAAGGGGTACTGGTTGCACCTCTTCAAGTTTTAGTTGGAGATGAGATGAAATTATTTTCTGATTCTGAAAATATGTGTGTTTTGTTTACAGTGTCTGAAAAAGAGTTGACAGCCAACCATATAAAGATACACTTTTCACTCTTAATCTTTCCACTTTCCTCATTCTTTCCATTATTTACTGGGACATATCAGTGTTTACATTCTGTGGTGTTTTCCCCATAGAAGTATTTAATGTATTTCTGTGGCAGCGTAATAGCAAGCTTTACCAAACAATGTTCCCTTCTGTTCATCATTCACTTAATTATTATGATTTTCCGTATAATTTTATGCTAGTGTGTGCATGATTAAAGAAAATACAACGTTTTCAGAACAGAAGTTTCTCTAAGGAAACAGTTGTTCAGTGTTTTATTTTCTTTGAGATTGCTTCAATGTGTGATTCCAATATACCTTATTAGAATGAAAAAAAAGGTCTGTACTAATAGTCTTTTGTAAGTTCAGTGGTTCAGTCACCAAGTAGTTTTATAAAAAAAGGGGGGGTGGGCAGAGGGGAGAATGACATTTTCAAAGCAGAGAAGCATAATGTGATATGAGTTTGCAGAACTGAAGGTTAGTTAGAATGGTCTACCTGGCAACAGGGAGCCATTGCTCAAAAGCTTTTTTTCAATGTCCTTTCGATTTTCTGACCCTTGTCCTCAGAAATGAAAGGATAAAAGTGGCAGTTTTCTACCAGCCTACCAATCCAGTCAGCTGAGAAGAGACCACAAAAAGCTGAGCTTTTGGGTTTCCTTGAAGCAGTTCTTCTGTATGCTCAAGCCCTTGGAATCTGATTCAGTTCACCAAGCAGCCTTTTATCTGCCTGTTCCCAAAGGGCTTCTTACTAAAAGAGGCTGTTTCTGCTTGTGTGTATGGTACATTTGATGCTGCAAAGAAAAAGGAAGTGTGTTGTAAGATGCTAACTGTATCTGGGCTGCCTGCCATATGGTGAAGGGAAAAAGGCATTCAGTATATTCTCTGCAAATGTTTTTCATGGGTGTTCATTAAGAATCTAGACTGCGCTATTTACTGAGTAGTGTCATGTCTTTTTTAGGTGGTGAGAAGAATATATCACTTCCTCTTAGTAAATCTGAAGTCCTCCATCTCCTCTGTTGTTTTGTTTTGTTAGAAAAGCAAGTGTCTCTCATCTGTGGCGTTTCCGTAGGTCATTCTAACATTTCTTATTCAAAATTCTGGCTTTTGAGACAGAACAGGAAATGTCTTCCAGGAGAAAACACCCCATTAGCCATGGACAAAAGTTAAGTTCCCAGGAGAGGCAGAAGGACCTCTGTGTACTTGTGTACCCTTAGCAGTTACCATAAATAGATAGATTTATTGTAATCCTTATGTAACTCTTATCCAACTGTCAGAAGGGGGACCACAAGGAAGAAACCTTGTTTCCATAACCCAAGTAAGTAGGTTAATGAAATACCCAAAGGATCGTTGGTAGAACCTTCGAGCACTATGAAACTGTGAGCAAATGATGCCATGCCTCGCTGCCTCCCAGGTGAGAAGAGAGGCTTCTGCTGAAGTAATGATAAAGGCAGCCAACTGTCATTCCTGTCACACCTTCCTGAAGTGTTATAAACTCCTTATTGTGACATCTGTTGTTTCTGCATTTGCTTGTCTGCGGTTGGTCCATTAACAGGAGCCAAGGGGTGGAGGCATGTGGAGGCCTGGCCTTTCCCCAGTGGCCGTCTTCCTGTTGGTGGTGTTGTCCTGTGCTCCTCATTAAATGTCCTAATTGAGTGTGTTTCTACTCCTTCCTGCTAAGCTTCCTTAACCTCTGGACGAACGTTGCACAGAAAGTATTGTGGGAAACACATGGGGAAGACAGTACTGTTTTTGCCAATTTCTTCCTGGTTTCAGGTGTTCATCTGCAGGTCATCTGGTGTTCCGAAAAACAAAGAGTTTATAAGGCAAACAGGAGGGTTTAAAGGCTGTAGTGGTCATACAAGCAGTGCAGAGGATGAAGAGCAAGGGAGAACTCCTTACAGTTGTCTCCCAGCTTATGGGAGGGTAAATGTTCACCCTGATGAACTCTCACAATTTCCAGTGATTTAACCTTGTACGTTGGCGAAATGGAACTGCATTCACATGCAGGGACCAACAGAACCAGATTCTGTATGTTTGATACACTGTGCTGCTACTTGATGAGGGGAGAAGCCCACCTGAGGGATGCAGGTTTTTTCATGCAGTATAATGATAGCATCATTTTACCTGCTTCCTTCCTGACAGAAACCATTAGCTCTGGTGGATTAGCGGCTGTCTGAGTGGAAGTTGTTCTGACAAAGATGATCACCTAAGGAGTGAGCTGTAGTTTTGCATTAGGAGGGAGGTCAGGAAATTAATGCATCAGAGGATTTGAAAAGAGAGAACAAAACATTCCCAGAAGCCTTGCTTTTGTGTTCTGTCAAAAGCAGCTTTCTTCATGTGGTCAGAGGGAACGCAAGTGGCGATGAAACGTTTAGTGGTTGTACTTAATCTGACTAAATATTAGGCATAAAACATCAGCCTTTTGCTTTTGCAAGCACATATTTTTAAGTGCTACAATTTTTCTGCCTTTTGATCTTGCTCAGGGGTTGCAGGAATTTAAATTAGCTGACATTTTCAGTATTGTAAATAGGTAGAATTAAGGATTATGCTTGTTTGTTCCGGTGATGGTTACCCTAGCTCAGACATGACATTTATTTTTCTGTGAGTTAGACTGTGTTACTAAGCATAATTCACTGCACAGTGGCAATAAAATTCACCAGTACTGTCATTGAAGAGACTGGAAATTAAGTTGTTCAGTGCCACATATTAAAAAGAACTTAAAGGTGAGAGTTAGAAATCAGAATTATTCTCCAGCTCCTCTGTAAGGTGCCCTTCGTGGTGCGAGTGTGTGAATTAAAGAGTCTAAGGGAAGAGCAGAATTTTCCTCATTAATTCATGTGATGAGGAAATGAAGCAAATCTCACAGCTTGTACAACAAAGTTTTTATTGCTTCATAAATTTTATTGAGAAAGAAATTAGCTGGTTTCCTCTGCGTTTTAAAGAGAGTCAATTTGTGTTTATTGACATAGGGGAAGCTCATCTGTGCTTAAAAATAGATTTGTTTTCCATTAGAAAAGGCTACACTTGCAGATATTTATAATGCTGTCATGTTAACTTGGCAAACCATGGCTCAAGATTCCATGGTTTAGGGTTTCTTAATTTAACAACAACAGTTTTTCTAGACGATTGGTTCTGTGATAAGCAATGACGTACCAAGAAAGAGGTACAAAATATTAAGAGAGCCACTGTGAGAAACAGATGTGCCAAAGCCAACAAATGTTCTTGTTCATTTCCAAAAAGTTCTCAGCACTGCCTCTGCATGAAGGCAGCTGCCATATTTGTGGAAGCACTTTGGTAGTGCTTTCCTGCTTGTATAAAGACAAATGTTAGCGTAGTATGTTACTTATCGACAGATATATTCAAGAACTCACTTCATTTAAGCTGTATCATTCAGTAAGAGTTCTAAACCAGTTTAAAACATACAAAACATACACAGCTCTATTTCAGTATTTAAATATAGACGGGTCCTTATTTGAAATGAAAGCTTAGTGAGCTGTGAACATCTGAAAGATGAAAATGTCTAAGCAGAGTCATCCATTGTTTTCTCTGTTTTTGCAACAGTGAGTGTACAAACTGGGATTTATGTCCGAAGTTAAATGCCCCCAAATCTCCTTGGAGTCAATTTCTCATGATTATCTGTGCAGATAGTAAACTATGGCTTTTACTCAGTGAATAAAGTTTACATTTCCTGACGCAGAGAAGGCTGTTATCCCATGCTTCCTACTTTCATTGTCTGTTTCTCTACAGCACAAGATGCCCAGCACGCCTGCGCACACAAATGCACATTTTGGAGGAACAGAGCTTTATGCTCTGTCAGTTTTGTTTTATAAAAGCTCTGTTTTCTTTATTGCCTTTATCTGTTACATCTGTAAAATGTATTTAAGCAGTGACAAATTTCTCTTTTGAGCCTGGAGAATAAATACTGTCAGGCTATTGGTAAGAGATTTGTTGGAAATGATTGTTCATTAAATTGTAAGGAACTGTGGGTGAGGCTAACTGTCTGAAGCTGCTGTGAGTAGGTGGCTTATAGGCTGTTCTTGGTGAATATACATCATCAGAGAGACAAATGTGGTTCAGCAGCTTCTTGTTTTGTTCTACTAAAATGGATAAAATGAGTGTTGATTTTGGAAAGCTCGACGAAATCACTGTCATTTTTCTAAATCAGATATCATTCATCCTACAGAGCACCATGAAAAACAATTTAGGTTAAATATAGCAGCATTGCTTCTCAGCTATGTGAGCTGACAATAATAGCATTACATCTATTTCCCGTTAAAAAAAAAAGGGGAGCTGTTCAGAGCAGTCCCTGTGAGTGATAGCTAATTGACAGCAGTGTCAGCATGAATCCCTTTTTTTACCTACACTGCAAGTACAGTTCAAGGTGCTGGAGTATTTTATCATTTCACACTTCTATGCTTGTTTTTGTCAGCAACATCTTACGTCCCTATGCGGACCAGAAATGTGATGCTGCATGCACTGTTATTATTTATAAGGAAGGAAATAAGAGAATATTCATATAGGTAAAAAGTTGATTTATTAATACTGTGACTAATATATAGTATTTGTGTAAATAAATTAAAAGGCTGGGTATATTTTATTTTTTTTTATTGTGGTACCTTAGCACTGCTGGTGTTTCTGAGTGCTTTTCTTACTGCTCTATGTATTCAGGTATCCACTCAGATAACTGTGAAACTTAATCTTCATGAGAATCTGAAAACACTCTACTTGATGGACTACAAATTATTAGCAGTTCTCATTCTTCAGAGTATATATATGCTTTCAGCTGAAATCTAGGGAGCAGGGGGAATCCTTCACTTGAAACAAGCCTTTAGTCTGCACTTGATCTCCTCAGGTTTTGTATGAAAAGCCATGCTGGACTGAATGACAGCTGAAAGAACAAGCTGCTGTATCAGGGGATTTAGCAGAAGAAGCTGCTGTTCTTTCAACCAGCACCTTGACCGAAACCTCACTGAATATCTTTCCAGCTCCCATCCAATTGTGAAGTCATTGGCTGAGAAAGCATGCAGATGAAAGTATAACTTGGAGTGCCTCTCACTACCTTAATATTGATAATCAGCTTTAAAGAAGTAAACAAATATTCATATGACTGTCAAATGCTGTCCTGTAATTAAAAATGAGATCAGCCTTTCCAAAGGGCTGAATTTTTTATGACAGAATCACATAAAGCTACAGGTCAGTTTAAAAGAAGAGCCTCTCTCTTCCTTCTACTTATTCAGTACCCAGGGAAACTGACTTCAGAGTCACTGCAGTATCACTTCTATCAAAACAATTCTTTAAAAACTGTTTTATCCTCCCTTCCCTTTTTTTTTTTCATTCCAATTTTAACATTGATAAATATTTAAAAAGGCAGAGAAGTGAGCTGGCTGTAAAATCTTACAACATTGAAGTTCTTAACCAAAGAAGGGGATTCTGCACATTTGGTAACAGTACATAATGACAGTGTAAGTGGTGTGTTGGTGTCAGTAAGGTTTATGCATGCAACAGAAGTGATATGCAGTTGTTTAAAAATAATTGTAGTAATTAAGGCTGGATGTTTTCAAAGGCAAGTCAGGATTGTTCCCTGTCAGATAGGCAGAGGTTGCATTTAAATGATCTTTAGACCTCAGGAAAATGCTGGGGAGAAATAATGACAGGGAGTCAATTCTGAAAATGTTTTTACGTTTTGAGCGTGTTACTGATCTTGAAACTCTACGAATGGGTAAGGAAAAGCACTCTGTTTGTCCACTGCTAGCATATCGTGGTTCCACAGAGGATATTTTAAATCAGATCTGTTTTAGTCACTAGTTTTCTAATGCCCTTGTAACACTATGGAACATACCAGTGTTGGTGTGACTGCTCCACGAGTCCAGAAGGCTACAGTCACTGGCTGTAAAATTGTTTTGGGAGATTGTTTTTAGTGTGTAAGGATATGAGACCATCTGTTTGAATGCTAGCTATGCCTTCCTTTCATACAAGACTTGTCTAAGGGCTGATCTGTGTTCCTGACGAGTATTAGCAATTAGGAATGTGTTACTCTGAGGGAAAAGGCTTCTGGAGCACAGCTCAGAGTCAATAAACTGAGCTGCTCACAATAGCCTCTCTTCCTTATTGAAGCCTTGGACTTGTCCTAACTTTATCAGAGAGGGAAAAAACAAAAACAAAACAAAACAAAACAAAAAACCACCACCAAAATGTGAACAATAGGAGCTGTGGAGTTTGACTTGGGCCAATTGCGAGGAGGCTGTAAAAGCCACCAGGGAGCTTGATGGATTGGCTCTCATGCTGCAGTCCTCAGAACAAAGCAGTGATGGCTCTGCCCCTTGCAAGGGGCTGGATGTGCCACCTGGGGGTCACAGTTTATCAGCCTAAGGGACTGACGTTTCAGATGAGGCCAGAGTGCTGTCCATAATTCATACAGAAATTTGTGTGTAGATGCCAGAGCAAAGCGAGCTTTGTCTTGGTACCACTTGTCTGACCATGGAAGGAATTAAGTCATGTCTGACCTTGCAGCCTCTTTTTTTGCTTTTACTGACATAGAAAAATATTCTAATAATACTGAAATATGTGTTTTTGTCATCATGTTAGTTGTACTTGAATGAAGGAAGGCATTGCCTATGATGATCATTTGAGGGATGTTTCATTGCCAAAAGAAATAGAGAGATCTTAATAGATATTATAAAACTTCCTAGAACACTTAAAATTTTACCTACATTTTATACAACACTGGTTTGTCCTCAGTCTGAATAGCTTTGTTTCTGAATGTGAGAAAGGTCAAAGGTGGATCAGCTCTAGTGCATGACAAAGCTAAATGAAGCTACAGGCTTTGCAGCAGGTAAGGGAAAACCTACCTAGCTCTTATTAGTGAGTGGAAAACCAGGAACTTGCTCCACAAAGGACACCAGAAGGAAAACTATCCAAGCTGTGACAAAAGAGAAGCCTAGCAGGAAGTGTGCTGATCACTAATGGGAAATCTGTTAGCTGGTAACTCCCCTTGGCATTGCATCAGTATTGATGAGTTGCTGGGAGAGGCTAACTGGTTAACTAGGCATTTTACTAGTTTACCCACTCAGGAGGTAATTTGAAGCAGGGAAAACAAAATCACAGTGAGCTGCTCTGCAGAGCTGACACCTATTGAGGCCAGTCAGTTGATAAGTAGCTAACTTTTGTTCTGTCCCAGCAAAACGACTACTTCGCTTCACTGGATGCTAACAAAAGTCCTTTTAAGTTTCTTCTGCTCAAGGAGAGCACCATTAGTCATAGTTAATTAGGCTTGTTTACAGAAAAGGACTGGTGTCTTAAGTGTGTTACTGAAAAACTTGCAACTGTTCTGGTCATCTGTTTCCCTTGTAAAATAATTCTGTAATAGGAAAGGTATAACTGAGTGATGTTTTTGAGGAAAAATAACCCACAGTCTATGGGATAAGAGCTGTAAAAATTGTTGCAGTTAGCCACCTTAATTTTTTTAGATCCTTTTTGAAGCTTGAAAATGTATAATTCTTCTTATGTGGTTTTGAAATCTAAAAGATGGAGTTTCAAGCATGGCTTTGTTTTTCATCTGCTAACATATAGCAAACAAGAGATCTTAAAATGTTAATCCAAATTCTAAACGGAAGCAATTGTGTAAGAATTGCATATCAAGACGAGTGTCAGACCTTTAAGGGTTTTTGTCTGCTTTTCCTAGACAGAAAAGTGGAATGGTGGGCCCCACTGTAACTCAGTTAATTGATTCCTTTTAGGCACATGGGTGGGAAAAGAAAAGAGAGAAGTCTCATTTACATTTGCAGGATGCTTGACTATACACTGATTTCAGATGTACGTATTTTACTGTGAGATGTCATGGTAGAATGTCAGAGTCTTAATAGGGTTTGCCTCCACAAACATAAAACACGTCCTTGCAGACCCTGCTAAATGAACGAAAGAGGAGATATTTTTCCCATGTTAGCACTTAGGAGAACTCGAGGGAAATCTTAAACGTTCTTTCCTCCCCTTTGTCTTGAATGTGTTTGTGTCATGTGTTTACCCTCCTTCTCAGGTATGGTAAAGGAGGACAGTGAAGTTTTTGTGCAGTAAGTGAAACATAACACAGACAGACACACACTAACACACGTGTACGTAAAGTGCTGCTCAGTAGATTTCAGTACTTTCAGCCAGCAGTTTAAAATTGCTATTTTAAATTCCAGCGAGTGGAATAATAGAGAAGTTATCATGTCTAGGAACTGCAGTTGGCCTTTGTAAAGAATGGCTTGTTAGGAGGTTTTATAATTTACTGAGGCCACAGCTGGCTGCCAGCAGAGCTACAGGAATGTGTTCTCTCTAGAGCCTGGTAGCTGGAGATGAAAAGGATCCAAAGCTGTCACAAAAGCAAATAAATGCTTTGACTTTAAATGAAGCATCATAATTTATAAGAGGCTCTGCTTCTCAATCCCAGTGAGGTATATGGATCAGCCACAGCTCTTTGAGGTTGAGCAGAATTGTCTGCCTGGCTGTGCTGCAATTCTGGTATCTGCAGTCTACAGATTTGGAAGCATTTTCACGGTTTGGGCTCAGAATTGTTTCTTTATCCATGCTGTTTCTTTCCCACAAACTCTCTCTCTTCCCTTTCCCACTTCTTAATGTTTCATTAGCTGCTCTACTGTTTGATAAATAATTGTACCACTGTTTGCACCTGGCAGGTCTTTATCATGATGCACAGCACTGTGGGACTAATCACCAAGACGCTTGGAGGTTTATGGGTGCCTTTTGTCATCAGTGATTTGTTTGTTTTTTACTATCTGAGTGAATTGTTCTAGCAGTCTTGTTCTTCAATTAAGAGCTGGGGGACAAACTTCATTGAGATGTCTTGGTACTCCGCTTATGAAGAAAAAACACATTTAGGTTTTTATTTGGTTTGGTTTGGTTTTAAAAGATGCACACACATGCACACCCACATTAATGAATACCAGCTTCCTTACTTCTGCAGCTGCTTCTCAACAGTCTGCTGATTAAAACAGCAGACAGCGGTCTGGTGTCAGAAATGAACGATAGGAAAGAGGCAGATAGTCATTAAAGGAACTTCTGAATACTTGTCAGAGTGAGAAAAAATGATTTTGTTTTCCCTTTATGGTCTTACTTCTCCTATTAAACAACACTGTTTTGCCCTCTGCTCCAGTCTTGTTTTGCTTTGCAATTTACTTGCTTTCAAGAGTGAAAGAGTTTAGGAGAGAAATAACTAGATGAAGAGAACCTGTAATTAACATCAGCAGCAGGAAGCGAGTGGGACAGATGAGTTCAAAAGCCCTGTTCTGTTGCTTATCTCATATGACATCTAGTCCTAGCAATACAAGCAAAGGAAGTGAATTGTGCGTGGTATTTTATTTCTTTTCCTTTACTGGAAGGCAGACGTCTGTCTGTGTGTTCTTCAGCACAGCAATACAGAAGCAGAAATAACTCTCCTTGAGAAGGGAATGGGAAATTCAGGGGATTACAGAACAGCATTTCCTACTTCTAAATTTGACTGTGACATATTTTACTCAGGGTATGTGAATCACAGTTATGATTACGGGAGTAAACGAGGAAAAAGATGTGGTTTTCCTTAGAACACACAGATGTCAAATGATTTTCAGTGTAGATTTTTAGTGTCAGCTGAAGTAGAGTAAGACTGCAATTTTATTTTGAAGCATCAGTGCAACAGTGAAGTGGTTCAATTCTGCTGGCCAAAGAAAAGGTATAAAAACAAATCCTTAGTTATCATCTGGAGATGAGAAACCTCCAGTTAGTTTATAGCAACATTAGTTGTGCTTTTTCCTGTAGACGCTATACATATGTAATCTGACACTGAAGAGGTGTGACAGCAACTTATCCACAAATTTTTCCTAATCCTGCCAAAATCTAATTGCTTTGATATAAGTCTTAGAGGAGAAAATTCTGCTAATTGCTGTAGCTTCATAGTTTTCAAAGTCACCACTCAAAGTAGCTTGTATTTTAGTAGAACTGTTAGGTAAACCTACAAGCTATCTGACCCAATCTGATCTAGTTTCTGGGAATATTACACACTTTTCCTTCAGTCTCTTACTGTTCTTTTAATATGTGTACAATTTAGCCTTGTATTTGATTGGGAGCATTTGTTTTCCTTTTGCAGTTAGGTCTTGTTTGTCATCTCCCTTGTTTGGCAGACAATCTTTGGAAGAAACATAAATTGAAAATAATGTAATGCCATAATAATTGTTATAACTGATAAGGGATCTTACTGATTAGAAGCTGCTAGTCTTCCTGAGCCTCCATATCTGACCATTCCAGTCATCGTTTCGTCCAGAGGCAATATCATTTCAGATCACCCTCAGCAAGAAGCCTGATGTTCTATTTTATTTTATACTAAAGCTTGAAGAAAATAATACTGCCAGCAAGGCACTAAAAACAAAAGAAGCCAGAGCTTCTTTTAGCTGACCAGTCAACTAAATATTGACCAACTGTCTTCACAAGAAAGAAATAGATGACACTGAATAAGCCAGAGTCTAGTTTTCCAAGAAGCAAAATGATTTTCCCAAATCAATACAGCTCATCAGATTTCAGAATAAGGGCTGCAGAGGATGTGACAGTGATGGAAGTGGCTGTATGTTCTTTTGTGTTTGAGCACGTGGACTCGTGGGGGAACAGGCTCTCTTCATTTATTTCAATGCTTATTCTTCTACGTGCTCTGGCATAAGTCTTTACATTAATAAAATGTTATTAGGTGGCATGCAGAGCTACTCGTCTCACTCCTCCAGCTCCATGGCTTCAGGAGATATTCATCGCTCTGTAATTGCTGCTTGTTTCTGAATGCAATTGACAGTATGTCATGCGAGTCCAGGGAATGTATGTTTTGCTTGTATCTTATTAAAGGCATAATGCACCTTTTTTGAGCTAATGTGGTGTGATTGCAGCTTTAAATAAATTGTACTGATGACTTCACAATGAAAAGGAAAGGAAAGGGCATGCCACTGAATAAGGTATATGTCCAGCTTTGGTTGACATTACTCAGACCTTACTGGAAGTCTAATGGATGTGAACAGAGTTTGTTATGCTGCTGAAGAGGCTGCTGTAATTTATATGGCTGGAGCAGCACCGACTTTTGTTAGTCTCCAGCAGGGCAAATTGATTCTAAAGAGCAGGTTTTAGCCTTCCGGACCTTTTAACCTTTAAGCTTACTATGCTTTCGTAAAGTACTAAATTAACACCACAGTTAAGTGTCTCAAAGGTTTATGACTGTGCCAACGGTAATTCATTATGCATCTTTTCCTTAATGCTGTCGTATCTTCTCAGCTTTATTGTTATACAGTATTTGTTCAGATAAAGTCCAGTGTCCAGGATGACTAATTGCAGATCTGTGCTCCAGATGGTTTAATTGCAGGATGTGGTTAAAGTGACTTTTCAAACATCCAGCCCAGCAATATAGCAAATGCAAGGTCTTGGATTTCCAGGCCACCTGACAGTCATTACATTCTCAGACTTGCTGATGTTGATGTCTGTTACATGTGCACCTGCTGTAGATGCTGTTAAGTTCTTCTTCCATGCTCGACAGCGTGTGATTAAAGTAGTAAATAAATTATATGTCTACAAGATCAGTATTCAACATAGAAGACTTGATTTGATACGCAGAATGTTTACTGTTAATTTTAGGTTACTTTCTTGATAGAAGCAATCAGGAAAAAATAAGCCATTTGCACTGGAAGCCTAATGTAAACATTGTTCTCTTTTATGCCTGAATGAATTGCAGGTGTATATGTGGATATGGAATTTATGATGATGTGGTGGATACTTAGAAGCAAATGAGTAAGGCTGCTCTTGCTAAACAAATTGCAATAAAAAAAAGCTTGACGTAATTCTAAGGTTATAGATTTTCATCCTTCTGCTCTTTACCCTTAAAATAATTCAGATACTGTTTGAACACTGAAATCGTGGATTTAAAAATGTGTTGTGCCAGTTGCAGAATAGAATGTGTTTAATCTTTCGAGGTATACTTGCTGATGATCGATGTACTCTGGTTTAGCTATCCCCTCCATGTCTGTATTATTTGTACTTAAGAAAGCTGGGACAAAAGGCAAATTAAATATGGTTTTCCATCAGATTTGTGGGTTCAGTAATCAGAAAGATGTGAGGAACTGGTTTAGCTATAATGTTATGTCAACTGAGGATGTCGTGCCTTCTCAAGTATTAAGAACTGTATCTCAACCTTGGAGACGTGCTATGTGACAGGACTATTGCTTCAAGAGTGTCGTAATGAACTTTAAGAAAAGTAATCTTGCAAAAATAATTACCAAACACAGTGTACTTTGGCAGATCTTCTCTTGACATGAGCAAAAATTGTGTAAAATAATAGTGTTGTGTAGAAAGAAGGTAGAACTGTTGGCCAAATGGGAATTTTGACCTAATCTTCACTTACGTTTGAACAGTAGTTGTTGGTAACTGAAAGGAAAACAAGCGATTCCTAGGTTTGGAAGACAGTGTAGATAATCTTCATCAAATCACTTACAGAAGTGTTTGGAAAGTGTTTGTGCAGATTAGCTTTCACCAGAATGATACTTTTGGCCAGATTCTCTGCAAAGAATCGAGGGAACAGGTCCTTTTTAGAAAGGAAAACACACGCACTGTATCTTTCAGATAACTAGTCTTTTGAGTTGTCTGGCAATACAGTCAGCATGAACTAAAATAGAATTTAGTCTCAATTGTTGTGTTCTGAACAAAAAAGCAGCCCATGCTGTAAAATATGAAGGCAGGCTTTCCAGTCTGCTTAACTGAGAAATATCTACTTAAATTAGACTTTGAATGTGTTTGTTTTCTAAAGCCTGTGCTTAAAATAGTTGTGATCTACATTCAAGATACTACTGTGAGAATTTGATTCCTTACAGCATGATCTCATGTTCAAAGTTTTGAATACAAAGCTTAAAAATCCTTAGCTGATGTTTATTGCTTTAAATGAAGCCATGAAAGCAATAACTAAGTAAATAAATATTTATCTTAGACTAGGTCCCTAAGTCTTTTTTTCCTTTAGATGAAAGGATATCTACAGGAGTGTATGCTTGTGAGACTTGAGGATATCCTTACGAGCATGACATGGCTGATAAACGTGCCATATAAAGGCAGTTAACATGCTCACTATCCTCTCTTGGTGCTAAATATGACTTATGATAATGATTAATTACTTCAAAATAGCACCTCTGCATTTTCTTATGCTCACTGTGAAAGAATATAGCTGTTTTCAAATTGAGAGGAAATAATGTAGATATCTTTGTTTTCAAATTTTTATGACATTATTAGTGGCAAATAACCAACCACATTTTAGTGATGTTCTTTGCTATGCAATCACTAAAGGAATTCAAGGGTAGGGAAAGAAAGCAAGCTGATATATCCCATTCACAGAACTCATAAGAAATGTTTCCTTTCTGGAAGTGATTTTATTACAAATCACTTTTGTAATATTTGACCTTTTGTTCCGTAATAAAATGCAAGTGGAAATTGTCACCGTTATTTTATACAGTTTACTGTGTTGTTATCTATCAGGACTGCTTATGTAAGGTGGTTTGTGCTCTTCTAGGCATGTATTACTTTTACCTAAGTAGTGTTGTTTTTTTTTGCCCAGTCTAGCTACCCATTTTCTGGTTGTCAAGGTGATGAATGAATTGAAAAATCTCAGTGCATCCAACATGTATAAAAATACCAATATTCATAATATATTTTTGCTGCTGATGGGAAGGGGAACTTCCATTAGTGGTGGACATGAGGTGACAATCTGTGTGTACTTTCACCTTATGTTAAAAGTTTTGAATATTGTTCTAACTGGGCTAATAACGGCTTTTGGCAGGAAAGAGATGGACAAGCTTAGGGGAATTGAACTGTAAGGCTTCTAAGAAATGTGACCCCGTTTTCCTCTGTGAGATTGCTTTTGGCAGTCCCTGAGCATTAGTTATTGACCAGTTATTGTGCCTAAACCTTAATAATAATAGGGGAGCATTGGTTAACATTTTTGAGATTTTGGAAAGATTATTTCTTATTTGTAGCTGCTTTATTTTAGCATATTTGACACTTCGAACTGCAAAGTGTATTGCATTGTATTGAATTTCAGAAATACTGTGAGTAGTTGTGTGGTTTGCATATGGAATAACAATAATGAATTAGATAATGAAATCTGTTCTTTTGGGATAAGCTTTGCTTTATTAAATCTAAATCATGTGAATTGTGCTCTGATAATTGTTAAAACTGACTTGACAACCTTAGCTTGGTAGAAGAAGCATCTGTACGTTATTTATAGATATTTATCAGTATTGTAAGACTCTACCTCACAAAAACTGGACTGGATATTTTGTCCAAGTTTCCTGAATTAGAATTTGAGAGTCTGGATATCCTTAGATATACTGCATTACAAACATCTGATTTCTTCTTCCATTATACAGTAGAGGTTATTTTAGGTTGTTTATAGCCTCTTGGGCATTGTTTTAAAAGTGAAAATACATTTCTATATTCAGATTGTATGAAACTCTTGGGATTTTCAGACTGCCCTCATATTTTCACACTGGTTCAGACAATGCTAAGAAAATGATTGTTGAAAGATTGTTGCAGACTAATAGGCGATGGAGCTGTGAAGGATCTGGAGCACAAGTCCTATGAGGAGTGGCTGAGGGAACTGGAACTGTTTATTCTGGGGGTCCAATTGATGCTTGGCTGAACATGGACCAGCAGTGTGCCCAGGTGGCCAAGAAGGCCAATGGCATCCTGGCTTGAATCAGAAATAGAGTTGCCAGCAGGAGCAGATGATTATCCCTCTATATTCAAGAGTGCTGTTTTCAGTTTTGGGCCCTTCGCCACGAGGAAGACAGGACCTGCAGTGTGTCCAGGAAAAGGCAATGGAGCTGTGAGGGATCTGGAGCACAGGTCCTATGGGGAGTGGTTAAGGGAACTGGAATTGTTTATTCTGGAGAAGAGGAAGCTCAAGGAAGACCTTATTGCTCTCTACGACTACCTGAAGGGAGGTACCAGAGGGAATGGCTTCAAGTTGTACCAGGGGAGATTCAGATTGGATATTAGGAAAAACTTCTCAGGAAGACTGGTCAGGCATTGGAACAGGCAGACCAGGAAGTCACTGTCTCTGAAGGTGTTCAAGATATGCTTAGATATTGTATTAAGGCACTGAGGGGAGCCCACCTACTACTTGGTGGTAGATGGATGGTTGGACTAGATGATCTTGAAAGTCTTTTCTGACCCTGATGATTCCATGAAATGCATTTATTGAAGTTAAACTGAAAATGACTTCAATTTGTGTACTGACTGAGGCACAGAAGGAAGTGCTGGTTGAAGTTGTTTTTTTATGGTTGAGCTCTGTATGAGGACAAGAATTCTGGATCAAAGAAGCTTGTAATAGCACACGCTGACTGGATTCAGCAATAATAATCCTTTATCTTCAGTAATGCATTTAACATACAGAGTACACTATTTACCTGTCTCATATCCTTTTTCATTTCTCAGTACTTTGGTCTAACAGATCTGCCAGTTGCATGTTGCTTTCAGGGTCAGTCCTACCTCTCATGTTACTTCTATTCTTTCGACCCATTCCTTTGATAACTTTAGAAGATTAAATGAACTATTTTCACTACCTGTTCTGCAGAGTCTTACCTATGGTTGTGTAATGTGCTGTTCATTAGGTAAAGGAAATTGAATCCTTAACACAGTTGCTCTAACACAGCATGGGGATTAATCTTCCCTCCCACTTATGTACTGGGACATTCACTAAGTCTAACAAACTTAACAAGATGGTAAGTGTAACTGACGGTGAGAGAGGAACTTACTTATGTTTGCTTGTGAGGTATTGACTTTCTTAAACCTGGAGGTCATTTGAATGTCTTTTAAGAATTACTGAAATGTTTATTGATTTCAGGGTTTAATTATTATGCCTACTCCACATCTGCTCCTTTGGTCTCTTATCTAGTAACAGATAACATAGTGTGTAGTTTCTACTGAAAGTTAACTCAGCTCTGTTAATAAATTAATGTATAAAATAAATTAATGTATAAAATAAATATAGCTCACACTAAGAGAGAGACAAGAATACAAATATTGAGGAAGATGGAGATTTACTTAGTGTGGAAGGAAAGCACTAGGACGGCCAGTGAAGCAGCCTTTCCAGGTATGTGGATCGTTTATGGGAGCTGAGCATGGGACTGCTCCAATAACAAAGCCTGATTTCCACTTTGAGCCTGTGAGGTGTGTTGATACACACAGGTTTCAAGGCACAAAGTATTGCCAGCCCTGCAGAATGATGATGGACCCAAGTGATCCATCTTAGCACTCAAGCAGCATTGACTCCCTCCTGGAAGCCACAGGAATGGGACAGAATAGTGTGGGATGGCTGCACCATAGCCATGTGGCTGAAGGCATCTCTCTCAATGACTGGGTCTCCAACACACCAGAGAGATCACTAAGATGTCACAACTGGCAGCAACACAGGCCAGGGGCACTTCCCCCCTGCAGTCCTGTCCAAGCCATGGGAGCCATGAGCAGAGAGAGCAGTATGGCCGCAGTCCTTCCAGGCCTTCCAGATGCCTGGATAGTGATCCAGGCCTGAAGAGCCCTTGCATGCAAAATCCTGCAGCCGTACTTCTGTAGGGCTGACTGAAAACCACATGAGGAATAACTTCTAAATCTGCTGCAGAGAATTTTCAAGGAAATCCCTTCTTCCTTTGTATCTCAACTAACAACACTTCAAACGCTTCCTTGATGTTAAAAAGCCCCTGAGGAAATAAGCTGCTAGCTGCATGTTTATTTTACCTTGGCTCAGCACAGAGGGACAGTTTGTGTGCAAAATTGGAATTCACACTGCTAAGACAAAGCAAGCAGACAGGCTAGAAACGTTTGGCACAATGCCATTATTATATCCGTTATGTAAAAGCTAGAGTTAGAAGAGGGGAAGTGTAAAGGGAAAACAAGTCACAAGGCTGGCGGCTGCAAATTAGTGTCTTAATGCCTCTTACAGGTCAGAAATGTTTTGCTCCATGCCTTTGCTAAGTAAAATACACGTGCTTTCACTGTATGTTCTAAAGAGAAGACGTGACTCGTGCTTATGTGTAGTTGTGAATTAAAGGGGTCATTATGTCAGCTAGTCCATAAACAAGATAAGTTATCTGTGTTATCTGTTGGAAGGGAGGCTGAAAATGTTTAAATGACTTTCCCATCCCCCCCGTTTATCTTTTGGTCACTTAAGATAGCCTTACCACACAGGCATTTTAGAGGGGTAATTTGAAAATTATCCAAGATTCAATTACCTTTAGGTGGGCAGATGTATTTGCATTTAAAAGCGATTTTAAATGGAGAAGCAATTAAATTACAGTATATACGTATTTAAAAGAGACCGCTTTCTACATATCTTCATCCCTTTTTCTTTCAGTCTCACTAAATACTTGTGATTTCAAGTCTAGTCCCTTGCTTGTCACAGATGAAAAGGCACGGCAAATAATAGGTGCTTCTGTCTGTTAAAGAGAACTTACATGTGTATGTGTGCGTGTTTGTGTATTTGGATGTATGCAGTTTCAAATAAATAGGAGTGTCATTATCATATTGTTCAAAGCATAGCAGATTCTCTTTGGTCAACAACTGATTTAAGCACTGTGACTGGCGCTCAATTTATGCTGGCTGGCTGCCAAGCAAAAGCAATTATTTGCAATAATAGCAAAATTAAGAGGTGAGTGTTGCCGTTTTACAGCAGGACATGGCAAAAAACATTTCCTTCTGTCAGCTCTGTCTTGATTACACACAAAGTCAGGCATGCACACTCTCATACACATACGCGTACACACACATATTTGCACGCAGGCTCTTGTTCTTTTTTGTTTGCTCTCTTTCCTGTGGGTTTCACCTTGAGGTCACTGAAACTAGGAAAGAGGAAGCGTATAAACCACGGAATTTGAAAGCAAACAATAAAAAAAACTCTGACTTTGTGGAGAAGGAAAAATATCAGAAGAAAAACAAAACAAAACAAAAAATCCTACTCCAGTTGTTGTGATGTTGGCTGTGATAATACTTTGTTTTTCTCCCACTGGCAGGTGTCCTGGTGGTAAACGTTACATGGAGGAACAAGACTTATGTGGGAACGCTGCTGGACTGCACAAAGCATGACTGGGCCCCTCCCAGGTAGGCAGTTGTTCTAAGTATGCTTTTTCTCTGCTGAGTGAGTTTTCACTCCCAGTCTCCGTCTAGAGACTATACAGAGATAATAAAAAGCAAATGGCTATAATTGAGAACATGCGGCCATGAAATGAGTAATTCTCTCTTCTCCACTGAAAACTGGGGGCCTGCAGGTGGGATGTTTTATTTGCTTTTGTTTTGTGTTTTTGAGAGGAAGTGGGAGATGCATGGGATTTAAGCAAAGGGAGATTGATTAAAAAATATATATATTTCCATAGATTTGGAAGAATTTTCTCTCCATTGTAATTAGGTAGTCTCATTTTTTACCCTTATTTTCTTCTTATCATCCTTCTTTTTGAGACTCCAACACTTTATTTGGAAGGACATCTGTCCTTTAATACACATGAAAGTTCTGTTATGGGAAGCAGTGTTATTTTGACGTATCTCTTCAGTTCACAGCTCTTTCTGATGACATCTGCTCTTGTTTATATTTAGGTTTTGTGAATCCCCAACGAGTGACCTGGAAATGCGAGGAGGAAGGGGCAGGGGGAAGCGGGCAAGGTCCGCTGCAACTGTGGCTATACCTGGAAATGATACAAGTTTCACTGAGTCTAGAGGACTTCAGAGTAAGAATCGAGGTGGTGCTAATGGAAAGGGAAGGAGGGGCAGC
The DNA here is from genome assembly GCA_035772895.1 of Perdix hodgsoniae. Lineage (NCBI taxonomy): Eukaryota > Metazoa > Chordata > Aves > Galliformes > Phasianidae > Perdix > Perdix hodgsoniae. The sequence continues at coordinate 595,327 of JAPSGF010000150.1, forward strand.
CTTAACTCAAGTGGGCGCAGGACACCCCCAAATTGCTCTGTGGATGAAGTCAAAGCCAGCCCCTCATCTACAAACAAGAGAAAAACTAAGCCTCCTATGGAGCTGGACTTAAACTCCAGTTCAGAGGACAGTAAGTGTGGAAAACGTGTTCGTACTAACTCCAGAAGCACTCCAACCACCCCACAGGGGAAACCAGAGACTACTTTTTTGGACCAAGGCTGCTCTTCTCCGGTGCTGATTGACTGTCCTCACCCCAACTGCAACAAAAAGTACAAGCACATTAATGGACTACGATACCATCAGGCTCATGCACATTTAGACCCAGAAAACAAACTGGAGTTTGAGCCTGACAGTGAGGACAAAATTTCAGACTGTGAGGAAACATTGAGTAATGCGGCACTTGAATGCAGTGAACCAAGCACAAATTTGCCAGGCTTTGATCCACTAAAAGCACCAACATCTCCTTCCTCTGTTACTACCCCAGGGACCCCCAAGGGAAAAAGGGAACCGACCAGCAATGGCACCAGTTCAGTTATCAGTTCCAAAACTGGCAAGAATTCAGGCAAAAAGAAGGGTCTGAACAGTGAACTGAACAGCCTTCCAGTAATTTCTAACATGTCGGCCACACTGGATAATTGCTCTGTAACAGATGGCAATTTGCAAACTGAAATGCCAAAACTGGAGGCTGAAGGGTTAATAGACAAGAAGAGTTTGAGTGAGAAAGGCAAGAAAGCTAATAATTGCAAAGTGGATAAAAACATTTCCAAACTGAAAACAGCCCGGCCCATCGCCCCAACACCAGCACCGGCTCCTCCCCAGTTAATAGCTATACCTTCTACAGCCTTTACAACCAGCACTACAGGGACAATACCAGGACTGCCCTCTCTAACAACTACTGTTGTTCAGGCTACACCAAAGAGCCCTCCGCTAAAACCTATTCAACCAAAGCCCACAATTATGGGAGAGCCAAGCACTGTAAACCCAGCTCTCACATCACTCAAAGACAAAAAGAAAAGGGAGAAGCGTAAGCTAAAGGACAAAGAAAGCAAAGAGAGTGGAAGCCCTAAGATGGATTCTAAGCTGGGAAAGCTAGAGGATTCAAAAGGGTCTGGGAAAGATTTATCTGGACATTTTTTAAAGGACCATCTCAACAAGAATGAAGTGTTAGCTAATGGACTTTCTGAGTCTCAAGAGAGCAGGATGGCAAGTATTAAGGCTGAAGCTGATAAGGTTTACACATTCACAGACAATGCGCCCAGCCCTTCTATAGGGAGTGCCTCCAGGATGGAATGCAGCACTTTGGTGAATGGACAATCTTCAATGGCGCCACTGCATGTGTTGACACAAAATGGTGCGGATAGCACTGCTGCAAAAACCAACAGCCCTGCTTACTCTGATATTTCTGATGCAGCTGATGACGGTGGCTCTGACAGCCGGTCAGAGGGTGTGAGGTCAAAGGCCAGCTCTCCTTCGGATATTATTTCTAATAAGGACAGTGTTGTAAAAGTACATTCTTCGACCGCATCACAATCGGCACAAGCGAAAGAGTCCCATTCTCCCTATTACCATGGCTACGATCCTTATTATTCTCCAAGTTACATGCAGTCTGGACAGGTCAGTGCCCCAGCAGCTGGAAACTGCAGTACTCCACAGGGACTGAAGATCAAAAAAGAGGCAGATGAAGAGGCTGAAAAGAAAGAGAAGGGGGAACCGTCAGAAGCCAAGAAAAATGAAAGTGGTTCCTCTAATTTGCAGCCACAACATCAGTCAGTAATAACACAAAGACACCCTGCACTTGCTCAGTCACTTTATTACGGACAGTATGCCTATGGGCTCTATATGGACCAAAAGTCCTTAATGGCCTCTAACCCTGCTTACAGACAGCAGTATGAAAAATATTATGAGGACCAGCGGCTAGCAGAACAGAAGTTGGTACAGACTGGGAGGGACTGTGAAAGGAAGAATGAACCTCCCTTGAAGGAAATTGGAAAGGATGATAAGCAGAAAAATATTCCATCTGCAACTATTTCAAAGGCTCCTTCAACTCCGGAGTCGAGCAAAAATAACACTAAAATAGGGTCTTTGGTCCCTAACAAAGGTGAGGAGACGAGCAAATCACAGATCCTTTCCAATCACCAGCAGCAGCTTCAGTCTGACAGTTTCAAAGCCAAACAAATGGAAAACCATCAGCTCATAAAGGAGGCTGTGGAGATGAAATCTGTCATGGATTCCATGAAGCAAACGGGGGTAGATCCAACTACAAGATTTAAACAGGTGAGATCACAGGAAATGGAACAAGAATGTCTTGGTTTGTCCTTAAAATGTGTGGGATTTTATCCCTGATTTTGCCATGTTCTTCTACCTTTGCAGTCAAGCAAGCTCCGCCATCCTTTTTTCATGCTGGATAGTACTGTGGTCTGTGAATAGACCAATAGACCTTTCAGTTGAGCTGCTTGAAAAGAAAAAAAAAAAGGTCTAGTAAGGTGGTGACAGAATCCAGACTTAAGACTTGAACAGACTATTTAAAATTACATGCATGAATAAAAATAATTAAATTACTCTTTTAGATGTAAAAGCTAAGCAATTTGCTTAGTTTAGAAATGAGACATTTCAAGCAACATAAGCAGCTTCCATTGTGAGAGGACTTGAAGTAGATTTGAAACATGGTTTGAAGTGTTTCCTTTTTTTTTTTTCTTCTCTTTTTTTTTTGTTAAATGACAGTTGGCATTTACAAAAGATGGGTGAGCTGGTTCTTTGAAGAGTTGGCTTGAAGCTCAGCTAGTTATCTTAACCCAAGGTGACCTTTTTGAAACAGTTTAGTTCCCCTTCTCTCCTCAGCCAACCTCAAACCCCTACGGACCCACACAATGGATGAAATCCTTTCTCCACTGAAGTCACTGATAGTTTTGCTGTTGACTTCAGTGGAACCAGAATTTCATCCAGTGGCTCATGCTGACCTTCCTAGATGTAAAATTTCCTTCATTCCAGGCAATGTTACTGACTCTGTGCTCTGAACTGAAGCCTCAGCACTTAACACTTTCATGTTCTGGGGTACGATACATCCCAAACTTCACCCTAGCAGTCTGTCTTTCAAGATGCAGTGGGGTCAGGTGAATGGGAGTTGGAGAGCTCTAAAGGAACTGGGATGGCACAGGCCTGAGAAGAAGAAGATTTCTGCTGATTCAAATGAATTTTTGAACCAGACAGTCTGAGTGTCTAATTCTGTGCTTATGTTTTCATTGCGTGTGCCACAAGTATGTATCTGTTAGAGCAGTGCTTGCACTTAGCTGCTCCATATTTTGCATTAAAAAAAAAAAAAAAAGTCTTCCTATTATTGTTCAGTACTGATTTAATGTAGTCTGGTAAATAGGTCATCTTTTTAATTCTATAAAGTGTCTATAAACTGTTTTATGTAATAAATTAAGCAAAAAGCTTGATCTGTGATATCCTGTACATGTACCCTAAACCTTGTGGTGTTGACACTGTGAATGTTTATCCATGTGTAATTTTACAAACTTAAAACAAGACTGCCAACCTGGAGAAGCCTGCTGAAATGTCTGACATCCACTGATTTATGAATGTTTGTAATATCAGACAGCATAATCATCATTTCAGCTAGATCTGTTTTTCGCATTCATTGTTCCAGGTAATCTAAATGCTCTGACATATCGTTAGGCAGCTTTAATTTTGTGGTTCACAGATATTTTTTGCTCTCTACTGGGAAAATATCTCTGTGGGCTTTAATTAAAATGTTTTATGAATAGTGTGGTCTCAGAACTTTGGTACAATGCATATGTATTTCATGATTAAAGTAGTTAAAGGCATGAAGAAGGATATAAGATGAAGCAGTTGAATTAAATTTTGATAATAACCTCTTAGTCTTTCATGGGTATATTGGTTTGTCTCTGAGCTCAAGGCACTCTGTAGCAAGCAAATCTCTATGTAATATGGATATGTTATTAAACTAGCTGTTAAAAGTGCATTAAGTGAAATGTGAGGAATATCAATATTGATTTTATTTCAACGTACAAGTTTAGAACAAAATTTTCTTCTCCTCCATATTAGGATCCAGATACACGAACATGGCATCATTATGTCTATCAGCCTAAATACCTTGATCAGCAAAAATCAGAAGAACTTGATCGGGATAAAAAGTTAAAAGAAGACAGCCCTAGAAAAACACCTAACAAGGAAAGTTCCCTACCTAACCTTCCTGTCTCATTAGCAAGCATTAAAGAGGAGCCTAAGGAGGTCAAGCGTTCTGATTCTCAATCAGTGGATGAGAGCAAGATAAAAAACGATGATCGAAAGACTCCTGTAAATTGGAAGGACTCTCGAGGTGCTAGAGTAGCAGTTTCCTCACCAATGAGTCAGCATCAGTCATATATCCAGTACTTGCATGCTTATCCTTATCCACAGATGTATGATCCCAACCATCCAGCCTATCGAGCAGTCTCTCCTGTCCTAATGCACAGCTATCCTGGTATGTATTCTGAAATTTGCCTTGTGCACTCGTTAAGGTTTGCACATTCAAAGGGTAGTAAAGCTTGAATTTTATTATTTCTGATAGTAGCTAGAGTAAATCAGAAGCTTTGTGGATGACGTTTGTATTGTTAGTGCTTCCATTTGGGAAAGTTCTATAGATTAAACTAATTTGACACAAAATGTTCCTTTTTTTGAACTGTCACCGTTTCCAGCCAGAGTATCCTCAACCCTTGACTGTCTGCTGTTGCTGTTAGACTGATGGATAGCTTATTGCCTATAAAAATATTCTAAGCACTTACCGTCAAAACCATTATAGTTACTGCTTCGTTCACTTAAAGAGGACCCATAAATGTATGAAATGGCTATTAGCTCAACCCTCTTTATAATCTCCATTCCATAATTAGCCATCAGGATAAAGTAGATATTTAAAAAAAAAAAAAAAAAAAAAAGAAGAAGAGCAGAGCTGCTGTCTGGTAGCCACATGATCTGATCTTGATGTTACCCTCTCTCCTGGCATTCCCTTCTGCTACATCAGTGCAACCAAAATGTGAAAACAGTAACCTGATGTTGTATTTCTTGTTTACCTGCAGGGGCATATCTCTCTCCAGGATTTCATTACCCAGTTTATGGGAAGATGTCAGGGAGAGAAGAGGCGGAGAAAGTCAGTACCAGCCCAAGCCTCAATGCGAAATCAACCACTGAGTCCAAAGCACTGGATTTGCTCCAGCAGCATGCCAGCCAGTACCGCAGCAAGTCTCCTGTTGTAAGGCTTCCTCTGTTGTTACTCAGGAGTGGTACATTTGGAGAAGTGTAAAGAGCATCATTTTAAGAAGCATACGATCTGGCATCAAGCATTGAATACATAATGCTTCTTTGCAGTACTGCTTACAATGTTTCAAGTCACGATTTTTTGTGGCATAAATTAGAAGTGGTACATATAACAGGGTTCTTGTGCTCAGAGTCTGCTTAACTTAAATGAATGAACTCATATGGAGCATAGATTCAGGGATACCTCCTGGTGCACAGTTTATTGCAGTTATGTAGGAAGCTTCTGTTTGGAAACAGAAAACAAAATGGGAAGTTGCCTAGCTGTTCAGGCAGGTTTGATCCTAGAGTGTTTAAAGAGGGCTGAGAAGTCTCTACATCAGTTTTTCACCAGCTAAAATAGGTTTTTCAGGCATTGGCAAGTCAGCCAAACCTAATGGTACGTAAAATGGAAGTCAACATGGTGACTTCATGCTGCAGTGTGTTGTGCCAGAATCTCTTCTTTGTTGAATTCTTCTGCAAATACACCAGCTTTATGTTAGAATCAAGTTCAGTAATCCATTAAATTATGTAGCTTTACCATTTGAATGCAGAAGGTCCTTGGCATTTAATATTGGCAAGTGCTTTCTTTTTGTTGTTGTTGTTGTTGTTGTTGAGATTTCCTTCTTAAAAAAAATAATAAAGAAATAATTAATTAATGAATCTCACATCAGTTTTCTTCCACCTTTTATTGCCAGCCCGTGGAAAAATCGGCAGCTGAGCGTGAACGGGAAGCAGAAAGGGAACGAGATCGTCATTCACCTTTTAGCCAGCGACATCTCCACACACACCATCACACACATGTTGGAATGGGTTACCCGCTTATACCTGGACAATATGACCCATTTCAAGGTGAGCAGAAGGTTTTGAGTAATCAGATCTTGTTGCTTTGACATTGCAAGTCATGCCTACACGAGGCATTTTGAATGGAGATCCCCTTGTTAAATCAGAAATGCATTACATTTATGAAGAAGGCTTGGAAACTCACAAGTAGGACTAAAAGTAAATAAATAGCCTCGTGCCCGAAGAGATACCAGGTTTTGTTACCAAAACTGCTACTTAGAATATTATTAAAGATGTACCAGTTAGGCTGTGTCGTTCATGTGCATGTCTTCATTCCTGTTGCAAGCTGACATTAACTGGATGAAAGACACTGAAAAACAAACAGCGTCCTTTTTGTATAATTAGGATTGTGTAGGCAATGGAAGAAGTATAGCAAAGACAAAAGCTTTTTATAATGAGGATATTTTATGTACAAGGCATTGTAGTCACAAGGGTTTGAGCTTGTTATAATTCCAGTGTCTGAAAGAGAGCTCTTTGTATTTTGTCAGATGTAGCACATTAGGTTGCAGTCAGGGAAAAGCAGCACAGTGACACATGATTCATTCTCTCTAGGTTTTATCCCAGTCTCTGACAGTTTTTCAGTGAGTCTGGATTCTAGTTGAATTAAAAGGAGGTTTTCTCCCATGCAGCAAAGTACATGCTATCACAATTGCTGGCTAAAACGACATTAATTCATTATGTTCACTTGGTGCCTCAGCAGCTATTTTTCCTTTGTAAAAGTCTTGACATGTCTCAGTTTGATTCAGTGATACCATATGCCTATGGGATGCATTATGCTTGTTCAGTAGGAAAACTGTAAAATGAGAAGTCATTATGAAAGCATTGTATTCTGAGCAGCTGGCATGTCGTGTCTGTAATTGACGGTGACTTTCGGTACTTGTTTCCTGGTACCTGTTACTTCTACTGAGCTTACTGTTTAGGAATTCATACAAACCATTTAGCAGCATGCAGTGCAGTACTTGAAAAGGAATGCAATCAGTAGGAATGTTGTATTTTCTTGTACAATATCTGTCAAGGACAATTCAGTATACTTAGAGGAAGGCACATCGAACATACTGGCCAGGCTTCCTTAATGCTGTTGCCTGAAACATTTGCCATTTGTGTAGTACTGACACCCCCCCATTTCCTAATGGTGCTTTCTGTTTGTTTGCCTTAGCAATACTTCCTACCTTTTCTCACAAAGACCCATTAAAACCAGAAGTACATCAACATTCCTTCATTTCTTCTTTCCCCCAGGATTGACCTCTGCTGCCCTTGTTGCCACTCAGCAGGTGGCTGCGCAGGCATCTGCATCTGGTATGTTTCCTGCACAAAGAAGGTAAATAGCCAGTAAATCTTAAGTTATATATCTTAACACAGTGAGGAGAAAGCAAATAATAGATTTTATAACCTGATGGTTTGAACTTCCTTGTGTGAGGAGGAAGTAAGGCTGGAACTCTGGGATAATCATAGTTTTATTCTCACTGAGGTCACATTTTGTCCCGTTTTGCCTTTTAATTATAAGGTAGTTGATGAACAGGGAACAAGTAGTCTGCCTTCTGAGATTTTCCATAAATTACAAATATTGGTATTATTAAGATAAAGTAAGCAATTATGAAATTATAAGTTAAGATCCACTTTTATTTATTTATTTACTTACTTATTAAAAGGGATTAAAACTTCATGTTCAGTTAGATCTGTGTCCTATGAGGAAAACTTTAGAGTATATCTTATCTGGTTTGCTGATTTTACTATCAGAGAGTTTTGCCTCTCTAGGTTTTACTAGGTTTTCAGTAGAGTTTACTCTGCAAGTGTCATCCTTATTTTTCAAGAGGGAAGAGACTTTTCTGTACAATAATGATCTGAATGAGCTGAAAAGCACAAAGCACCACAAATAGGGCGTCTTTCTTGCCCCATTAAGTCTTAAAGTTTAATTTGTTATTATTAGTACTGTAAAGTTCTGTGGTTATGGTTGTCTTTCTGAAAGCTGACTCTGAAAACAAATGGGCATGCAAAGCTCTCAGCTGGAATTACTTGAATAAGAAAGGTTGCTAGGTCAGAAAGGTCTGATGCACACTAGGGTTTCAAAATAGAAACGATAAATGTTAGTGCTTTTTACCTGCTAATATGTTCCTGGCAGGGGAAGGAAGAGGACGTGGCTTGGATGTCTTTCCTGCTTGGGTTTGAGAGTGCTGTGCAGATTTCATTTCACAGTGTACCCGAGGTGCAGAAAATGTTAGGGAAAAAAGAACAGCACATACTAAAACGTTCTTCTTTCTCTTTTCAGAGAATGATGAGTTTGGAGATGTACATTGTCATGTGACTGGATCACATGAGGAAGCGCTTTATTACAGACATCAGTTCCATGGTGTTAATTTGAAATGCCTTAATGGCAGGCAAAAACCAGTCATTTCATTTTTGTAAATTGCAGATTTTATCACAGAGTAACAAATGTTGCTGTAATTAGACTTCTGTTTTTATATATATATATGCGTATATATATATACATATATATATAAAAATATATATATATTCTTTACTTTTTTTGTATCAATAACCAGGCTCACACACAGGGTCTGCTGCTAAGTTGCAAACCACATAGTAAAAGGAGAAATGTATTTGTCATGTTTAGAAAGTGTTAACCACAAAAGGTTGTTTCTTTTCTCTTCTTCTGTTTTCTTTTCTTTTCTTTTCTTTTTTTTTTTCCCTTTCGAATTGTAAATAAATAATGTTATGTATCAGTGTGCCTGAACCTTGCGTACCCTTCTGATATTTCCCACAAGCTCTCAGAGAGGCTAACTGTGATGACACTTTGGTACAATGTAGATGTCTATTTGGTGGCTTCTATTAAGATGCATCAGTGTAAAATGTTACTGTATTCGCTGTTTCATTGTAATTGTGTATTGTGAAAAATATACCTTTGGAAGGCATGGGGATCTTAGTACCACAAAAACTGTGTTGTACATAATGTAAAATTTTTAAATGGAAAATAATGAGCATCTGTGAATAATGAAATGTCTTTTTTGATAATCTTGAATGGCAGATAACCAATAGCCTGCATAACAGAAGACATCTGTGATTGTTCTATTACTTGAATAGTCCTGCAGTCTTTTTTTTAATGTTTACAATTATCCAGTTTTAGAAGAGAGACTTTAATGCCATTGCCTGGTTACTTGTTTTATGCTGTAATCTAGTTTATTTTATGTAAAATGTATATTGAATGCTTTCATTTTTATACCTGCCTTAAATAATTTGGCAATCAGAATAAAGAAAAAAAGTTGTTTTTGTACTTTCTTGGTGTCTATGGGCCACTTCAAGAACGTGTGTTGTAGGCGTAGGTAGCAGATCCTGAAGTTGCCACACAACTCCTAGTCTGTGTCTCAGAAGCATTCCCTGGGACTCAGTTACCAGTGGGCCCAGCAGCGATTCTCTGCCTTCCTTGCTGGGCCTGCAGCGCTGTCTTCTCCCAGGGGCAATGTGGGACCCAAGAAGCAGACCGCTTTCTGTTGACCCCAGCAGGCTTGGAAGAGGCCCATGGTAGACTCAGGTGGCATTTGTGGTACTTGAAAAGGCACTACAGGTTTGCCTTTTTTAGCACAGCTGTGTTACTATAAAATACAGGTGATTTTTGTGTGGTATCTGTATTGCCCTCCAAAATAAGCAGGTGCACAAAAATGGACAACATATAGCTTAAAAGAAAAAGGCCATTGCTATGCTTAACCATTGGTACCTGTATTACCACAAAATAAATGTATTTTGTGGCCGTATCGCCTATTTTGTTATATTGCACTAAACACAGTACACAGGAATAAGAAGACACTAATTGTAACTTGAAAAAAAAGTCAGATTTACTGGTCAGGTTTTTGAGGCTTTAAATTCTATCCTTTCCTACATATCCCAGTTGTATCACCTGTTGAATCTAATTTTTTAAAGTTTAATATTGTTTTGGTTTTTTTTTGGCAGGGTGAATTAATGGAACTTAGAGCTTGTTTATGAAGTCCATTCCATTTCTCCCGCCTTGTGAATACTTAAAACAGATGGATGAATTAAAGGTCCTCAGCAGACAAGCACACTTGGAGTTTTTATATTGCTATGATGAATCTGCCATTCATATTGCTATAATTGTTTTATTTTTATAGACGTAAAATCAGTTCCCTTAGTGGCTAGTAGTAAGGCTTGTTGATTTTTAATATACATTATTCATCTGTGGCTTACTTACATCTTGTTCTGAACACATTCATAAGGCTCACAGTGCTGACATACCACAAGCTAGCTTCATCAGAAATGGGCAGAAAAGGGTGCTTTTTTTGGAGATGGGGATATTGTGAATACAGAACTCCTGAAAAATAAGTGCCTTATGACTTCTATATTAAAAGCCTAGATGGCTTTTGTATTGAGATATGCCATTGATTTCTTTTCCGTCTAGACTGCTAATGCTTCTGCAGCAAAACAGATCTTACAAATTCACAAAATCTGTGACTTTGATTTGGTGTGGTTTAATATTGTGTTGTAGGTAACTAGAATGAATTACTCTGATTGATACAGGGTAAGCAGCGGCTAAAATAATATTTAATGTTATAGCTTTATTATATCCTTATTGTCTTCCTCCACTAAGGTTAATTTTTTCCCTCTATCTTCATAACTTTCCTTTTGATTTAATGCTTGCCACTTCCTTAAAGGCTATGCGACTGGTTCAGTACTCCTCAAAGCCAAATTCAGCTATGTGTCCAAGCTTGACATGCAACTGCTGTAATCATCTAATCCCTGTATATCAAATGATGAGCAGAATTAAGCAGAAGTATGAGGAAGGCAGTTTTACATACCTGGGAACTAAGGGCTGCAGAAGCTGATAGCTGGCAAGGGACATGTGAAGCAGTGTGGTACAGATGTACCTGTACCCTGTTGTCCATGGGCAGGGCTTGAACTCCTTGTGACTTGCAACTAACTAACAACCCTACTGCTCTGCTCTTATAGCAGCTACTATCAATGAACTTACTCTGTCTTTCATCAAAATGTTGCTAGACATCTCTTAGAGGTGGACTAGGGCTTTGTTATTACACTTACTTCTCTGAGTTTCTAATCTGTCCATGCCGTGCAGCTAGAGGAATGAAACGCCTCATCAGTGGGAGCCCACCACACCAACCCCCCAAGCCCAGCCAGGGAGCTATTGCCTGTGATGCTTGCACTGGGAAAAAACAGATGTGAATCGAGAGGCGGTAGGTTGTTTTGTTTTGTTGTTGCTTTTGATCAGTCTTGCAGTTCTAGAGGCTGAAATAGGATGGAGATCTAAAAGACAATTGGATGGCTGTCCTAGCTAGACTGTTGAAAATAGGGCCCAAGAGAAACATTTTTCCAGTTTTGTATGTGGTCGTGGGGAACACCTAGGAACTTACAGAACTAATTTTGTGCTGTCTCCTCCATCCCTTGCTTCTGAAGGGTGTGTTGCTTGGATGTAATCACTGGGTCATAAGTGTGCGACAAATGCTGTCAGTGCATGTGCCTTCAGTAGATGTGAGGTGAGAGAACACATGAGTCCATACTAGAATGTACCACGTACTGCTGATAGTACAAAAACCGGCATAAATAAGAGCTTCAGAAGTGCATTTCTGCAGTTCCCCAGCCTGGCTGTTATCGGGAAGGGTGAAAGAATCATGCAAGAAATCTAGTGCTTATTTCCTTCTGGCATCACAATCTTGCCACTGTTTGATCACAGCTAACAAATGTACTGTCCTCATCATTCTGCATCAGAATATCACACTAAATAATGGTTTGCCATGCTATCTTGCTCTTTCACACCTCTCTCCTACTCTTCTCTCTACTTGATCACATAACAAGCTCTCAAGCTTTCGTCCATTCGATACCATTAAAACTCAGTCTTCCTGTTTGTGTAGCTAAAAACCCACATAGATTTATGAACTCAACCCTTGATTCTTTCTCTGCTTCTTTCCTTTTATCACCCTCCCTTTCTGAGTTTTAAATTTATCTTATGCTGTGTTAATGCATCCTATTTCTCTTCAGCCTGAAGTGTTGTGGACAGAATATGTCTTGCTTCACTTTCATACAGAACAAGTCTTATTTATAGCTCCTTCTGAATAATAGCAATGGATGATTTTAAGGTAGCATGGATGATAGTGTAAGATGTCCTGAGTAGCTAGAGCAGACCATTATTAACAAGGAGCTTAAAATAACTAACAAAAGACATTACAATTTTAAAGGGAATGTTGAAACTGTCTAATGCCCCAAGAACTGGAAAAAATAAGCTGATAGAAGCAATTTGGTGGTGTAACTCTTTGAATCAGAGAGAGATGGAGGCATACAGTCATTACATAATGAACCAGCTTTGCTTTTCTTTAGAAAGAAAACTGTTTTCATTTCTTTTGGTTTTAATCTTTTACGTAGCTTTCTGTATCAACTCTCTGTAAAATCACCATGAACTATGATTTTCCTTGATGGTTTCACTTAGATCAGCATTTCCTAAGTTCAAGTAGTTTTAGCCTTTTCTTTAAGGTTTCTTATTTTGTTTTGTTTAGTTTTGTTTTTGAGCAAGTCCTACTTGTTACTTTTACTGAGAAATGCATGAGGATATCATTCAAGAGAGGTCACATTTGACTCTCAGAAGCAGCATAAGCTATCTGCTTCAATTTGAAGTGGAAAAACCCCAGGTCATTTTTGTTATGTTCTTCACCCCTTTCTTTAGAACATGAGATTTAGAGAATCTGTTTTTCAGAGAAACTGGAAAACAAAAGAAATCTAATAACCTGTATGTGTTTTTCAGCTCAGTTTCAGGACACCTTTACTGATGCAGAGACCATTCTGCCTTACCAGAGTGCACAGAAAGTCCTTTCTGACCTATCCAGTGTCTTTTAGCAGTTGAGTCTGTCTATTCTGAGGGAGGGGAAAGCTTTTCAAAGACACTATTTTTCACCTTCTTAACAATTTTAAGGTAGTTTGATGGTTGTAGGAAACCATTAAAATCTTTACAGTGACTCTTAGTAATTGCAACACTAAATAGCATTCTCAACTCTTAAACTTCTTATCTAGGCTGATAAATGAGCAACCACAAAGATTTTGCAAAGGTAATTATTACTTGCCACTTGGCAATATTTATCATGCAGAAAACTTGTAATGTCATGGAGAGCTGCTCTGGGGACTTTGAAAGCAGATGTTATTATAGACAGATTAACTGCTATAGATCAAGGTGATAACTAGTTCTGTTTCAATAGCTATATAGTATTTTCCACAGCCTTGTGAAGTATTTTGAGGTGGTATTATGGTGTGTGTTAGTTATGTGATTTCCATCGTTTGAATTTGCTGATGTAGAACTGTACTTGTTTGTAGTTTTCAGCATAATGCTTCAACGTTGCTTTATGAAACTGAGTAGTGTAGCAGCGCCCAATGAAAAAAGAACTGAGGAAGCAACCATTCTGTGAAAGCCTGTTTAAACAATGAACACAAATATCAATGCATCTTGATGGATCTTGATGCATCTTGACAGGTAGAGTAAATGGTTGCAGTCCTTGGCTGGAGAGAATGGAAGGGACCAGAACAGTCTCAAGGAGCCCCTGCCCCAACTTGAATGTGGTGAACCAAGGACGTGCAGTTTGCTGCTGCAAGACTTGTTTTAGAACTGTTTCTAATAGAAGAGCATGCAGGAAATGTGCTTCAGTCGAACTCTTGTTAATATTTTCTTAATTAGCCCGGTGAAAGTTAAAAGAGTGGAAATGAGATGCAGGATAAATAGCCCCAGAGTTTTCTGATCAGAGAACCTCCTAGGTAGTACTTTCTGCAGATTGTATTTTCTCACTTTTATAAAACTTTTGTCCATCTGACACTAGAAATAACTTGAGAGAGGAAGGGAAGATTTTCCTCTCCCCCATACAGCATGGATGACAAAAAGGGACAGGATTTGCACTTAGTTTTAAAAAGAGCTGGCCTTTAATATGTGTGCTGAGATTGAGTAGCTTTCTTGAACAGAACCGGTTTCTACTTGATGAGTCTTCATTCTGCTGTGCTGGCCACTTCAGACACCTGCCTACCTTCTTACTTTGGGTCTCTGTGTTAGCCAGGTGACAGCAGAAGGAAGCAGATCAAGGACTAGATGGAGTGCAGGGATGGCCTGACAGTTCTTTTCCATTGCTTCTGCATGCCAGAGCAAGGCTTTTGTAATTCCTTTCCTCTGCACCTTTCCCTACCTTTGTCTCCAGGTCAGTTTTAAGTGTTTGCAGTGATAAGCTCCATCAAGCTGCTGATCTTTAAGCAGAGCTCCAGACAGAAAGGTCATTAAAATGTCAGTGACACAGTATGTCTTCCATGCCTTGCTTTGGGATGTAACAATTTAATACCAGGCTTTGCCCTGAGTATCTGCTGAGCCCCTTAATGATCTTCCTACTTTCAAATGAACTGGTTTTCTCTAATAGAGAATTTATCAAAATCCTCAGCCTCTGTAGATGTCTTGTGACTTACTGATGTCAGATGGCCATTTTACATTTTATATATTGTGGTAATTTAATATTGATAAGTAGTTGAGCACCAACATGACATTTTCATTCTCATTCCCTTTCCTCAGAAGGACAGGGAGAGAAAATAGTAAAAAAGGCTGAAGGATAAGGACAGGGAGATTGTTTCCCAATTACCATCATGGGCAAAAGAGGCATAGCGTAAGACACTGAAATAATTTGTTGCCAACTAATAACAGACAAGGGCAATGAGAACTAAAAGCAAACAAACTGAACCACCATCTTCCCATCCATATTCTTGGTTCAGCTCCTCACAGATGCCACAGAGGAACAGGGGACAGTGGCTGCTGTGGTCAGCCGTTAACACCATCTCTGCACCTCTACATGGTCACTCTCTGCCCTGCTGCACATGGGTCCCTCCCATAGATGCCGTCCTTCCCAATCTGATCCTTCATAAGCCTCCCAGGCAGCAGCTCTCCAAGCACCGCTCCTGAGCCATGCCGCCCTTCGAGGCACTGCCCCCCCCAGCCCCCCATGGGCTGCTCTGCTCGGGCTGCAGCTCCAGCCCAGGGCTGCTCCTGTGTGGTACCCACAGCTGTACCTCCTCCAGGCCACATCCACGGCTGCATCAGGGGCTCCTCCGTGTCCACGTGTGGAGATGTGCTCCATGCAGTGGCCATGGGCTGCAGGGAGCTGCTGCTCAGTGTCTGGAGCCCCTCTCATCCTCCTGCCCCATCCTCAGGACCCACAGGGCTGCTTCTCTTACACAGCTCACAGTTCTCTCCCAGTAGCTGTCGAGTGACAATTTTTCCTTTCCTAAAACTGCTGTCCAAGAGTGCATCCAGCACTGCTCATGGCCCAGCTCTGGCAACACTGGGTCCCTTCTGGAGCAGTTGAAGATGGCTCTGATCTGACATGGGGCAGTGCTGGGCCCTGCTCACAGAATCCTTGCAGCCCTGCTGTTACCAAAGCTAGGTAGATCATTTGAGTTACAGAGAGGGGAGGGAATTATTAAAGGCTTGTCCGGGTGGTTAGGCAGGACAGGACACTTTGACACAGAAGTCACCAAACCAAAAACTGTTGAATCTGCCCTAAAGATTCCAGTGCTAAACTCTCCTGAAACAGGAGGATTTGGAGAGTCACAGGTCCAGCAAGATCATCCAAGCAGAATAAAGAACTGTGGCACTACATAAATCACTAACCAACCTAGGGTGTAGTTAGAAAACACTGATACTGTGAATTGCAGTGCTCTGGTGCATAAAGCTCTGGTTCTGGACAGATGGCTTCCCACAGCTAACATAGAACATACATCTTCAGATCCAGTCGGACTGTCCTGAATGTTCAGGCAGCTGCTGCAGGCTTACAAGTTGCTGCTGGCTCATGAGCTGCCATCTCAGTACAGTTTGATTTCTTCAGTATCACGGGTCTGCAGCAGCAAGAGACACAATGTTTGTTATGCCACAAGTGGTGGAACTTACTGAGTCCAAACAACTTACAGAATATGAAGCAGCATAAAGCACGAAGTAGCCTGCAAGCTCAAGCATGGCCATGACAACTTATTCTGTAGAAGGCACTATGCTTGTCACATCTCTAATATGCAGTTCCCCTATCTCCAAAAGAATGTGATTTATCTTTGAACTGCTATACACCAAGGACAGGTCTCTTCTGTCTGCCATATGAAGACAAGGAGTTACTGTTCTATAGAGAACATAATTGCAGAGTAGAATATTATCAGCTAGGAGAGTATCCATCAAATCAGAGGTGTACTTCTCCATTTGCACGCCCAGTTGTGGCAGTAAATTGAAAACTTTGGTTCTCTGTTTTCTTGTTAAGTAGATCAATTCTCATATTCTTTTGGGGCACGCAAAATGGCAGTATTAGATTACTAGCCATCGGTAAGAAGGGCCTATATCTTTTCTCATTAATTGGCTGATACGCATTATAAGAATCCATCTTGAGTATTTTTCTCAATGCGAAATCGTAGTTTTGTTCTTACTAGATCTTTTACTTTGGCTGCTACATTTTCAAACAGCATGCAACATAGATAAGGGGGATCCCAGCTGAAATCTTCAAGACAGTTTTTCATAACGTTTTCAAAATTTGTATCACACTCTCATATTGCCTATCACAGTACTTGATAGAACCAGGCTCTTTCCAGTGGTGCCCAGTGGCAGGACAAAGGCCACAGGATGTAAGTCTTCACTGGGTGGATGACAGCAAGCACATCGCAGTGGATGATGGATAAGTGTAACACAAGCACATGGCATTGGTTCTGGAGGGAGGGGAGTGGGAGGGGTTTATCAGGGCAGCTTAGAGCAGCACGGGACCACTTTGCCACTTGCCCTTTCACACTCCCACACCCCTTTCTAGACTGTTTGCCCGTGGTTTTATTTACTCTCCATTAGTCTGTAGTGATAGCATCAAGGTTGGATGCTGTTCTTGAATCAACAGTTGAATTCTCCCTGTTCTAACACCATCAGGAGTAAATTGCTAGCTAATCACCAAGGAAAAGAGATTTGCAGGACAAGTTATTCTGGGACAAGTGCAGCCAGTAAAGACAAGCTTTTACTGTCTTTCTTGCCTATTCGGATTTTCAGATGTTCAGTAATTAGTGAACTTCTTAGTATTTCTCTATATGAGGCCACTAGTAGGCTGTCTCTCCTATGGCTTTTTACACGTTCTTATAAAATTGTAGGTCTTTGAAACATCTGTCTCCAGTTTAATTGCAACAGACTCAAACGTTATGTGCAAGGGAAGGGCTACACATGGTTTAATCACAGGAACCGTAAATGAGAGTTAGGTCAGGCTCTCCTCTTGTGTGTGTCCTAAACAGACAAAAAGGCAAACAGCCTAAAGGCAGCTGTGAGTGTAACCACATCTTTTCCCCTCACAGCTGTGGTGTGACAGGGGCTTCCATCAGGCCCTATATGTGCAACTGCGCCGTGCTCTGCACCACAAGTTCAGTGCAGAATGTCTCCAGGGACCACAGCTGTAGTAAAGAGAAGTAGCTGCATTTCATTTGTTTTCTGTGCAAAGCCATGAATAACGTGGGAAACTGACATAAGCCTAGGTAGCAACTCTTGACTCCTGGATCTGTCAGTAGTCACAAGAATGAATAACCTCGAATTAGTCTGTTATAGAGGTATTTATATGTTTAGCTGTAGGTTTAACGTGGCTTTATTACCATGACACAAGGAACAGGAGAGTCTGGATTTAAGAAAAGCTATGGCCATTATTTTTAATGCTTCTGGGTGCCAACAAACACTAGTGAATATTTCTGCTCTTTTATAATAAGATTTATAATAATCTAGGAAAAGAAGAAAGGTTTATTTTTGAAAGCTGTGAGTAGTAAGAACATAATGGTTTCATTATCTAAATTTCAGTCACAACAAGGACCAAAAAAAAAATCTCTCATGCATGCTGAAGAGCTTTTCAGTCCTGAAAAAAACAATCAATACCATATTCACACTAATGTTTGCTTGCATAATATACTGACTGTAGACACACTGGCAGTTTTACATAATAACTTAAAAGCAGTCTTGATCGTCTGAAAGGTTATAATTGTTCTTCCCCTTTCCTGAAAGGGTAATGAAAGGACAACTAAAAAGCAGAACTATATAGTTATTTTCTAACTGGCACTAACAAATTTCACCAATTATAGAGTCCATTCTGTAAGCAATGAATGTGTGGCTCCCAATTAATCTAGTGTACCTCTAGGCAAGGTCTAAATCAGCTGGATACAGCTAAAGCAATTTGCACACAGCTAAAAGCAAATTGGAAAATAAGTGTTCCACACTACTGCCTATCTTCCCAAGCCAAATACACAATGGTATGCTGGCAGCAGCGCTCTGTCATGTTATTTGCAGCTATCAATTTTAATTATAACAATTATTGATTAGTTGGGAAAGTGAATAACCTAATGTTCAAATGAAATTGGCATAGCTTCTGGGGATTTTTCCCTTTCATGCATACGTCTATGCAGCTTTAGGAAATACTAAGAAGATACCTGCTTCACTTTACTGAGCTTAGCTAACTATGAAGTTGCAGCAGTGATTTTTGTCATTATTTCTCTTTACAGCAGAACTTGATATGAGTTGAACAACGGCTTAGTTCAGCACTGCAGGCCAAAAATTCCAAATGTGGACACATACCTATTTTCTTACTTAACCACCCAAGCAAATGAGCTGCTTTGTACAGGGAGAGTGCCTCTGTTGCCCGATGACTCCAGCTATTTTGCTAGCCTACTTACTTTTAGAAACAAGCTGTTTCTTCTTGTAGAACAGTGCTTCTCTTGGGAGAAAAGGGGAAATATAGTCCAATCCTTGCTGCACTGTTGTATGAATTTCAGTTAAATAAATAGAGCCAAGAAGAGTACATCCAGAGTGGAGCAGGGTTTCAACCACAAAGGCTGAACAGAGGTCCAAGTTTTTGGTGCAGTGCTCTCCTTTGCTATGTTGCTGAAGACTCAGTATTCATTTGGAGTGATCCGCCAAGCAGACAGCTACTGGGCACTGCATGCCAAAGACACCCTCCAGGAGCATTATGGAGCCTTCTCCAAAGCTGGTGGACAAAGGGATGGTTTCCTCCATGCCTCAGTCTTTTCCAGAGCTGAAACCTGTAGCTATTGGGGCAGCTTAACTGGACAACAAGACCTCTCCACCGCATCAAGAGCCAGAGAGCTTGCTAACAGCCCTTGACATCAGAGAACACAAACAAAGCAAAAAATTTCAAAGGTGTTGGAGTGAATCCTGGATGCGCCAATCAGGGGAATGGCTGTGTCTGTCAACAAACAGCTTCCTGAGAGAAAAACAGTGGAACCGTTCAGTAGACATGCGTATGTGTCATCATCTGGTCACCTTCAGTGTATGTACACGATGGATATGATATCTCCTGCTCTGCATCTTGTGTTTCCAAGCTCTTTTGCTCAGTGTCAGGATTTAGTATTCTCATTCAAATTATTTTACCCCACACTCCAAAGCTTACAGCAGGCTCTGCTCAATCTTATAAAGGTGTGCTTAAAGACAGAGCCCTGTTCCAGCCTTTTTCTTATTCCTTTCTTTCTCTTCTGTTGCATTAAGGGCAAAAACCAAATAGATAGCAGTTTCCTGCTTAATTATGTTTTACACTTTTGCTTTGTTGTACCAGAGAACCACAAAAAATTATATTTTACAGTCCCTTAGCTGGCACAGGACAGTGCAATTCATAGTTTCTTAGGCCATGAATTGATAGTCTCACAGCTTCTCAGTTATTTAAACATAGTATTAATATTAAAATTGCTGTGCCTGTCCATAGCTTTGGGATCAGAAACATTCTCCAAAGAACCACATTCCCATCTACAATAAGTGCTTTTCAATTCAGATTCATATATCTTAATTTGTCCTGTCACTGTGCAGACAGAGTAGACCTCAAGCCAACTGAGGTCAAGTAGGAGTCCTAGGCAAATTATTTTTACATTTGGAGAACATGAGGTCAGTGCACTGGGGAGATTTGTGCACCAAAAAAAGTTTAGATATAGGTATTTTATGGATTTCCAGAAGTACCATCACAGTGCAATCCAGGGTAGTTAGGTAGTTAAGCATCTGGCAACTGTGCTTGAATGCTCTTGAAAATGCTCTTGAAAATGCAGCTGCATTTGCAGCAGAAATATTCAGGCAGTGTTGTTGTCTCCCTCTCCTGCTGCCTTAGGTCTGCTGAGATGTCACCTTAGCACTAGGATGCAAAGCTATAAAGTGCAGTAGCCTGCAAGAGGACAGCTGGCAGCCATACTGCTGACTAAGGCTCTGGGAGGCCAGTGGCCCAGGATGAGTGGCACCATGTCCACTGAGGGCTGGGGACCTGTCTGCTTGGCAGTCCTTGCTGCATGACAGATGAAGGAAGTCGAAGTGAAAACCAAAGAGCATTAGACCAACCATCTCCTGGTTGGCTTGAGGTGGCCACAAGCAAATACATGGGAAAGAGCAAGAAGAAACTCATCTATGCCAGTATTCTCCCATCTTCTGACAGTTTTCTCATCCTCTTTCATTTTTTCTACATAATAACAAGCTTTGAATTCAGAGTGCTACCCCATTCTCCTGTTGGATGCAATATGAACTTCCTAAATTCACAGCGTTCCTTGCCATGGACTTTCCACAGGTATTACATATTGCGTGGAGATGTGATGCCTGTTACCTTTATTTGACAAACATGGATTCTTATACTGGAAATCACAGCATACAATTTCTCTAATCACCCTTCCTCTGTGTCTCCTGTGATCTTTAGATTTAGATATGTTTTCTCATAAGCGCTATTTTTTTCATACTGACTCAGCCAAAGTAATTGTTGTGATTTTTTTTTTGTTTTGTTTTGGTTTTGGTTTTTTGTTTTTTTGTTTTTTTCCTGTTTTCCTTTTCTCTTCTGTATGGAGTCTTTTAATCATCCTTGTCATCCCTCTCTGAACCTTCTCTGAACATCATTTACTGTTGTAGAGGCAAATATCCATCTTTCCTTCGTGAGAACTCCCCATTTATTTCCATCCTTTACCTCCTGGGTTTTAGCCAAATACATCTCTAATTGTACATTTATACTGGTGAGTTTCTTTAAAAACCATAGTGTCGTGGTTTCAGAATTAATTTTCTTTGTGGAGGATCATGTGATGCTGCATTTTGGATTTGTGTGAAAAGTGATGTTGCAAACTACAAGACTTCAGTTATTGCTGAGCAGCAGTAGCACAGAGCCAAGGTCTGTTCTGCTTCTGGTCCTGCCAGCCAGGAGCTGGGGATGCACAAGGAGAAGGGAGGGGATGCAGCAAGGACAGCTGACCTAAGCTGGATGAAGGGATGTCTCATACACGATGATGGGGGAGGCATTGAAAGTGAAGTATTTGTCTTCCCAAGAAACCACTATGTGTGATGAGCCCTGCTTTCCTGGAACGTCTGCCTGTTGATGGGAAGTAGTGAATGAACACCTTGTTTTGCTTTGTGTGGCTTTTGCTTTACCTAGTAACCTGTCTTTATCTCAACCCATGAGTTCTTGCACTTTTACCTTTCTGATTCTCTCCCTCATCCCACCTGGGGTGAGTGAGGGAGTGGCTGGGTAGCAGCTGCCTGCTGGGTTAAACCAACTCAGTATAGGGCACAAAAGGTTTGAGGTGATGACATTTTTAATTGGAGTGTAGAGATGTTATAGCTGTTTAGCTGCTAATTGGCAGGCTCCTGTGCTTGTCATGGGGCTTGCTTGCCTTATTGTATGTTAGAGTTCAGTGTTTGTTAGTGACTGCTTTTGCTTCTGCCATTTGCTCTACTCCCTTAGCATCTTGCTTTGCTGTGCCTGGGAACATTTGGTAACAGTATGTGCCTAGGCTGTCAAATGGATGGGGTATCACTGCTTTTCCTGTGCTGCCATTTTGGACAGGCTGGGATTTCAGTATGAGCTTGAGTCAGAGGAACTGTGACCTGTGGATGAGTCCACATGGAAGCACGTACATCTCAGTGTGTCTGTGGCTATGGCACAGCGGGTGCACCTTGCAGTGTTCATGTCTGCGGATATGGTCATACCAGAATACTTTGAAGCATCTGTCGCAGTGCATAAGAACGTTATACAGTAGGTATCTGAAGGTTCTAAGGCCAGTAGATGAGGCCATGCCAGAGCAGGTACACTTCGAAAGGATTGTAGTTAATTCCAAACTGGAAGGGACAAGAAGAGGAGTTTTTTTGCAATGTTAAATGCTTTGGCCTGATCCAAATAGTCAAGGAGTGGAGATTGTAATAACAAATCTTTAAATTGTTGTAACCCTTTATTTGTTGCATGTTATAAGGAAATTCTATAGCAGGAACCACTTGAATCAATTGAAGATGAACCTCACAAGGAACAGTGCAAGTACAGCAGTGACTCAACATGAATTGTCTTTGGCAGCCAGTAACTCCATGCAACACACTGCTTCTCCTGTCCTGAGCAACCACCGAAACAGACAGAAGCTAAGTCGTGGACTAAAAGAACTCAGTGGACATTTTATGGACATTTCACAGGGATGATATCTGTGTATCAACTGAAAGGTTGTAACTAATGAGAATGTATTGGAAAGTGTAGGACGTGAGCATGACGTGAATGATATGGAATAAGGGGTGGATATTATCATAGTTTTGTCTGGAATTCTTTCTTTTTTTTTTTTTTCGTAAAGGCTGATTTTATGCTTTTTTGCTTGTTTGTTTGTTTTCAAAAATAGTGGGGATAAATCAACAATATTTTAGTTGTTGCAAAGCAGTACTTACACAGAGCCAAGGACTTTTCAGCTTCTCACACCATCCTGCCAATGAGGAGCTGGAGGTACACAAGAAGCTAAGAGGGAACACCCCAACTGACCAAAGGGATATTCCATACCATGTAGTGTCATGCTCATCAATAAAATACAGAGTAAATGAAGAGGGAGGGTGGGATGTTCGGAGTAATGGAGTTTGTATTCCCAAGAAACCATTACATGTGATGAGCCCTGCTTTCCTGGAAGTGGCTGAACATCTGCCTGTCAATGGGAAGTAGTGAAGGAATTCCGTATTTTGCTTTGCTTGTGCACATTGCTTTTGCTTTACCTAGTAAACTGTCTTTATGTCAACCTATGAGGTCTTGTACTTTTACCTTCTTGATTTTTCTCCCTCATTCCACGTAAGGAGAGCTGCTGTGTTACTTAGCTCCCTGTTGGGGTTAAATCACAACATGGTGAAAATCTCTGTCAAAAGCCTTTTGGAAAGCCCACTAAACAGTATTGTTTGTGTGAGCTGGTTTTCCATTTTATCCCCTGGAAGATTGTCAAGACAAACTAAGGCAGAATATCTCCTGCCAGAAATTGTACACAGAAGCCAAATCCAGAAGAGCATTTTGTGTTTGCATACGGCAGGAAAGAGAAGTCATGAGCACTTCAACATTTTAATCTAGTACTGTGAACTGCGATGTGATTTCATACAGGCCTGTGTTGCACCAACAGGCAATGCTTGAGTAACATCTGATTTGGCACTGTAAATCTGGTAGTGTTCAGTATTCAGACTGTCATGATTACAGACTCAGTAGTAGTGCACTGCCCAGTTCACCTAGTGGCATTCAGTGAGCTAACTTTTTTATTGCTATGGCAGCATTCAGAATTCACACAGCTAAACCCATGAGGGAATTTTGCCCATGCCTAAGTAGAACGCACACAGCTAGTTTATAGAATAGGCAGCTTATTATTAAGAAATTAAAGGTTCTTTTAGATTGCTAATAAGTAATTCACTGCCTATGAAGTGTCTCAGGTGGCAAGGTTAACCAAAAACAGTGCAAAGCAATTGCAAAAAACTAAGATACACTAAATTATAAATTAAGCTCTTTAGAGATTACTGAATTTCCCCGAGGAATCCTCAGCATAGCCAAGTGTGTGAGCCTTACACAACAGGATTCCTTACTTGAGGGAAGAGAGGTTCAGCCCATCAACTGATCCCAAGAGGCAACCCACATCTAACTTGTCTACAATAGTGTCTTCCCTAATATTCCCTCTCTCTTAAGCCATTTTATTTCTTATTCTGCCAGAGGAGCTCATTACATACCCCTGTTCTGCTTGATGTAAAATTCTCGCTCCTCACTTTTAAAGTTATGGGCTAAAAAATCAGAGTGCATGCTCAGTGAGGGGGTGGTTTCACATTAAAGGTGAGTAACTTTTGGGATGGAGGTATGTTTTGGTGTTACAGTGAGCGCATAATAAGCAAAGTTTACCTGAAGGACACTACTTTATCAAGAAATGATGGACTCTTGGCCAAAGGGTAGCAGGTAACACTTTTTTGGTGCCTTGGCACCACCAAATCCCTATCCTGGTATTGTTTTTCTTAGAGTCAGTACATCATGTACACCTGATGTTATCAGATTGCCTAGGGAGCTACTATGGATCACAGATCCTGGCTGCAGAGTCTCCAATTTGCTCCAACATCTGTGCCATTTTATGGCATACAAACTGTGCTCAGCTTCATGCCCCAGTGGACAGTTTGTACCTTGGTTTCCAGTGAACAATGCTATACCTTAAGCAGTTATTCCACAAGCTAGAACAGTGCAAGTGGGACGCAACTGTCTTAGAACACTTTACAGAAGACAGACAACTTAGGAAGGTGAGAATCATGCACCAATAGCTGTGTGTTCTTAAACCCACGTCAGTGTTGAGCTCCTAGAATCATAGAACACCCAACCTGAGGCAAATCAGGCCAAAGTAGGTTGCTCAGGGCTGCATCCATTTGGGTTTTAAACAATTTAAAGGATGCAAATCCCACACCTCTCCAGTTCTCTCTTCCAGTGATTCACCACATTTATGCTGAAAACTGTGTGTCTTTATTATACCTAGGTGAAGTTTCCCATGTACCAACTTATATCTGTTTTCTCTCCTACTTCTTTTCAGGTTTGGGCAGGATCTGGCTGCACTTTTTCTACATCCTCCCACTAAGTAGCTGCAGACATCAGTCAGATCTCCCTTCAGCCCTTCTTTACCAACACTGCACAAAACCAGCAACTTCTACTGAAAAGGAAGTTTACACATTGTTTTAATAGCAGCAATAGCATGTTTTAATTCTTGTCCTTACAAATGAATGGGACAGGACCAGGATGCAAGTGGAATTTGCATGGAGTTAGAATAAATGTTTAAGGATTTTTTTTTTTTTAAATTAGGTTTCTCCAGATTAAGTGATTAGATCTAAAAAAGTCACCTTGCAGGTTACAAATGACTTGTTAAGAACTGACTGAATGGTGTAGTATGTACAACATGCACCGGGGCAGAGAGTAAGTTCATTCCTAACAGAGTACTGACCTCTGAGAGGGCCGTTAGAAGCTAATTAAAAATTAAAGCAAAGCAGGTTTCACCAGGTTGGGCTGAAGTGATTTCAGTATTGCGATACTGCAGAATGTCTGACACAAACTTTGCGAAGACCAGCAAAGATTTTAACTGTTAGCTTACACCCTCCACAGCCTGTGCATTGCTTTCGATGTCCAGCAGAAGGGACAGGAATCCGGAGCACAGCCTTCCCTCCCCAGTGAGAGACTTCACCCACGGCACTGGTCATTCCTCTGTCTAATGGAATGTTAGATGCCACACCACGTATCTCCTCTGCCTCCTTTTACTACTTTTCGTATATAAGTGAACCCACCAGAGAGCAATGTAGGAAAGTGATCTGAGTTATATAAATGCTATAAATACCTAAGGTGTGGGGGGCAGTGGCGAGGCCAGACTGTTTTCAGCAGTGTGTGGAAACAGGACAAGGGGAAATGGCCAGAAACTGCAGCATAGGAAGTTGCACACAAATGTGCTCAAGAACTTCTTTACGGTCAGGGTGACAGAGCACTGGAACAGGCTGCCCAGGGAGGTGGTGGAGTCTCCTTCTCTGGAGATATTCAAGACCCACCTGGATGCCTACTTGTGCGACCTGGTGTAGGGAACCTGCTTTGGCATTGGGGTTGGACTCGATGATCTCTGGAGGTCCCTTCCAACCCATACAATTCTGTGATTCTGTGAGTTTTTCCAGTCCGATGGTTATATACAGATTCTTCTCTTGGTCACTCCAAAGAATACACTGAAGTACATTACCCAAACTTTGACTATGGTATAAAGAAGATAAAAACCAATAAGCTGTAATCAGCTTGGAGAACAGCAAAAATCTTTCCAAAACTGCTACTTTCATAGAATTCCTGCTATCTTGATAGGAAACATAATTGGCAGCTCACATGAGAGTCCGATCATAGGAAGTCTGACATTGACTGTCTGCATAGGCTATGATCCAAATCTGAAATACAAAGCATTCAGAGTCAAGAATTTGAATACAGGCTGTGCGTCCTCCCATCTATAATCCTGGAATTTATTAGACGTGTGTTTATTGAGTATCAGCGGAGAAGTAGTGTTGCAAACTGCACTAAACTTTTCTTGACCGTAGCCCAGGCTGCAGTGCTTAGTTCAGAAAATGCAGTCAGCCCAAATATATATTGATTTCAAGTGCAGGAAATGTGGGTAACTCTTCCTATGTGTGGCATATCGTGCAGTAGCCTTTACACCTGCAGGTGCTAATATCTTGTTTTTACATAGATTCATAGATTAATTCTAGCCATAACAGAAGTTCTTGTGCAGGCAAGCACATGGAGCTAAATGCATACAAATCTCCTTTAAGAATAAATTAATTTTCTGCATGTGTGGGAAAGAAACAATTCTGCCTTAAGAAATAAAGTAGAATCCAACCCATGAAATATTTTCAATATTGAATATAGTATTTCCTCCCCACTGCTCACACTTATGAATATGCCTTTGTTCATATATATTTCAGAAACAATAGTACAACTCTGGCATAAGGCTTCATCCTGGTTTTTAGAGGTAACAGTGCTAAAAATATCAAGCAAACCTGTACAATGTGAAAAATGAATTATAAAGAACAAGCAGCTGAGGCCATTCTTGACAATATTACTGGCTAAATATGACCCATTTTGAATCCATCCATTCCATACATTTCAAAAGTATTTAGGTCTCTCACAGTGGTTTTGTAATACGATAACGTATCTCCAAAGACATCTTTTGAAAAAGAGCATGAGATTGGGTCTTATTCAAAGTTTCCGTGAATGAGTGTTCATTAAAAAAGCCTATGGTTGGAAGTAATTTCCCAGTAAAGGTCATTACTTTCTGTTTTTCTTATTTTTAATGTGACACATATCGTCTGTTTCTACTTGTAAATTTAATCTTTCATATCATAGAATCATGAAATGGCTTGAGTGGGAAAAGACCTTAAAACCCTTCCAGTTCCAACCTCACCCTGTTGTGGGCTGGTTACCCCCACCAGATTGGCCAGCCCAGAATCCCATCTGCCCTGGCCTTGAGCCACTTGCAGGAATGGGGCATCCACAGCTCCTCTGGGCAGCCTGTGCCGGGGCCTCACCACCTTCTGAGAAAAGAATTTCCTGCTAATGTTTAGTACATACCCCTCCTCTTTTAGTTTAAAGCCACTGTCCCTTGTCCTATCTGACTGTGTAAAAATTTCCTCCCCCTCCTGTTTGTAAGTTCCTCTCAAGTACTGGAAGGCTGCAGTGAGGTCCTCCCAGAGACTTCTGCAGGCTGAACAAGCCCAGCTTTCTTGGCCTTTCTCCACAGGAGAGATGCTCAGCCCTCCAGTCATCTTCATGGCCCTCCCCTGGGCCTGCTCCAACAGCTCTGTATCTTTCTTGTGCTGGGTGTCTCAGGCTTGGACACAGTACCCCAGATGGGGCCTTATGAGGGCAAAGCAGCAGGGGAAAAGTCCCCCCTTCGTCCTAATGCTACACTGCTGTTGCTGCAGCCCAGGATACAGCTGCAAGAGCAGCTGTCTGGACTGCAAGCAGCTTGTCTGGACTGCAAGAGCACACTGCTGGCACCTGTTCACCAGAAGCAAGTCCTTCTCAGAAGGCTGCTTGCAATGAGTTCTCCCTGTCTGCACTCATGTCTGAGATTGCCTTGATTCAAATGCAGTGCTTTTCATTGATCTTGTTAAACCTAATTAAGTACACACAGGCCCGCTTTTCAAGTAATCCCTCTGGATGGCATTTTTCTGTTGTATCAACTGCACCACTCAGCTTAGAGCTGTCTTCAAACTAGCTGAGAGTGCACTCAGTCCCACTACCTAGATTGTTGATAATGCTGTCAAGGAGTGTCAGTCCTATATACACCAGTCACATATATCTGTTGGTATACATGCACACGCATATTGAAAACTACATTCTGGATTTTCAAACTATTAGATTTTCAAAAGACATAAGTAAAATAATTCATTAACTTTCCTGAAACTGCGGAAACCTGACAGAAGTCTATTTTTAAATAAACGAGGGAGTATCAAGGAGTCTTTTCAGTACACACAAAAGCTGTTGATGTTGAAGTGGAGCTACTTGCAGCTGGTCCAGAGCACAGCCCAGCACAAGCCAGCACCTGCAGACGTTGCCAAAATACACACAGCAAGAATTCCCAGCAAGCTGCAAGGAACGCCATCCTGCTTCCTGTTCGAGAGGGAAGCAGCGGCATGGGCTGATGTAGAAATAGTGGTTGATTGACAGAGACTTAGGGTTGAGTGATGGTTGTGATCTTCTCTTCATCACCATTTCTAATTTGTTCACAGATTGGTAAAATGTGTAATATAACCTATTGTCTTTTGGCAAGTCTTTAGTACCTGCTGCAGCATCGCTCAGCTGGGTCAGTGCCAGTCATGGAAGAGCCTAGGGTGAGCAAGGATGGGGTTTTCTTTAGGGCAGGCTCCTCTTGGTCACTTCATCTCCCACCTCTCAGCCACCCATTCACCAGATTTATTGCATTATTGTGCAATTGTGCAATTGTGTGATTCTGTTATGCAGCACACTTTCTGAGGAGTCAGAAGCTGCCACCATCATGAAGGTTCACGGGGACAGTAAAAGTGCCAGAGTGACCAAGATCGTTTTGCTCTTCTCTTTATACTACTTTAGCTCTATTTCCCTCTCAGCATGTGAATTTTACAGATTTGTGTTCACACTGCATGTACATTCTTAATTATTTTAAGTTCACAGTCATGTCAAGGCAATAACAGTAATTTGGCCCAATGAATCAAGCAGAAAATAAAAACATGCCATTCCCAAAGATATTAATGGACTTTGTTTTCACTTAAGGCAGGACTGCCTTTGGAGCAACAACACCAAATTTCACAGGTTTGGGCTGATTTTGCTAATGAGAAATTTACACCACTATTTACTTGCCTCCAAATTCAACCCTCTCACTTTTCACTTGAATTGATGATTTCTGTAGGAACAGAAGCAATTGGATGCACTTCTCAGGAGTAAAAAACCTGGTGAGCAAACTTAAAAGATTTTGAGATCAAAGTCCACCAAGGATGGAAAAAACATACACCAACACCAGGAAAAAGAGTGTCCGGTATCTTACTGCTGTGACTCATCTGCTGATGCTGGTACTCTTCAGTGATGGAACTGCCTCCCATCTCAGTGAAAGCAGAGCCTACAGAAATCCCATTTTAATAAGCCCTCGGGAGGTCTCTTGCCATCTGACTTTCAGTGGTTCCTCCTGAGCGTCCTGAGCCACTGAGCTCTTCACTTTTTGAGCACCTTGGCAGAAGAACATGGAGCCCAGGGGTGGGCTCCATGAATGCTAGCCCTCAAGAGAAGCCCCCTCATGTCACGTTCTTCTAGTCTGAGTCACAGTGCAGGCACCAGGGGCTCGGAAATGCTTCACAATGCACTGCTGAACCTCATTACATGGCTGACCTGCTTCGGCCAAAGGAAAGAAAGCCTGCATTAGCATGTGAGCAGAGGAAGTCAAAATGATCTCATTCATGGAGCTTTCTCCCATTTATGTAAGGGGAGCTGGCCTCCGCAGCAGATTGTGTCTTTCTATGGGCCACATAGGGCTGTCTGCTTAATTTTCCTCCTTCTTAACCTTTGCCTGTCCATGGGACTGAAAAGCAAGAGAAAGCCAGGATGCTGCATTCTTCTTTTATATATTAGCTACAACAGTGAGGATCTGGCAGGGTTAAAAATGTTTGCTCATCCATGGGGATGGCTTGGCAGCAGAAAGCTGTCCTGGAGTCCGTGCCTGCAGGCTGCGAGGAGCGGCTGGCTAGAGAGCAGCAACCCTGCCAGGTCACACATGCAGCCGGCAGTCAGGCCACCACAGCTGCACAGCCTCAAATGTAAGCTACCAAGCTTAAATTAATGATAAAAAATAGCTTCTAAATAATAAAAGTCCCCAAAGCAAAACTTTCATCTAATACTACTAATTGCTTTTGAATTAGTTCTTCTCTATAATACCACATTAGCACAGCAGCGCATTAATTATTGAACAATATTTAAATCATTTTGAGGCAAGAAATATGTTCATCTACTACATCTTTTGGATGGGAGATATCTCTTGTAGCATGCTACATTTTAAAAGTATTCTTTTATTTAAAATAAAATCTTTTGTTTGCCTCTCATCTCTCATAACTGCACATTTTTCTGAAGACAATGAAGCAATTGAAATACAGAGTTCAGAAGAAAAGTATTGCATTTTAAATCTAATAATTAATTCTTTTTAAAAATTATCCCTCTTAGCAAATTATTTTCTGAGCAGTTTGTTGCTCTACAGGTTGACAGCTTAGTAAATTGCTTTTTAAGGCAGTCTACCTGGATTTAATTAATTATTTATGATGCTAATAAACTAAGCATTCATAAAAATATGCTGATTGTGCCAGCATGGCTCTTGATTCCTCCTTGCTGTTGAATAGCTAAAATTCTCATTCTTCTGAAAAAGAATGTCTACAACTTTATATATTATGAGTATGGTTTGAAAGTTTAAATTACTTGCTTTAAAGTACTGAAAGAAAGAGATGTGCTGTGGCAGAAATATATTAGTGAAAACTTAATTCTCTTATTATTAAATTATTCTACAAAACCTATTTCGTTTCCTTGTAAATATTTAAAATACAACTTTATTATTTCATAATATCTCTTTTGTGTTGCCCCATAGGAAGTACATTCGGGTACGTATTCTAGTGAGTTCAAACAAATATTCATTCAAGCTTGCAGGCTTGGGTCCATTGGGATATGTGGTTATTGGTGTGTTTGCACAAGAGATGCAGCTCCTCAGGAGAGAGATCTTAAGGTATAAGTCAGAACATTCTGACCATCCAGCCTTACAGAGGGCTCCATAAGTCAGAAAACTGGAATACAATCTGACATATACATAGGCAAATCCCCCAAAATATATGACTTGTTGACTCTGGGTTGGAAGAGACCTCAACGACCATGAATCTCCAATCCCCCTGCCACAGGCAGGGCCACCAACCTCCACAATTAATATTAAAACAGGCTGCCCAGGGCGCCATCCAATCTGGCCTTGAACACCTGCAGAGACGGGGCATCCACAACCTCTCTGGGCAGCCTGTTCCAGCACCTCACCACTCTCTCTGTAAAGAACTTCCCTCTGACATCCAGCCGAAATCTTCCCTCCCTCCACTTAAAATCATTTCCCCTTGTCCTGCTGTCACTCACCCTTTCAAAGAGTTGATTCCCCTCCTGTCTGTAGGCTCCCTTTAGGTACCGAAAGGCTGCAATCAGACCCCCCCCCAGCCTTCTCTCCTCCAGGCTGAACAAGCCCAGCTCCCTCAGCCTGTCTTCATAGGGGAGGTGCTCCAGCTCCCTTGATCATCTCTGTGGCTCTCCTCTGGACCCTCTCCAACAGCTCTCTGTCTTTCTTGTTCTGGGGACTTCAGACCTGGACACAGTACTGCAGATGGGGTCTCACAAGAGAAGAGTAGAGGGGGACAATCACCTCCCTGTCCCTGCTGGCCACTTCTGATGGAGCCCAGGATACCATTTGCTTTCTGAGCTGCAAGAGCACACTGCTGGCTCATGTTAAGCTTTTCATCCATCAAGACCCCCAGGTCCTTCAAGGATGGCTCCTTCCAGTCTGTATGGATGCCTGGGATTTCTCCGTCCCAAGTGCAAAACTCTGCACTGTGCCGTGCTGAACCTCATCAGGTTCACCTGGGCCCACCTTTCATGTCTGTTGAGGTCCCTCTGAATAGCATCTCTTCCTTCCACTATTCCTTGAGCTATACCATAGGATGCTCTAAAAATTGAAATGAAGTGGCTTCTTAAGTACTAAATGAATCACAGGAGCATCTG
Organism: Perdix hodgsoniae; assembly: GCA_035772895.1. Taxonomy (NCBI): domain Eukaryota; kingdom Metazoa; phylum Chordata; class Aves; order Galliformes; family Phasianidae; genus Perdix; species Perdix hodgsoniae. Next base: position 627,519 of record JAPSGF010000150.1, read on the forward strand.
CATTGCCGTGTATACCGTCAAATTGGAAAGAACTGTTCTGTGATATCACAATCAGATCAAAGCAAATACAGATCCAGGATATTATGAGTTATTTTGAAGTTCCTGAGATTTTATTCTAAGTTACTAAGCACACAAAGCACAGGAATGCAACTGATAAAAGCCAACAGAGATTTACCGAGGGTAAAGAGTGTTTGACCAAATCATTTTTTATGGTAAAACTATCTGCTCAGCAGTGAGGGAAGAGCTGGGGCTGTCACTTCCCCTGACTTTAGCATGGTGTTTGGCAAGCCTGTCACAGAATCCTTGCTAACAAGCTGTTATGCTGGACATGTGGAACAGAATACTTGTGGAAAACTGGCTGAAATGACTGATAATTGATGGCCCAAAGTCAAGATGACAGCCATTCACAAAAAAGAAATCCTAGAGGTGAATACCAGAGTGGATTGTAAGCAATACCTTTATGGGCCTGGAGCATCTCCCAGTCAAGGAAAGGCTGAGAGATCTTGGACTCTTTAGTTTGAAGAAGAGAAGACTGAGAGGATATTTTATAAATGCTAATAAATATCTAAAGTGTGGAGCCAAGTTGGTATGGATAGACACTTTTTGGTGGCTAGCAATAATAGAACAGGGGATAACTGGCAGAAACAGGAGTGCAGTAAGTTCCATACAAAGAAAGGAACTTCTACTGTTAGAGTAATGGAGCACTGGAACAGACTGTCCAGAGAGGCTGTGGAGTCTCTTTCTCTGGAGATATCCAAGACCTATCTGGATGCCTACCTCTGAGATCAGCTACAGGGAACCTGATTCAGCAGGGGGTTGGACTCAGTGATCTCTGCAGAATCCTTCCAACACCTACAAATCATAATTCTATGACCAATATTAGAGGATCTTTATATACACAGGGAAGAAGAGCCACTGCATTCAGAGGCATCAGCAGGCTGGAAGATTTGGTTATGAAGAATGTCACTGAGGTTTGAGAACGTTAAGCTTTAAGTCCTGCACCCGGACACAGTAATCTCAAGTAAAAATACAAGCTGGAGTCTGACTGGATAAAGGCTTTGGAGTTCCCAGTGGTCACCAATGTGATCAGGAACTATCTGTGTGCCCTGGCATAAATGTTAGCTGGGATTTGAAGGAAAATTTGGAAGGAAGTCTGAATGTTATATTTTCTGATTCATGAGCCTTCTACAGATTTGTTAGTCTCCTTAGCAGAACTGATGAAAGGCACCATAATGTTGCATAAACATAAAAACAGAACTTTCTAATACTCAGCAAAAGACTCAGCACAGCCAAGACGACTTTCTTTGTTGGAAAACCTCAGCACAGTAAACATACAAAATCTACCAGAGATTTCCCAAAACAGACCCCTTCATAAGTATGAAAGCTGCAAATTATGAAGTGACAACATATCTAGATGATGTAAAGGTAGCACCAAAAATTTTTGAATGTCATTAAGTTCTGGATTCAATAATTTTCTAAGGATTCTCAGTCTTCTGCAATCAAAAGGTTTTCTATATATATACTGCAAAAAAAACTTTGCAAAAGCTTTAAAATTACTGTTTCTGATGGATAATATCATAGAATTATAGAATCGCCTGGGTTGAAAAGGACCACAGTGTTCATCTAGTTTCAACCCCCTGCTGTGTGCAGGGTCACCAACCACCAGACCAGGCTGCCAAGAGCCACATCCAGCCTGACCTTGAATGCCTCCAGGGATGGGGCATCCACAGCCTCCTTGGGCAACCTGTTCCACTGCCTCACCACCCATTCTGTGAAAAGCTACCTCCTAATATTTAACCTAAACCTCCCCTCTCTCAGTTTAAAACCATTCTCCCTTGTCCTTTGACTATCCCCCCTCATGAACAGCTGTTCCCCCTCTTGTTTAAATGTTCCCTTCAGATACTGGAAGGTCACAGTGAACACTCCTTGGAGCCTTCTCTTCTCCGAGATGTTTATTATCAAACAATTGCTCTTCACTTTGTACTTCAATGATACCATTGTAGCACACTGGAGTTTGGGTTACTTATATGAGGGAAATTTACTTCCAGATGCAGAGATTTTAGAAAATTCTCGAATCCATAACTGGATGGATATCTTCTACAAATCTTCCCAATCTCTTTTTTTACTCCGCATATGAACTTTGTTTGGAAAACAGGAGAGTAAATAGGAGAGAAAAGGAATGTAGCTGTTTCAGTCATAAATTGGATCTGTAGAACGACCGAAAAAGTGAAAACAAACTCTGGTTGGAACATATGTGTGGGGTTCTTGTTTGTCATGGTTCTGATGCTTTACATATGAGAAAAGAATTTTAAAACTCCCTCTGCAGAACTTGTGTGTTCTTTTTTTTCCAAAGATAAATTCTTTCAACTAGAGTGACACAGAACTCTTGGGAGTCTGCATAAACTATACAGGAAATTTTGTGATGTGCTGCTGTACTGACCTAACCAAGACTTTTCCTTTGAGGAAGAAGGGGGATCCCAACAAAGAGTTCACATGGACTCCACATAGGTGACTCGCAGGTATAAAACAATCTGATTTTATATATATATATATATATATATATATATATAATTTATTTATTTATTTATTTATTTTGTGGGGAATCACAAAATCCAAATCTGGAGGAGGCAGATTTCCAAGCACATTGTCTGACTCACGTGGTGCTGTACTGTATGTGAAGAAAGAGGTAGAAGAGTAAGATGGAAGAGTAGTATTTCTGTCAGTAGAAGTAAATCTTCTGGAGCAGAGCAGGCAGAAAGTACCCATAAGGAATGCAAGCTTAGGAGTACCATATGTTGGATAGGAAAAGGTTGGATAGGATGTGGGGAAATCATTACTGAGATAAAGGGAGGGATTCAGTGACATGAAGAATTAAATCTCAGGGATAAAGAATGAGTGTGGTAGGAGAGAGCAAGAAAGTCAATAAGATACAATGAAAGGAAACAGATAAAAGAATTTAAAGTAAGCATAAAATCACTGGAAAAGGAGAGAAAAAGCATGTCGGTGGTGGATGTTGGGCATAAAATCATGGAAGAATAAATGCAAAAGAAATTCTCCTTTCAGAGAGAAAAAGAACAAATAGTTACAGAATAGAAAAGCAAGGGAGCAATATACAAAACAATTACAAATCTAAGATAAATAATACAGTACAGAATGGAATAAGTCAGAGCAAATATAAAAGGAAAGAGGGAAAAAGCCTCAAGAGGGTAGAAAGATAAGTCAGAAAAAAAGATGACTGATTTTAATTGGATTTATTTATGTGTCTGCATTTAATAGTCTTCCTGCGACAGATATATTACATCTTCCTAGATTTTGGTATTAGAAGCAGTGACTAACTATGGACTGCTACAGTCCATAATTTATCATATTTTATGATTATATTACTGATGGAAAACCCTTTACTAATGCTATATTAACGTAGTCTGAGCAGTAGAGGAATTCTGTGGAAAAGGAAAACCCATGAAAAAAATTCCACCCCATCTCTCATATTCTAATTAGTCTTTTGGAATAGAAGTAAATTCAGCTGCTGCATGTACTAAAAGACCAAAAAAGAGCTCATCTCTTTTTAAACAGCAATTTTTTGTTATAAACCCACTGTTTACAGCCCATCTGAAATTTGAGAGTTGTGTACCCTGCACAAAGCAAAATCAGCAGCTTCCATTTAAGATGCTTTATTTCTTTTTGCAGTCTCTTGCTAGTGTACTTAGCAGAGAATGATTAAAACCCATGCTCTATTAGAACTGTTGCAGTGTTTAAACAAGGAAGTCTGTGTTTGTTTAAGAGAATGGGAAAATGGTTATCTTGACAGATTAGACTGAAAAAACAGGTCGGCTGCAGTCTAGCACAGATGTTCAAATTTGCCACTTGGCTGTTTTTTGAGGTCTTCTAAACAAAACTTTCTTGTGTGCTTGTGCCTTCACTCTGTTTGACACCTGACTGAGGAATGTGATTAAACACTTTTGCCAGGGATTACATGTCTCTCATGGGCTAGTGTTTCCAAGGATGAAGTTTCCTCTTGTCTGCCTAGCTGTGTCATAGATAGCTGAGGGAAACATCTAAAAATTATTAGAGCCCTTGGGAAGCCCTTTGTAAAAGACTGGTTCATAATGATTGGGACAGAAAAGCAGTGAAAGATTTAATGATTTTTTATTTTGTTTTTTTAGATCTAGTGTCTCCATTTGCTTAGTGACAGAACACACAGAAGTGATAAACTTATAATTTGTCCATGAAATACTGAAACTTTCTGCAAAATACACCATAGTCTCCAGGATGTAAGACATATCTGAATGAAAATAAATGTTACACCCTCAATCAGTGTGAGATTATCATTTCCTAATACATTTAGGATGCATGCTTCAACTGATAAATACATACAACTGTTTGCTCAAACACTTTATCAGCTTCCTTTAACAATATCATCTTGAATTAGTTATCCCCATTTTGCATTTATGACAGAAAAGGCACTTTTAAAGCCACATCAATTTTCATTTTTCTAAAACCTACATACTAGTAGATGCAGTTTTGCTCAGTAAGATTAATGATATTTCAAAAACCAGTGGGAAGGATTTGAGGGATAAAGAACTCCAACCAACAAGGAAAGATCACTACAGTGTTCAGACTTGTGACAGTCATATATGATGACTGTCTACCATGAGTGAGAAATTCTTCATGGAAGCATGAAACTGGAACTGCAAACTTCTTTCTAATTGCCGGTAGGCTTTTAAATATTACTCTTATCATGACTTTCCTGTTTTCTTCTCAAGCTTCAGACTTAAATGATAGTGGGTCTTTTCTTTTCTTTTCTTTTCTTTTCTTTTCTTTTCTTTTCTTTTCTTTTCTTTTCTTTTCTTTTCTTTTCTTTTCTTTTCTTTTCTTTTCTTTTCTTTTCT